>JACVVK020000413.1:400000-417500 GCA_018292915.2 Batillaria attramentaria | reverse complement strand
TTCTTGTCTGGGAGCTTTATGGAGTCGGCAGTGCTGTAAGATCCTCCAGGTTACCATAGCGCTTGGCCCTCAGCGGTACTGGTTCTGGCCATGTTTCTTGTCTGGGAGCTTTATGGAGTCGGCAGTGCTGTAAGATCCTCCAGGTTACCATAGCGCTTGGCCCTCAGCGGTACTGGTTCTGGCCATGTTTCTTGTCTGGGAGCTTTATGGAGTCGGCAGTGCTGTAAGATCCTCCAGGTTACCATAGCGCTTGGCCCTCAGCGGTACTGGTTCTGGCCATGTTTCTTGTCTGGGAGCTTTATGGAGTCGGCAATGCTGTAAGATCCTCCAGGTTACCATAGCGCTTGGCCCTCAGCGGTACTGGTTCTGGCCATGTTTCTTGTCTGGGAGCTTTATGGAGTCGGCAGTGCTGTAGTAGATGTTCAGTATTCATGATGTCTGCATTGCATAGGCACTTCTCAGACTCGCCGATTGTGAATTTGGTGTACATATGGGCGTTTAGTCTGTTGTGTCCAGTCCTCAGTCGGAACAAGATGACGTGGTCTGGTCTGTTTAACTTGTGATCGTCGTCAGACTCGTTGAAGTTTGGATGTTGTTCCTTTCGTGTCTTCTTGGAGACGGCTTTGATTGTGGTCTTTCCCTTTTATTTATTCATTCATTTATTTCAAATTCTGGTGTTCTCCAGATGTGAAACACATGTGGCAAGATGTCGTAAGTTGTGACGTCACCAGTGATGACGTTGAGTCAAACCCTTCGACTGACCCCTAATATGGTTTTAGTTGTTGTCAGTATGTGTTGGTCGGTTGGCTGGCGTTTTGATGTTGCTGTTGTTATTGTTGTTGCTGTTGTTGTCCGTGGAGGACGTGTCTCTTGTGACATCTCGAAATGCCACAGTTTTGCGCTACCTTGGGACACAGGAGGCCATCTTGCTTGCCTGTAATGTAGAATGACGCGGCATTAGTGGTTTCCATCAAGACCTGCGAGTAAGGTCAAACTTTCCTGGCTTCCTCCGCGCATGTCACAGGCACACACTGAACTGTACTGGCCTACAACAGAAACCTGGCGAAATAATAAGACTGACACAGTGGCAGACGGGAAATTACGAATGAGCCGGAAATGAGGAGTAATGTAAGTGACCATAATCATCCGTGGCGCCCTCTCGCGGGGAACACGTGACCCACATTGATCACATGTGAACTGCGCGGTAACGGAGTAAGGGTTGACAACTAGATCAGTCTGGATAAAGGACGCTTGCATAAGTCAGCATACTTTTGTCACCGTATCATGGGACGTGTCGTCGTATCATGGGACGTGTCGTCGTATCATGGGACGTGTCGTCGTATCATGGGACGTGTCACCGTATCATGGGACGTGTCGTCGTATCATGGGACGTGTCGTCGTATCATGGGACGTGTCGTCGTATCATGTGACGTGTCGTCGTATCATGGGAGTCAGAGCTGATCTCGTCTAACTTCCCTGCATGATTGACTGAAAAAAAAAAAAAACTTGGAAACAAAACCAAAAAAAACGAGAAGCAGGTTGACAAATTGATTGACACAAACGACTATTGACAGTTTGGGGACCTGGTCGTAATTAGTTTCCAGTCACTCTGGCCTCAGGGTTTCCCCACCCAAACGCTTAAACCCTACACACCCCTCTACCTCCTCCCCCTTACCCCCTTACCCCCACCCCCGTTAAAACCCGACTCTGGCTTCTCCACCCCACCCCGTTCGATCAGCTGTGGAAGTGATAGAGTGTAAGGGGTGTGAGTAGAGAAGTAGAATGCTGTCTATTTCTAGCTGTATGGGTGTGACTGGCTGTCTATTTCTAGCTGTATGGGTGTGACTGGGTGAAGGAGCTGAGTAGAGAAGTAGAATGCTGTCTATTTCTAGCTGTATGGGTGTGACTGGCTGTCTATTTCTAGCTGTATGGGTGTGACTGGGTGAAGGAGCTGAGTAGAGAAGTAGAATGCTGTCTATTTCTAGCTGTATGGGTGTGACTGGGTGAAGGAGCTGAGTAGAGAAGTAGAATGCTGTCTATTTCTAGCTGTATGGGTGTGACTGGGTGAAGGAGCTGAGTAGAGAAGTAGAATGCTGTCTATTTCTAGCTGTATGGGTGTGACTGGGTGAAGGAGCTGAGTAGAGAAGTAGAATGCTGTCTATTTCTAGCTGTATGGGTGTGACTGGGTGAAGGAGCTGAGTAGAGAAGTAGAATGCTGTCTATTTCTAGCTGTATGGGTGTGACTGGGTGAAGGAGCTGAGTAGAGAAGTAGAATGCTGTCTATTTCTAGCTGTATGGGTGTGACTGGGTGAAGGAGCTGAGTAGAGAAGTAGAATGCTGTCTATTTCTAGCTGTATGGGTGTGACTGGGTGAAGGAGCTGAGTAGAGAAGTAGAATGCTGTCTATTTCTAGCTGTATGGGTGTGACTGGGTGAAGGAGCTGAGTAGAGAAGTAGAATGCTGTCTATTTCTAGCTGTATGGGTGTGACTGGGTGAAGGAGCTGAGTAGAGAAGTAGAATGCTGTCTATTTCTAGCTGTATGGGTGTGACTGAGTGAAGGAGCTGAGTAGAGAAGTAGAATGCTGTCTATTTCTAGCTGTATGGGTGTGACTGGCTGTCTATTTCTAGCTGTATGGGTGTGACTGGGTGAAGGAGCTGAGTAGAGAAGTAGAATGCTGTCTATTTCTAGCTGTATGGGTGTGACTGGGTGAAGGAGCTGAGTAGAGAAGTAGAATGCTGTCTATTTCTAGCTGTATGGGTGTGACTGGGTGAAGGAGCTGAGTAGAGAAGTAGAATGCTGTCTATTTCTAGCTGTATGGGTGTGACTGGGTGAAGGAGCTGAGTAGAGAAGTAGAATGCTGTCTATTTCTAGCTGTATGGGTGTGACTGGGTGAAGGAGCTGAGTAGAGAAGTAGAATGCTGTCTATTTCTAGCTGTATGGGTGTGACTGGGTGAAGGAGCTGAGTAGAGAAGTAGAATGCTGTCTATTTCTAGCTGTATGGGTGTGACTGGGTGAAGGAGCTGAGTAGAGAAGTAGAATGCTGTCTATTTCTAGCTGTATGGGTGTGACTGGGTGAAGGAGCTGAGTAGAGAAGTAGAATGCTGTCTATTTCTAGCTGTATGGGTGTGACTGAGTGAAGGAGCTGAGTAGAGAAGTAGAATGCTGTCTATTTCTAGCTGTATGGGTGTGACTGGCTGTCTATTTCTAGCTGTATGGGTGTGACTGGGTGAAGGAGCTGAGTAGAGAAGTAGAATGCTGTCTATTTCTAGCTGTATGGGTGTGACTGGCTGTCTATTTCTAGCTGTATGGGTGTGACTGGGTGAAGGAGCTGAGTAGAGAAGTAGAATGCTGTCTATTTCTAGCTGTATGGGTGTGACTGGGTGAAGGAGCTGAGTAGAGAAGTAGAATGCTGTCTATTTCTAGCTGTATGGGTGTGACTGGGTGAAGGAGCTGAGATCCAGTCCCCAAATGCCCGTCTGACGATGCCGGCCTTACAGCAAGCGCCACATCCATCACTTCAAAGTGAAAATCTATGTGAGCCTGGATCATCTATTGAAGTCGGCACGTGCAACACAGTGGCGCTAACGATGAGCCAGTCAGGGCACAGAAGAAGAGAGAGGGGGAGAGGGGGGGGGGATGATGGGGGCGGAGTGCACAGACGGGTCCATGTCTTGCTGGCAACCTGCAGTTACAGCCAACAGACGCAAGTTGGGGAAGAGTGTCCACAGAAATTTGTATAACCTCCACCCTCCACCTTCCTCTTCCTCTCCCGTCCCCCTGCTTGATAACTGTATGTAGGGGAAGTAAGTAAAGCTGAGAGAGCGTTACCCGGATCTAGATGTGTGTTTTGCATATCACTGGACATGTCTTCCTTGTCCTACATTGATTACAAGCCACAAGACGGGAGATGGGGGGGGGGGGGCGTATTTCAAATCGAAAGTTACTTATTGCACACATGTTCTTGTTGGTGGTGGTGGTGGTGGTGGTGGTGGTGGAGTTCTTCATCTTCATGTTGTTCTTGTTCAGGTTCTCCCCACTCTAGTGGGGGAGCCGGAATAGCCGAATGGTAGCTATTATGGTCCACATGAATAAGGACGTATATATCTGTCTGGAATTAGCTCAAAATGTTTTGGACGGCCGAAACGCCTTGAGTGATCATGAACGTCTTACAAATAGATAAAAGCAAGTATACACGCGACTTAGGGCATAAAACACGTAAACGTGCAGAGAAAGAGATCTGTCAACTAGACAATACTACATGGAAGGCGTCGGATCCACATGAATAAGGACGTATATCTCACTGGGATAAGCTCAGAAGTTTTTACCCCCAACTTTCAATGCTCGGGTCCTAGAGTTCGAATCCTGGGCCAAATATTTGTGCTGGCCTTTTTTTCGTTGTCCCGTCTTTGATATCACCCATACGTGGTGGAAACGGACGTTCAACTCCCCAACATTGGAAATAATTTCCGAGTCCCTTTTGGAATCAATACAGTATTTTCGTGTGTGTGTGTGTGTGTGTGTGTGTGTGTGTGTGTGTGTGTGTGTGTGTGTGTTGGTTAAATGTGTTGGGTGCTACACAAAACTGTACCGTGCAAAGTGATTTTACCCCAAGAAGGGAGTGCCCGGTGCCCGACAAGAGTGGCCGGTGCCTGACGAGGGAGTGTGTTGTCGACATCACTGGCGTGAAAACAGCACGTGCAGCAAGAGGTCTACAAAGCTGCACGTCGTAACGCGAGCTACGTGGTAACAGCTTCATTTCTATTCTATGACGTACACGGGATGTAACGTAGCGGTTTCAAGGTGTACGATGAGACAGATATATACGATGAGAAAGCATATACTTATGGTTGGCGATACACGACAAAATAATGATAATAATAATAATAACGACAGTACTTATAACCTATCAGATAATAACAGTTCTAAGCGGTTTTCTGCAGAAAAATCGACAATCCTGGTTTTCCTGAGTGAAAACAGTTAAACTGCGGACAAAAATGATACATTTCATGGAACAAATCGACAATCCTGTTTTTCTGCCTGAAAACTTTTTTTTTTTTTTTTGAGTTTCTACAGAATAGATGGCAAAGAAAAGGTGGCTTTCCGCAGGAAAATGGCACAATCTTGTGTTTCTGAAAGAAAATGGAAATAGCATATTTTATGCAAAAAAAAACGACTTTTCTTGAAAGAAAAAATCTTCTCTGAGGAAATAGGGGTTTTTTCTGCGGGATAAACTGCTCCAATGTTTACTGCAGTTGATTTTTCTGCAGAGAAGTCAGTTTTCTGAAAGAAAGTATGCTATTTTGTCATTTTGTCATGTCTTTTTAGAACATACTGCACGGAAAGATTTTTCCTGCAGGAAAACTGCTATTTTGTCCTATATCAATAATCATGCCTACTTTTTCTTCGTATATAAATATATATATACGTCTCATATCTAAACAAGCTGCTTCTTACCGCGTACATCACTTAATCCCATCAACATCACATCAACACAGTATCTCTCACCCCCACCCCCCCCCCCTCACCCATCTCCCCTACCGTGCACGTACTTACCGCCCCCCTCACCCATCTCCCCTACCGTGCACGTACTTACCGCCCCCCCTCACCCATCTCCCCTACCGTGCACGTACTTACCGCCCCCCTCACCCATCTCCCCTACCGTGCACGTACTTACCGCCCTCACCCATCTCCCCTACCGTGCACGTACTTACCGCTGACTTACAGTTACAGCCAGTCTCTTAGTGCTTTGAGTTTGATCCATTTTGAGAGTGGTCGTCAGGGGAGGTCACTCGGTAAGGACAGAGAGGTGTCTGAGAGGGGATGACTGTTCCTTGTACCTTGTTATGTTACCAGTCTTAGCATCCATCACTAGTTCTACCACCATTTCCTAAACTGGCGTGGACCTTACGGGTTAGGTAAGCACTTAGTCCCTTTTACCGTTTAACATCAGATACCTCCTCTCTTCCTGGTTTCTCTCCCTTGCTACATTTTTTTTCTCCTCCAGTTATCGATGCTGCGTCAGTCCACGGCAGTTGCCACGACTGACATCTATTCTCTGTCTTGATCATTCATCCCCCCCCCCCCCCCCCCCCGTTCATTTACTTACGTTTCCTTTCATAACATTACGGAATTCACTCTTGATACGAAACGTGAAAGGTCTAAGGTGTAATCCTCCAATTGTCTCCCTTAGCCACAATGAGTGATAGTGTGGCGAGCGGCGTGATTCACTGACAATACAGACCTCTGGCTATGCGCTGTGAATGTACGGCGTTGTGTTGTGTCGTGTCGTGTTCCCTAGATGGCGCTGTTCAATCCGCTCAGCTTCCGGCTGATCCCGGCTCGCACCCCATCCCCCCTCCCCCCCTCCCCAATCAGTGCAGCGGGTTGTCAGAGGCGGTAGGGAGAGAGTGACGAGACACAAGTTAGTTGGGGAGTTTCACTCTAATCCCAAGCCTTTCCCATCAACAGACGTGTAAAAGCCAGCCGTCTGTTCACGTCTTTCCGCGCGTGTCCACCGTGTCCTGGGGCAGTGGCCACGACCCAGGCGCTCCATCTCCCTGGGTAATTCACTTATCGCCCCTTGTACCACGGGCCATTTGTCCGCCCCTGTTTTTGAGGAGGAGATGGTGTCTATACAGCCTGCGGACAGCTAGTATCAGGACCATTTGCACGTGACCTGACCTTTCTCCCGACACCCACCACCTGCCATAGGAGCAATCACATGGGACACTCACCACCCGACACTGGGATAACCACATGGGATACTCACCACCCGACACTGGGACAGTCACGTGGGACAGTCACCACCCGACACTGGGATAACCACATGGGACACTCACCATAACCACATGGGACACTCACCACCCGACACATGGGACAGTCACTGACGTGGGACAGTCACCACCCGACACTGGGATAACCACATGGGACACTCACCACCCGACACATGGGACAATCACCACCCGAAACTGAGGCGATCACATGGGACAGGCACTTGCTGGCATGCCATACAGCCTCTTGTAAACTAGAAACTCCACTCATCATTACAAACAAACACAAGGAAGACACGTGGACCAATTATGTAACGGCAGAACGAGCGTTGTGTCGGTCAGAGCACCATGTACCGTGTGAAGACATTGTCACTTACCAACGACTGGATCACAGTTTTCATGACAAATAATCACCCGCTGTAATGGGACTGCTTTCTCCTGCCCTCTCCACGCATACCGTAGGCCTATGGGATACTTCTACTCCTGCCCTCTCCACGCATACCGTAGGCCTATGGGATACTTCTACTCCTGCCCTCTCCACGCATACCGTAGGCCTATGGGATACTTCTACTCCTGCCCTCTCCACGCATACCGTAGGCCTATGGGATACTTCTACTCCTGCCCTCTCCACGCATACCGTAGGCCTATGGGATACTTCTACTCCTGCCCTCTCCACGCATACCGTAGGCCTATGGGATACTTCTACTCCTGCCCTCTCCACGCATACCGTAGGCCTATGGGATACTTCTACTCCTGCCCTCTCCACGCATACCGTAGGCCTATGGGATACTTCTACTCCTGCCCTCTCCACGCATACCGTAGGCCTATGGGATACTTCTACTCCTGCCCTCTCCACGCATACCGTAACCCTATGGGATACTTCTACTCCTGCCCTCTCCACGCATACCGTAGGCCTGTGGGATACTTCTACTCCTGCCCTCTCCACGCATACCGTAGGCCTATGGGATACTTCTACTTCTATCAATTTCTATACGACACAGTGCTGAATGGTGTACTGACTGACGTCAGGTAGGCCAGGTTCATACATGACCATGGGATATGCAGTCAAATTAATCAAACCTACAACAAACAATATATACAATTGATATACAACTATTATTAAAATTGATATTAAAATTAAAAAACGTATTAAAATGTACGTTTATTCACACACACACACACACACACACACACACACACACACACACACACACACACACACATTCCGGTTCGAGTAAATGAAGACAGGGCCATGTGCACACTGATATTGGCTTGCCGGCAAGTTCACTCGGCGCCGACAATGGCGGAGTAATCTCCTTACAGCGCCGTCTGCCAACCAGAGTGACCAACACTGAAGCGTAAAAAGGCAGAAGCTAAAGAGTTGCAGGCTGGCATTATGGCGGGAAGTATTGGCGCAAGCTGGCGGTGTTTGGGCGCTGGGGGAGCCCGTTAGACTTGCAAATGAAGCCAGAGAAAAGAAAAGAGGACAGTCTTAGAGTCATTCATCAGGCTTTCCACGCTAGATAATCGGACATGTTAGAAGCGACTAATGGAGGAATATATCAACGTTGAGAGGTTGGAAACGTAGACGCTTCTCCGGCAAACAGTGGTCGACAGTGGCAGATTCCCCTACTTCATCCACCTTGGTTCCTCACAAAGTGCTTTAAGTCAGGGGCTCAACTTGCCACCTCTCCACACAACGTGGTCTCCGACACAGCACACCAGTTTTAGCGGCGGTGATTTGGCGCGGGGTGTTGTTTCAGCGGCAGTGATTGGGCGGAGGTAGTTGTTTTTCGTGGAATCAATAAAAGGGTTGATAGCGTAGTCACACGGCCTTGTATCCCAATCGTCTCTACTAATAGTCACTAAATGGTGTCTCAATTGTCTGAAAAAATGTCGTTTGGTCAGTTGTGATGCTATCCAAATGTACTCTCTCTCTCTCTCTCTCTCTCTCTCTCTCTCTCTTGTCCTAAACATTGTTTGATTTGTTCGTAGGCAAGTGTAGTACACACATTTTTTTCACGTCACGTGACACCGCCATGTTAAAACTGAGCGCGTCACTAACAGGCAATCGATTGCGACATGCTCGTCCATTGTCTCTTTAACAATAATCACAGAAATGAGTTTAGGAAGGACAAGACTTATCTTGGTCCCTGGAAACTGTGTTGATGAAGACGTGTGGTTTACGAGCAGGCGCAGAGCAGGGCCTGGTGTGACAGTTATTTACAGAAAGAACAACAGTCGACACGTTGAATGCTAGGGGAAGCTATCCCCTGCTAGAACTAGGGGAAGCTATCCCCTGCTAGAACTAGGGGAAGCTATCCCCTGCTAGAACTAGGGGAAGCTATCCCCTGCTAGAACTAGGGGAAGCTATCCCCTGCTAGAACTAGGGGAAGCTATCCCCTGCTAGAACTAGGGAAAGCTATCCCCTGCTAGAACTAGGGGAAGCTATCCCCTGCTAGAACTAGGGGAAGCTATCCCCTGCTAGAACTAGGGGAAGCTATCCCCTGCTAGAACTAGGGGAAGCTATCCCCTGCTAGAACTAGGCGAAGCTATCCCCTGCTAGAACTAGGCGAAGCTATCCCCTGCTAGAACTAGGCGAAGCTATCCCCTGCTAGAACTAGGGGAAGCTATCCCCTGCTAGAACTAGGGGAAGCTATCCCCTGGTGTGACAGTTATTTACAGAAAGAACAACAGTCGACACGTTGAATGCTAGGGGAAGCTATCCCCTGCTAGAACTAGGGGAAGCTATCCCCTGGTGTGACAGTTATTTACAGAAAGAACAACAGTCGACACGTTGAATGCTAGGGGAAGCTATCCCCTGCTAGAACTAGGGGAAGCTATCCCCTGCTAGAACTAGGGGAAGCTATCCCCTGCTAGAACTAGGGGAAGCTAACCCCTGCTAGAACTAGGCGAAGCTATCCCCTGCTAGAACTAGGGGAAGCTATCCCCTGCTAGAACTAGGCGAAGCTATCCCCTGCTAGAACTAGGGGAAGCTATCCCCTGCTAGAACTAGGGGAAGCTATCCCCTGCTAGAACTAGGGGAAGCTATCCCCTGCTAGAACTAGGGGAAGCTATCCCCTGCTAGAACTAGGGGAAGCTATCCCCCTGCTAGAACTAGGGGGAGCTATCCCCTGCTAGAACTAGGGGGAGCTATCCCCTGCTAGAACTAGGGGGAGCTATCCCCTGCTAGAACTAGGGGAAGCTATCCCCTGCTAGAACTAGGGGGAGCTATCCCCTGCTAGAACTAGGGGAAGCTATCCCCTGCTAGAACTAGGGGGAGCTATCCCCTGCTAGAACTAGGGGAAGCTATCCCCTGCTAGAACTAGGGGAAGCTATCCCCTGCTAGAACTAGGGGAAGCTATCCCCTGCTAGAACTAGGGGAAGCTATCCCCTGCTAGAACTAGGGGAAGCTATCCCCTGCTAGAACTAGGGGAAGCTATCCCCTGCTAGAACTAGGGGAAGCTATCCCCTGCTAGAACTAGGGGAAGCTATCCCCTGCTAGAACTAGGGGGAGCTATCCCCTGCTAGAACTAGGGGAAGCTATCCCCTGCTAGAACTAGGGGGAGCTATCCCCTGCTAGAACTAGGGGAAGCTATCCCCCTGCTAGAACTAGGGGAAGCTATCCCCTGCTAGAACTAGGGGAAGCTATCCCCTGCTAGAACTAGGGGAAGCTATCCCCTTGCTAGAACTAGGGGAAGCTATCCCCTGCTAGAACTAGGGGAAGCTATCCCCTGCTAGAAAATGTCTCCACATATATTTTTCTTACGTCGCTTTCTGTTAACAAGGATGAATCCGAGCGAACCCAAGTTCCCCCATCACATTCTGCGGCTGATTGAAGTGGAACCCAATTTTACAGCAAAAGAAATAACAACGCTGAACGGAAATGAGTAAAAGCCAGCAATAAGTTACAGACTTCTCTTTCGCTTGCCGCAAGGTGGCGTTGGGTGTTAATTTCATGCACGCCCATGGCGCCCCCCTTCCGTCTGTTTGATGAGTTCACAGGCCGCACGCGACCGTGAATTTTGCAGTCCCATTGGCTCGTGTACTGTCAAGCATTTAGTCGCTTTTTTCTTTTCTTTTTCTTTTTTAAGAGTTTTTGTCGATTTCATCTCTTTTTGGTTTTCTTTTTTTCTGGTTTGTTTTTACTTTTTTTTTCTTTCTTTTTTTTTCCTTTTTTTTTGGGGGGGAGGGGGGGGAGGGGGAGGGATGGTGTGTGTGTGGGGGGGGGGGGGGGGTCAATCTTTTCCAATTTACAGACTGGTTTAACGGCTGTGACTGACAACGTGTGCTGGATACATGCTGCTATAGCATTCCAGTACATGTGCTGTAAGCATGCTGATCATAGGGATAGCTTTACGTTACGTGACACTAGCTTTGCGCTACGTGTTCTGTAAGCGTGCTGACAATAGCTTTGCGCTACGTGTTCTGTAAGCCTGCTGACAACAGCTTTGCGCTACATGTTCTGTAACATGCTGACAATAGCTTTGCGCTACGTGTTCTGTAAGCGTGCTGACAATAGCTTTGCGCTACGTGTGCTGTAAGCGTGCTGACAATAGCTTTGCGCTACGTGTGCTGTAAGCGTGCTGACAATAGCTTTGCGCTACGTGTTCTGTAAGCCTGCTGACAATAGCTTTGCGCTACGTGTTCTGTAAGCGTGCTGACAATAGCTTTGCGCTACGTGTTCTGTAAGCCTGCTGACAATAGCTTTGCGCTACGTGTTCTGTAAGCGTGCTGACAATAGCTTTGCGCTACGTGTTCTGTAAGCCTGCTGACAGCAGCTTTGCGCTACGTGTTCTGTAAACATGCTGACAATAGCTTTGCGCTACGTATTCTGTAAGCATGCTGACAATAGCTTTGAGCTACGTGTGCTGTAAGCGTGCTGACAATAGCTTTGCGCTACGTATTCTGTAAGCATGCTGACAATAGCTTTGCGCTACGTGTTCTGTAAGCGTGCTGACAATAGCTTTGCGCTACGTGTTCTGTAAGCCTGCTGACAATAGCTTTGCGCTACGTGTTCTGTAAGCGTGCTGACAATAGCTTTGCGCTACGTGTTCTGTAAGCCTGCTGACAGCAGCTTTGCGCTACGTGTTCTGTAAACATGCTGACAATAGCTTTGCGCTACGTATTCTGTAAGCATGCTGACAATAGCTTTGAGCTACGTGTGCTGTAAGCGTGCTGACAATAGCTTTGCGCTACGTATTCTGTAAGCATGCTGACAACAGCTTTGCGCTACGTGTGCTGTAAGCATGCTGACAACAGCTTTGCGCTACATGTTCTGTAAGCATGCTGACAATAGCTTTGCGCAACGTGTGCTGTATGCGTGCTGACAATAGCTTTGCGCTACGTGTTCTGTAAGCATGCTGACAATAGCTTTGCGCTACGTGTTCTGTAAACCTGCTGACAATAGCTTTGAGCTACGTGTGCTGTAAGCCTGCTGACAATAGCTTTGCGCTACGTGTTCTGTGCATACTGACAACAGCTTTGAGCTACGTGTTCTGTAAGCATGCTGACAACAGCTTTGTGCTAAATGTGCTGACTGTAGCTTTGCGTTAAGTGTCTGTAAGCATATCAGCTTGTCAATACATTTGCGGTTACTGAGTGTGTTGTAAGCATGCTGACTGAGTTTCGCGCTAAATGTGTTGTATGCATGCTGACTGTAGCTGCTATGGCAGGCAGCTGTTCCACGCGGACTTGCAGTCTGTACAGTAAGTGACGAAGCGACAGTATGATCAGTCAACATAGAAATCATTTAATCTTCGTCACAGTAATGATTTATATCTGTAATCGTCCTCCATAATCCATTTCCCGCACCACACGCTACATCAGTCAGTCATGTCTGTAACTGTAGCAGTAACTCTGTAGCAACAGTTTCAATCATTGTACCGCCAGTCCCAGCTGTCAGCTCGTGACCAGTTACACACACACACTCACACACACACACACACTCACACTGGTCCGCTAACGTCACTGACGAGTCTGGTATCATCATGGCGGTCGGTGCACCACGCTAAGCTTTGCCGTCTTTACCGTCCGCAATCCGGTCAGCACCACACACACACACACACACACACACACACACACACACACACACACACACACGATTGTCAGGCGGCATTTCCGTTTTAAACGTTGTTCAGCCTCCCCGCGCATATATAGAGGAAAGTTCCCATGGCTGCACGGTATGAGCCTGACGTCTCACGTCTACCACTGGCCGACCCGTCCCTACTCTACAGCAACGAGTTGGCCTTTGGGTACCGGTCTTCACAGAGTGCCACTAGTGACGTCACGCCGGTCATACAGCGCTAGCGTTATCATTTACCGTGTCGTTTTTGAGGACGAACTCTTTAGGCGATCCGTGTGGGGACATGGCGGGCTCTGTAGGCAGGAAGGGGTAGTGCTCCAGTAACTGTTGCTCGCGTTTTTCTTTCTCAGCCTGATTAGGGGCGGAGCTTTGCGTCACCGTGTGACCCACAGCACCCATCGTGGCTTTCGACAATGCTGTGTCGGGTCTCAGGCCGGACGGGCTCCAGGATTGGGCGCTCTTACTGTCCCTAGGATTCAAAATGGTGTCCTTGTACTTCTCGTCCTTCATGTCCAGCACCTCCTTGACGTCCGGCACGGATCCCGAGAGTCGCCTGGTGGTCCGTACTTTGGTTCGTCCGCTGCCGCCCTTCTTGGGCCCTGCTAGCGTCTGAGAGGCTGAACATAAACACCAAACATATCACTCCTAACAAGACGGTTTGTCAAGACGGCTCTTACACACTTTCTGAAGCTGTAGGAGACGAAGTGACACTCACTACGTCTTGTTCTGAAACATTTTACACATTGTACAAACAAAACCAACTGACTCAGTTGAAACAAGAATAGGTTTAACAACAGTCACAGCAACCGTGACAGTAGCACACGTCACAGTAGCGCACGTAACACGTAACAGTAGCACAAGTGAGAGTAGCACACGTAACAGTAACAGACGCAACAGCAGCACACGTAACAGTGGCACACGTGAGAGTAGCACACGTAACAGTAACAGACGCAACAGCAGCACACGTAACAGTAGCACACGTGAGAGTAGCACACGTAACAGTAGCACACGTGAGAGTAGCACACGTAACAGTAGCACACGTGAGAGTAGCACACGTAACAGTAACAGACGCAACAGCAGCACACGTAACAGTAGCACACGTGAGAGTAGCACACGTAACAGTAGCACACGTGAGAGTAGCACACGTAACAGTAGCACACGTGAGAGTAGCACACGTAACAGTAGCACACGTGAGAGTAGCACACGTAACAGTAGCACACGTGAGAGTAGCACACGTAACAGTAGCACACGTGAGAGTAGCGCACGTAACAGTAGAACACACGTAACAGTAACACACGTAACAGTAACACACGTAACAGTAACACGCGTAACAGTAACAGTATAACCCTTACTTTCGGGGCTCGTGTCAAACGGTGGAGGTGTCACCTCCTGTTTCCGAAGGGCCTCCCAGTTGATGCATTCGAAAAACAAATGAGACTTGATCTGATGGACGCCATCCTTCCCGAACCCAAGTCTCTTGGCCGGGTGTTTCTGTAGAACCTAACATGGGAAACCTGGACTTCACCAACTCAACTCAACTCAACTCAACTCAACTCAACTCAGCTCAACTGAAACGTGTGTATAGGTACTCTGGTGAACGAAAGGCAGACATAAGAGGTTGTTGGAGATACAGGCGTTTAGACCTAGTGACCTATTTTCACTCCTTCCCATTGTGCGAGCCGAAAACTCTTCCAAAAGAACAGCGAAGGAAGTGTTACATAGGCTGTTTCATGGAGTGGGTGTAGTTTTGATTTGTACCTTTTGTGGAGCTCAACACAAACCTTGATTTACAAAGTAATGATGTCAACAGCTCAGCCAGTATGCAGGATGGTTTTGTCTCTTATAAATCTGTTTTAAAACGTGTTCTCCCGATACTGAATGTGAACTGACAGAAAGCTGATAACCGTGTCATGGTGTGCTGTAGACACTGACCCCTTTGAAAAAAGCCACGAGATCGGAAGGAAGGTGAGGGTCGTAGTAAGGCCGGTCCCTCGTCACCGCCACAAACACCTCAGGGTTCGTCTTCCCCATGAACGGAAACTGCAAGCAGCAACATGAACACGTCACCATGTCACGTGATGCAACCAACCTCTTACACACACACACACACACACACACACGCACGCACGCACGCACGCATGCACGCGCGCGCGCGCACACACACACACACACACACACACACACACACACACACACACACACACACACACACACACACACACACACACAGAGTGCAGTACAGTAAGGTGTAGCATGACAGACTGACCGTGCCGGTGACGATCTTGTAGAGAACAACACCCAATGCCCACCAGTCCACCTCATTGCCGTACGCTATACGCCTCAGTATCTACTGGAGAGAAGAGACACCAGTCGACTGTCAGTCTCACACCCTCGCTACTTGCACTTGTCAACGAACAGCATCACCACACTGACACAAACAATGACACAGACTACGCGTCTTTTCCTGCACCTGTCACGCAAGTACCGAAAGTTGAATGACATATTCTACTTATGACATCACAATACAAATCCCCCTCCCTCCAGCACCACCATCATGGAGCATGTCTGTCGTGTTAGTGGATATAACAAATGCTACGGCAATAACTGTGGACAGTGTGTGTGCTGTACCCCCCCCCCCCCCCCCGGGAGGAGGGGGGAGGGGCAGGCGGGGGGGGGGGCCTCATTATCCAGCTGTCACCTCCGGGGCCATATAGAAGGGTGTACCACAGCCACTGTTGGTCGTCTCGTCCCCATGTATTCCCATTTTGCTGAGTCCGAAGTCGATCAGCCGCACGTGATACTCTAACGTCAGAAGGATGTTCTGGATCTTCAGATCCCTGACAAAGTCATACAACTTATCATTAGTGTGCATATCATGACGTGTGCATAACCGTTGGTTACCATTAGCCTGCGTTGTGTCTACATCCCTATAGATATCACTTGTCATTGCTGTGTGCACGACCTAACCTTTATCATTAGCCTGTGTAGAGCACCAGCGAACGTTTATCATCAGCGAGTGTTGTGCGTGTAAGACTGTCACTAGCCTGTGTTGTGTATTGTGTGTTTACAGTGTTGTGTGCACGTCACGACTGCTGCTGTACCTGTGAATGACGTCAAGAATATTAATACGACTGTTACTACACCTGTAAATGACGTCACAAAGATTAATACGACTGTTGCTGTACCTATGAATGACGTCACGAGTATTAATACGACTGTTGCTGTACCTGTGAATGACGCCATTAGCGTGAAGGAATTCGAGTCCGAGAATCATCTCCGCAATCAAAAACCTGGCGACAATCAATAACAGTAGACTTGTATCACCTGGCGACAATCAATTTTCTTTTAAAACCCGCCCTGTTGGACGTTAAGGCGTCACCCCGCGTTACCCACCCTAGTGTACGTAAAGTTGTTACATGACTAAGTGTATGTTAAAGGCGTTACCTGACCAAGAGTACGTTAAAGGTGTTACCTGCCAAAGGGTACGTTAAAGGTGTTACCTGCCCAAGTGTACGTTAAATGTGTTGCCTGACTAAGTGTACACTAAAGCAGTGTTACCTGGCCGAGTCTACGTTAAATGGGTGTTACCTGGCCGAGTCTACGTTAAAGGGGGTTACCTGACCGTGTACGTTAAAGGGATGATACCTGGCCGAGTTTACGTTGAAGGAATGATACCTGACCGAGTCTGCGTTAAAGGGGTGTTACCTGGCCGAGTCTGCGTTAAAGGGGCGTTACCTGGCCGAGTCTACGTTAAAGGGATGTTACCTGACCGAGTCTACGTTAAAGAGTTGTTACCTGGCCGAGTCTACGTTAAGGGGATGATACCTGTCCGGATCTACGTTAAAGTGATGATACCTGGGCCGAGTCTACGTTAAAGGGATGTTACCTGGCTGAGTCTACGTTAAAGGGATGATACCTGGCCGAGTCTATGTTAAAGGGGTGATACCTGGCCGAGTCTGCGTTAAAGGGATGATACCTGGCCGAGTCTACGTTAAGGGGATGATACCTGGTCGAGTCTACGTTAAGGGGATGTAACCAGGCCGAGTCTGCGTTAAGGGGATGTTACCTGGCCGAGTCTACGTTAAAGGGGTGTAACCTGGCCGAGTTTGTGTTAAAGAGATGTTACCTGGCTGAGTCTGCGCTAAAGGGGTGTTACCTGGCTGAATCTACGTTAAAGGGATGCTACCTGACCGAGTCTACGTTAAAGGGGCGTTACCTGGCCGAGTCTACGTTAAAGGGATGATACCTGGCCGAATCTACGTTAAAGGGGTGATACCTGGCCGAGTCTACGTTAAAGGGATGATCCCTGGCCGAGTCTATGTTAAAGGGGTGATACCTGGCAGAGTCTACGTTAAAGGGATGATATCTGGTCGGGTCTACGTTAAGGGGATGTTACCTGGTCGGGTCTACGTTAAGGGGATGTTACCTGGCCTAGTCTGCGTTAAAGGGATGATTCCTGGCCGAGTCTACGTTAAAGGGATGATACCTGGTCGGGTCTACGTTAAGGGGATGTTACCTGGCCTAGTCTGCGTTAAAGGGATGTACTTGACCGAGTCTACGTTAAAGGGGTGTTACCTGGCCGAGTCTGCGTTAAAGGGATGTTACCTGGCAGAGTCTGCGTTAAAGGGGTGTCACCTGGCCGAGT
>JACVVK020000413.1:380000-395000 GCA_018292915.2 Batillaria attramentaria | reverse complement strand
TGTGTGTGTGTGTGTGTGTGTGTGTGTGTGTCCAGAAAACTTTAACGTTGTCGTTTTCTCAGAAACTACAAACAGCAGAGACACCAAACTTGGCGTGCTGATAGACAACCATAAGACCTTTCAAAACATATCATTTTGAATGACCTTGACTCAAGGTCAAGGTCACTAACGCTGTCTGTTTGAAAATTTTACATTGGCATTTTCACGGAATCTACAAAGACCAGAGGTTTGAAACTTTGCATGGTGATAGACATTGATCAGAACTTTACAGATATACATGTATTCAATGGCCTTGTGTCAAGGTCAAGGCCATACAAGTTATTTTTGTGAAACCTTAACATTGGCATTTTCTCAGAAATAACAAACAGCAGAGGCGCCAAACTTGGCGTGCTGATAGACAGTAATAAGACCTATGCACACATACCATTTTAAATGACCTTGACCCAAGGTCAAGGTCATTAAAGCAGTCTGTTTGGAAATTTTTACATTTGCATTTTTTTCAGAATCTAGAAGAACCAGAAGTATCAAACTTTGCATGATGATAGACATTGGCAACACCTTCACTGACATACCTGTGTTCAATGACTTTTAGTCAAGGTCAAGGCCATGCAAGCTGTTTTGGGGAAGCTTTAACCTTGGCATTTTCTGTGAAACAACAAACAGTTGAGGCACCAAACAGGGCATGATGATAGACTGCAATGAGACCTACCTTTTTGAATGACCTTGACTGAAGGTCAAGGTCATTAACGCTGTCTGTTGTGAATTTTAACATTGCCGTTTTCAGAGGAACTACAAATACTAGAGGCGTCAAACTTGGCATAATAATAGACATTGATGTGATCTCATTTTAATGACCTTGACCAAAGGTCAAGGCCATGCAAACTGTTTGGGGGAAAATTGTAATATTGCCAGGAACTTGGAACGCCAGAGGCACTTTACTTGCCGTGATGATAGTGATAAGAGCTTTACAAACATACACTTGTGAATGACCTTGACCCTTGTCACAAGGGAGCCATGGAGGCTTTTGCCTCTCTAGTTTCATTGAGTTTGATGTCAACTCTCCTGCTGTTGTCCTGGAAGGATTGGAATGTTTCCCAGGATTCATCCAGTCTGTCCCAGTAAACCAGCGGCCCCTGTCGCGCCATGAACTGCACCCGCACCTCCTGGTGCACTGCATCTACCTCCTTGACCTGGAACAAAAAGAAACAAGCCCATGCCCAGATCAGTACAACTTTACTGGCACTAATACAGTAATAGCAGTTATTGCTGCATGCTATTTTTGATATGCAAAACAGTGCATTCACCTGTAATGCAGCTTACAGTATTTATGACTAATCTATTGTGATCCTGGGTGAAGATCAGTTTCCAAACCCCACCCCCTCCCTCCAACGTATGAAATTAAATTACAAAGTCTGGTAAAAAAAATTCTAGTTCTATCCCAACACGTGGGCCGAAAAAAAATTTATCCTGGCGTTGAAATTACTAACTAATCAACACAGCAGCTAGTCAAGGTGCCGAAAACAAAGATTTTCCTCACCGGAATATTATTCCTATTTTTTTCATAACTACTGACTCCCAATAATTGTGAATATTTTGCAAGTAAACAGAACTAGACTGATAACCTATGTCCAAATGGCCTACTGTTTCGATCGAGCAAGCAAATGGCGAATTAAAGAACTTGTATGGTTCAAACACCATCTGTTTTTTTCTTCCTAAATTGCATGAATTTCGTCTGTCAGCACACCTATAACCCAAACAACGATGAATTCGTTAAACGATGAATTCGTAATCGTTTATTTGCGATGCCGATCGCAACGTTGACATGAGCCAACAGTAATACCATACACGCGCGAACGCAACTTGGACATAAATTCTCGTTATGTCCACTGCAGGATTTTCTTCAAACAAAACCGATTGAACAGCCAATGCAATGATGGATGTCCAAAACAGTCCTCCGTGCATTACATTTACTCACAGAGTGGACGAAAATCAAACCACAGGTCAAAATAATGCTTAAGTGGCCTAATCACTGATCGATCGTAACATGTGGTTGATCGCAACACTCAAAACTATCTTGACATAAATCACTATACTCACCTTCTCTCCTCTTAGGCACCATCTTTGAGAAAACCAATGGCCGCAAAGGGTTAGGGTAAAAAATGGCGACATTTCAGAACAGGACCGCAAAAAGAAAGTCACGCATTTTCCAGAAATCGGCGATTGATCGATCGCAACAGTTTGACATGAAAATATCTGCCTAAAATGTTTATCATTTTTTTTAATTGTAACAGTTTCTCACAGTGTAAACCAAGCAAATTTTTTACCAGTATGAATTTCTCAAGCTGGATCTTAGTTTTCTGAGTTCAGAGGCCTTGAATGTTCCGCAGCAGACGAACTTATCGCACTGCCGCAGATTTGACATGACACGTTACGATCGTCATGCAATACAATAAAACTCAATTTTATAAAGATAACATTTTATTTTTTTCCTCACAACAAAAGAAACAAACAAATTTAACATGCTTTATTTACATCTTAGAAGAAAAAAATCATCAGACAAGCGTAAGACAGTGAAGTACATGCATTCCTGTGGCCACCTGTAATGTCCCACTTCCTGAGGGTGAGATTTACAAGGATTTTGAACTTCTTTTTGCTTTTATATCCACATAGAAAAGATTTCTCAGAATAATTTCATCTGCATTATCTTTTGAAACTGTGGTCTTTAAAAAGACCCAAAGTTTAGTTGTTAAGTATGGACATGAAAAGAGATATGAAGGTTGAAAGTTGGGTGGTCTTTACAAAACACGTTCTGGCACAGTCTCAAATGTATAAATGTATGCGCATCTCACGTTTTCAGTTGGTGACTCAAACATAAAACACGAGTTGGTTTACAACGCCATAGTCAGCGAGCTTTCGGTGAGCCAGCTACGTCATGGGTTCAACTTGACGATTCGGGGTTCGGCCAGCTGGCTACGGCGTGAATTTACTTATCTATTTATACCATTAGCATTTTGAATCTTACCTCAGCTGGTAAACTGGCAGTCAAGTAACTGGGGGGGAAATCTTATCATCACTGTGCAGCTGTTCCACCGACTCACTAGTCATAATCGTCACAGTCAGTAAGCTTATCAGTCGTGACGCACACAGCTACTGACATCATCAGTATAACATACGACATGTAGGCCCGTGTCGATATGCCAGGATTTGTTCCCTAAGATCTTTGAAGGAGCGTGCGCCATTTAGAGAGGGGCGTGCAAATCGTAAATCTCAACACTGAATTCAGTCACTGACCGTCAGTGATAATAAATGCCGGAGAAGTCACAGTCAGAGCACTGAGCGTCAGTGACCCCCCGCCCCGGCTTCCCCTCCCCCTTCCCCACTCGTCCTACCCCAATCCCTAAACAAATCCAAAGTGTTTGCTTCGCGTACATTACTTACATGGACGTTATAGCATAGGCTGGTTGGTTGGTTGGTTGGCTGGTTGGTTGGTCAGTTGGCTGGTTGGTTTGCTGCGCGAGGGGCTACAACGTAAGGGAGAGCATCGCAGCAACATCATGCACGTTTCGAATGGTTGTTTCCCTTACTCCGTGAACTCGCCAGAAACTAAACAGAGCGCCTCTGACGTCAAGCTGCCTGCGACAGGACCCGCTTTGATTGGCGCGAGATGCACTGATACGGCCGACGTGGTTTACAGGGGGACAGCGGTAAGCACTATGATTAGTAGAGAAGGTATAAAAAAATTAATAATTGGCACAAACTGAAGACAGAATTTGCCATGAAAAGTAACACAATGTTTAACATAACTGGTTCAGTAATCTGTTCTCCTCTTCCAAACTTCACATAACAAGGTTAATGTTTAATGTTTTTGTGTGGCACCTGTCAAATCTTCCAACTCTGGTTGGTCTGGGTACAAAACTATCAGTTCGCCAAGACATACAATTTAAAACAATAAATAATAATAATGATGATAATTCTTTAATAATTCTTCGAAATCCCCACCACGCTGGGCTCTAAGCGTAGAAGGGTGCGATAGTCATACTTCAAAGTTACAGAAGGGTGCGATAGTCACACTTCAAGTTACAGAAGGATGCGATAGTAATACTTCAAGACTTAGTTATAGAAGGATGCGATAGTCACACTTCAAATTATAGAAGGGTGCGATAGTCATACTTCAAGTCATAGAAGGGTGCGATAGTCTTACTTCAAGTTACAGAAGGATGCGATAGTAATACTTCAAGTTATAGAAGGGTGCGATAGTCCGGCATACTTCAAGTCATAGAAGGGTGCAATAGTCATATTTCAAGTTACAGAAGGGTGCGTTAGTACTTCAAGTTACACTGAGAAGCGTGCGTTAGTACTTTCAGTGACAGAAGGGTGCGTTAGTACTTTCAGTGACAGAAGGGTGCGTTAGTACTTTCAGTGACAGAAGGGTGCGTTAGTACAAGTTACAGAAGGGTGCGTCAGCACTTCAAGTTACTTCGAGTTACAGAAGGGTGCGTTAGTACTTCAGGTTATAGAAGGGTGAGTTTTTCTTTTATTTTCTAACTTCAAGTTACAGAATGGTGCGTCAGTACTTTTAGTTACAGAAAGGTGCGTCAGTACTTCAAGTTATAGAAGGGTTAGAAGGGAGCGTTAGCAAAGACCCTACATTTTAGTAATGTAGGGTCTTTGGCGTTAGTACAAGTTACAGAATCGTGCGTCAGTACTTCAAGTCACAGAAGAGTGCATTATTACAACTGAGCGGATAGGACGCGGACTGCTGGAGACAGGAGCCGTGATTCCAGAGTGAACTGCACACTGTCGGATCGATCCCCACACCTGGCCACTGCCGCACTGACATGCGACCCGTGCCAGAAGAACCAATCGGCTGGCGACACGTAGCACAAATCGATCTTTCAGTTTCACACACGTGTCTTTTTCCGAGCGCTTCAGTAGTGCTGACAGTGGTATGATGGTATCGGTCGTGGACTAGACTGACAGACAGTGCCCGCTTGTGGGAGACTGGGCCGTGAGTTATACAGTGAGTGGTCACTCCACCCCGGCCTAGTGGGAGCCGGAGTTGTTGCACCATGTCAGCAGGCTGTGTTTTGAAGACAGTGCGTGTGGCGGCGCTCGTTCTGTTAGCGGTCAGTGTGGATGACGTCAACACTGCGGACGATGAGTCGACAGATGACGAGTATTTTTATGAGGACGAAGTGCAGCCGGAGTATACGATACCACAAGGTGTACAGGAGCTGAACTACAATCCCTCCAACCTGACGGACGAGGACGAACACGCCATCCACATGCCACGCGAACTGCGCTGTGATGGATGCCGGGTTATCGCTTTTCTCGTCAGTGGATCAGTCACTTCAGTCCGTTCACTGGCACTCACCCCCGTCACGCACACCCGTCACGCACACCCATCACGCACACCCATCACGCACACCCATCACGCACACCCATCACGCACACCCGCTACTCGCTACTGTTGAGTCCAGACGTTCTTACTCACACTGATTTTCCTACTCATTAAAACTTGATCTGGATCGTTTATCGCCGCCGATTCTCATGAAAAACCGATGTCTTAGTCTTACTTACGATTCATACTTTGCCCGTGACAACTGAAATCTCACTTACAACTTTACTCTTCATACTCACTCTGTGTAGTTCCCATCCGTTTCTTACTGATGAGCAGAAACCATGTAATGGCGGATGCCATACTGAGCAGTAGTCGTGATGTTGGGATGATCAGTTTTGTCTTACTGACGTCATTGTCCGACATCCTTCGCATGTCTCCTCAGTATTTCGCCCGGCGGAAAAGTTCATCATGAATCTTGTTTCAGCTGGCGGAAATGTTCATCATATGATTCTTGTTTCAGCTGGCGGAAATGTTCATCATATGATTCTTGTTTCAACTGGCGGAAATGTTCATCATATGATTCTTGTTTCAGCTGGCGGAAAAATTCAAGAAAGTGACAGAAAAATTCAAACACACGGACAAACAGTTCTACGAGAGCGACATTATCGAGATGGTGGACAGCGTGTGTATAGACAAGGAAGAGAAATTCAAAGGGTACGTACACGTTTTGTGTGTGTGTGTGTGTGTGTGTGTGTGTGTGTGTGTGTGTGTGTGTGTGTGTGTGTGTGTGTGTGTTTTGTTGTTTTGTTTTATTTTCTAAAATCCTAGGGCAAAGGATATAATTATATTCTGCGACCCCCCCCCTCCCCCCACCTTTCTAAGATCCTGTGGCCAAGAAAGAGAAGGAATGAAGTAGCCCACAAAACGTTGACCAATTAAACGTTGGAGATGGAAATGACTGGTAAGAAACCAGTATGTGCATCCAGACAGAATACTGATGTGAAAGCAGTGCACAGCCTCCTACCAAGCTTTACTTTCCAGAAACTTCCGGTCTTGAGTGATGAGGTCAACCAGTGCCACATACCCGTTTGTTTGTTTGTTTTTCAATTCAATTCAATTCAATAAATCTTTATTGTCCCAAAAGGGCAATTTGTTTTGCGGCTGTAAAATGTATTACCTATAATGAAAATAAAAAATAAAAGTAAAACAAGATAGGGTATTAAACTGATTAAATTAATTAAACGGTAAGTAAAAACAACAGCATATATCACAAATCCTCACTCAGTCCCTCCCTCCCCCACCCCCCTGCTCCTCTCTTTAAAAGGCACAGCCACCACACCCTCACGCACGCACCAAGCACACCTTTAGTATGCACTAAACATTTGCAAACTAAGCACACACACAATAAACACAAAACACACATGATTTACGAGCCAAACACTGGAGCTGAAACTGTGCCTTACAAGTCAGAGTTAACCAGGATGATTGCATTTGCAACAAATGACTGACGGTATCTCACTGTTTTCACTTTTGGCATTCTAAACCGCCGTCCAGATGGTAGCAGGACAAACTCAGAATGAAGTGGGTGCTGAACATCATTCAAAATTGCTGTAAACTTCCGTCTTGTCTGCCTTTGATACAAATCGGCGAGACAGAGCTGCTGTACCCCTGTGATTTTACTGCAGATATTGACAATTCTTTGTAGTTTGTTCTTTTGTTTCACATTTGCATTACCGAACCAGCAGACCAAAGAAAAAGCCAAAACACTCTCAATGAAAGCCCTGTAAAACAGTGTCAGAACAGTGTTATCAACTCTAAAATGTCTGAGCTTTCTGAGAAAGTACAGGCGCTGGTGTGCCTTTTTACATACAGCATCAGAGTTTTCCTCCCATCCCAGCTTGTTGTCAATAACTGTGCCTAGGTATCTATATTTATTTACAATCTCCACAGCTTTTCCTGAAATGAGAGTGGGCTGAGGGAGTGGTGATCTTTTTCTGAAATCAATACACATGTCCTTGGTTTTATCAATGTTGAGTTGGAGGAAAGCATTTTGACACCAGTCTACGAAGTCATCAACAACAGGACCATGTCCAACATCATTGTCATGAAGAAGACTAACAATAGCAGAGTCATCAGAAAATTTGAGAATGTAACTCCCATCATGTTGGCTACGACAGTCATCAGTATAAAGAATGTACAAAAATGGTGAGAGGCAACAACCCTGGGGTGTTCCCGTTGATATGAGAGTACTGTCAGACAAACATCCATTAACTCTGACCCTCTGCGTTCTATTAGTTAAAAAATCTAAAGTCCAGCCGACTAGTGTATGATTGACGCTAAAACGAGAGATCAGTTTTTCAGCCAAAATATGGGGTTGTAGAGTATTAAAAGCAGCGGACAGATCCGCAAATAAAATACGTGCGTGTGTTTTACCGCTTTCCAAATGTTGATGCACAAGGTTTAAGAGAGTCAGTAAAGCATCCTCCACCCCCCTTCCCCTCCTGTAGGTTTAAGAGAGTCAGTAAAGCATCCTCCACCCCCCTTCCCCTCCTGTAGGTTTAAGAGAGTCAGTAAAGCATCCTCCACCCCCCTTCCCCTCCTGTAGGTTTAAGAGAGTCAGTAAAGCATCCTCCACCCCCCTTCCCCTCCTGTAGGTTTAAGAGAGTCAGTAAAGCATCGTCCACCCCCCTTCCCCTCCTGTAGGTTTCAGAGAGCCAGTAAAGCATCCTCCACCCCCCTTCCCCTCCTGTAGGTTTAAGAGAGTCAGTAAAGCATCCTCCACCCCCCTTCCCCTCCTGTAGGTTTAAGAGAGTCAGTAAAGCATCGTCCACCCCCCTTCCCCTCCTGTAGGTTTAAGAGAGTCAGTAAAGCATCCTCCACCCCCCTTCCCCTCCTGTAGGTTTAAGAGAGTCAGTAAAGCATCCTCCACCCCCCTTCCCCTCCTGTAGGTTTAAGAGAGTCAGTAAAGCATCCTCCACCCCCCTTCCCCTCCTGTAGGTTTAAGAGAGTCAGTAAAGCATCCTCCACCCCCCTTCCCCTCCTGTAGGTTTAAGAGAGTCAGTAAAGCATCCTCCACCCCCCTTCCCCTCCTGTAGGTTTAAGAGAGTCAGTAAAGCATCCTCCACCCCCCTTCCCCTCCTGTAGGTTTAAGAGAGTCAGTAAAGCATCCTCCACCCCCCTTCCCCTCCTGTAGGTTTAAGAGAGTCAGTAAAGCATCCTCCACCCCCCTTCCCCTCCTGTAGGTTTAAGAGAGTCAGTAAAGCATCCTCCACCCCCCTTCCCCTCCTGTAGGTTTAAGAGAGTCAGTAAAGCATCCTCCACCCCCCTTCCCCTCCTGTAGGTTTAAGAGAGTCAGTAAAGCATCCTCCACCCCCCTTCCCCTCCTGTAGGTTTAAGAGAGTCAGTAAAGCATCCTCCACCCCCCTTCCCCTCCTGTAGGTTTAAGAGAGTCAGTAAAGCATCCTCCACCCCCCTTCCCCTCCTGTAGGTTTAAGAGAGCCAGTAAAGCATCCTCCACCCCCCTTCCCCTCCTGTAGGTTTCAGAGAGTCAGTAAAGCATCCTCCACCCCCCTTCCCCTCCTGTAGGTTTCAGAGAGTCAGTAAAGCATCCTCCACCCCCCTTCCCCTCCTGTAGGTTTAAGAGAGTCAGTAAAGCATCCTCCACCCCCCTTCCCCTCCTGTAGGTTTAAGAGAGTCAGTAAAGCATCCTCCACCCCCCTTCCCCTCCTGTAGGTTTAAGAGAGCCAGTAAAGCATCCTCCACCCCCCTTCCCCTCCTGTAGGTTTAAGAGAGCCAGTAAAGCATCCTCCACCCCCCTTCCCCTCCTGTAGGTTTAAGAGAGTCAGTAAAGCATCCTCCACCCCCCTTCCCCTCCTGTAGGTTTAAGAGAGTCAGTAAAGCATCGTCCACCCCCCTTCCCCTCCTGTAGGTTTAAGAGAGCCAGTAAAGCATCCTCCACCCCCCTTCCCCTCCTGTAGGTTTAAGAGAGTCAGTAAAGCATCCTCCACCCCCCTTCCCCTCCTGTAGGTTTAAGAGAGTCAGTAAAGCATCCTCCACCCCCCTTCCCCTCCTGTAGGTTTAAGAGAGTCAGTAAAGCATCGTCCACCCCCCTTCCCCTCCTGTAGGTTTAAGAGAGTCAGTAAAGCATCGTCCACCCCCCTTCCCCTCCTGTAGGTTTCAGAGAGTCAGTAAAGCATCCTCCACCCCCCTTCCCCTCCTGTAGGTTTCAGAGAGCCAGTAAAGCATCGTCCACCCCCCTTCCCCTCCTGTAGGTTTAAGAGAGTCAGTAAAGCATCCTCCACCCCCCTTCCCCTCCTGTAGGTTTAAGAGAGTCAGTAAAGCATCCTCCACCCCCCTTCCCCTCCTGTAGGTTTAAGAGAGTCAGTAAAGCATCCTCCACCCCCCTTCCCCTCCTGTAGGTTTAAGAGAGTCAGTAAAGCATCCTCCACCCCCCTTCCCCTCCTGTAGGTTTCAGAGAGTCAGTAAAGCATCCTCCACCCCCCTTCCCCTCCTGTAGGTTTAAGAGAGTCAGTAAAGCATCCTCCACCCCCCTTCCCCTCCTGTAGGTTTAAGAGAGTCAGTAAAGCATCCTCCACCCCCCTTCCCCTCCTGTAGGTTTCAGAGAGTCAGTAAAGCATCCTCCACCCCCCTTCCCCTCCTGTAGGTTTCAGAGAGCCAGTAAAGCATCCTCCACCCCCCTTCCCCTCCTGTAGGTTTAAGAGAGTCAGTAAAGCATCCTCCACCCCCCTTCCCCTCCTGTAGGTTTAAGAGAGTCAGTAAAGCATCCTCCACCCCCCTTCCCCTCCTGTAGGTTTAAGAGAGTCAGTAAAGCATCCTCCACCCCCCTTCCCCTCCTGTAGGTTTCAGAGAGTCAGTAAAGCATCCTCCACCCCCCTTCCCCTCCTGTAGGTTTAAGAGAGTCAGTAAAGCATCCTCCACCCCCCTTCCCCTCCTGTAGGTTTAAGAGAGTCAGTAAAGCATCCTCCACCCCCCCTTCCCCTCCTGTAGGTTTCAGAGAGTCAGTAAAGCATCCTCCACCCCCCTTCCCCTCCTGTAGGTTTCAGAGAGCCAGTAAAGCATCCTCCACCCCCCTTCCCCTCCTGTAGGTTTAAGAGAGTCAGTAAAGCATCCTCCACCCCCCTTCCCCTCCTGTAGGTTTAAGAGAGTCAGTAAAGCATCGTCCACCCCCCTTCCCCTCCTGTAGGTTTAAGAGAGTCAGTAAAGCATCCTCCACCCCCCTTCCCCTCCTGTAGGTTTAAGAGAGTCAGTAAAGCATCCTCCACCCCCCTTCCCCTCCTGTAGGTTTAAGAGAGTCAGTAAAGCATCGTCCACCCCCCTTCCCCTCCTGTAGGTTTCAGAGAGCCAGTAAAGCATCCTCCACCCCCCTTCCCCTCCTGTAGGTTTAAGAGAGTCAGTAAAGCATCCTCCACCCCCCTTCCCCTCCTGTAGGTTTAAGAGAGTCAGTAAAGCATCCTCCACCCCCCTTCCCCTCCTGTAGGTTTAAGAGAGTCAGTAAAGCATCCTCCACCCCCCTTCCCCTCCTGTAGGTTTAAGAGAGTCAGTAAAGCATCCTCCACCCCCCTTCCCCTCCTGTAGGTTTCAGAGAGTCAGTAAAGCATCCTCCACCCCCCTTCCCCTCCTGTAGGTTTCAGAGAGTCAGTAAAGCATCCTCCACCCCCCTTCCCCTCCTGTAGGTTTCAGAGAGTCAGTAAAGCATCCTCCACCCCCCTTCCCCTCCTGTAGGTTTCAGAGAGCCAGTAAAGCATCCTCCACCCCCCTTCCCCTCCTGTAGGTTTCAGAGAGTCAGTAAAGCATCCTCCACCCCCCTTCCCCTCCTGTAGGTTTCAGAGAGCCAGTAAAGCATCCTCCACCCCCCTTCCCCTCCTGTAGGTTTAAGAGAGTCAGTAAAGCATCCTCCACCCCCCTTCCCCTCCTGTAGGTTTAAGAGAGTCAGTAAAGCATCCTCCACCCCCCTTCCCCTCCTGTAGGTTTAAGAGAGTCAGTAAAGCATCCTCCACCCCCCTTCCCCTCCTGTAGGTTTAAGAGAGTCAGTAAAGCATCCTCCACCCCCCTTCCCCTCCTGTAGGTTTAAGAGAGTCAGTAAAGCATCCTCCACCCCCCTTCCCCTCCTGTAGGTTTAAGAGAGTCAGTAAAGCATCCTCCACCCCCCTTCCCCTCCTGTAGGTTTAAGAGAGTCAGTAAAGCATCCTCCACCCCCCTTCCCCTCCTGTAGGTTTAAGAGAGTCAGTAAAGCATCCTCCACCCCCCTTCCCCTCCTGTAGGTTTAAGAGAGTCAGTAAAGCATCCTCCACCCCCCTTCCCCTCCTGTAGGTTTAAGAGAGTCAGTAAAGCATCCTCCTCCCCCCTTCCCCTCCTGTAGGTTTAAGAGAGTCAGTAAAGCATCCTCCACCCCCCTTCCCCTCCTGTAGGTTTAAGAGAGTCAGTAAAGCATCCTCCACCCCCCTTCCCCTCCTGTAGGTTTCAGAGAGTCAGTAAAGCATCCTCCACCCCCCTTCCCCTCCTGTAGGTTTCAGAGAGTCAGTAAAGCATCCTCCACCCCCCTTCCCCTCCTGTAGGTTTCAGAGAGTCAGTAAAGCATCCTCCACCCCCCTTCCCCTCCTGTAGGTTTAAGAGAGTCAGTAAAGCATCCTCCACCCCCCTTCCCCTCCTGTAGGTTTAAGAGAGTCAGTAAAGCATCCTCCACCCCCCTTCCCCTCCTGTAGGTTTAAGAGAGTCAGTAAAGCATCCTCCACCCCCCTTCCCCTCCTGTAGGTTTAAGAGAGTCAGTAAAGCATCCTCCACCCCCCTTCCCCTCCTGTAGGTTTAAGAGAGTCAGTAAAGCATCCTCCACCCCCCTTCCCCTCCTGTAGGTTTCAGAGAGCCAGTAAAGCATCCTCCACCCCCCTTCCCCTCCTGTAGGTTTCAGAGAGCCAGTAAAGCATCCTCCACCCCCCTTCCCCTCCTGTAGGTTTCAGAGAGCCAGTAAAGCATCCTCCACCCCCCTTCCCCTCCTGTAGGTTTAAGAGAGTCAGTAAAGCATCCTCCACCCCCCTTCCCCTCCTGTAGGTTTCAGAGAGTCAGTAAAGCATCCTCCACCCCCCTTCCCCTCCTGTAGGTTTAAGAGAGTCAGTAAAGCATCCTCCACCCCCCTTCCCCTCCTGTAGGTTTCAGAGAGTCAGTAAAGCATCCTCCACCCCCCTTCCCCTCCTGTAGGTTTCAGAGAGCCAGTAAAGCATCCTCCACCCCCCTTCCCCTCCTGTAGGTTTAAGAGAGTCAGTAAAGCATCCTCCACCCCCCTTCCCCTCCTGTAGGTTTAAGAGAGTCAGTAAAGCATCCTCCACCCCCCTTCCCCTCCTGTAGGTTTAAGAGAGTCAGTAAAGCATCCTCCACCCCCCTTCCCCTCCTGTAGGTTTAAGAGAGTCAGTAAAGCATCCTCCACCCCCCTTCCCCTCCTGTAGGTTTAAGAGAGTCAGTAAAGCATCCTCCACCCCCCTTCCCCTCCTGTAGGTTTAAGAGAGTCAGTAAAGCATCCTCCACCCCCCTTCCCCTCCTGTAGGTTTAAGAGAGTCAGTAAAGCATCCTCCACCCCCCTTCCCCTCCTGTAGGTTTAAGAGAGTCAGTAAAGCATCCTCCACCCCCCTTCCCCTCCTGTAGGTTTAAGAGAGTCAGTAAAGCATCCTCCACCCCCCTTCCCCTCCTGTAGGTTTAAGAGAGTCAGTAAAGCATCCTCCACCCCCCTTCCCCTCCTGTAGGTTTAAGAGAGTCAGTAAAGCATCCTCCACCCCCCTTCCCCTCCTGTAGGTTTAAGAGAGTCAGTAAAGCATCCTCCACCCCCCTTCCCCTCCTGTAGGTTTAAGAGAGTCAGTAAAGCATCCTCCACCCCCCTTCCCCTCCTGTAGGTTTAAGAGAGTCAGTAAAGCATCCTCCACCCCCCTTCCCCTCCTGTAGGTTTAAGAGAGTCAGTAAAGCATCCTCCACCCCCCTTCCCCTCCTGTAGGTTTAAGAGAGTCAGTAAAGCATCCTCCACCCCCCTTCCCCTCCTGTAGGTTTAAGAGAGTCAGTAAAGCATCCTCCACCCCCCCTTCCCCTCCTGTAGGTTTAAGAGAGTCAGTAAAGCATCCTCCACCCCCCCCTTCCCCTCCTGTAGGTTTAAGAGAGTCAGTAAAGCATCCTCCACCCCCCCTTCCCCTCCTGTAGGTTTAAGAGAGTCAGTAAAGCATCCTCCACCCCCCCTTCCCCTCCTGTAGGTTTAAGAGAGTCAGTAAAGCATCCTCCACCCCCCCTTCCCCTCCTGTAGGTTTAAGAGAGTCAGTAAAGCATCCTCCACCCCCCCTTCCCCTCCTGTAGGTTTAAGAGAGTCAGTAAAGCATCCTCCACCCCCCCTTCCCCTCCTGTAGGTTTAAGAGAGTCAGTAAAGCATCCTCCACCCCCCTTCCCCTCCTGTAGGTTTAAGAGAGTCAGTAAAGCATCCTCCACCCCCCCTTCCCCTCCTGTAGGTTTAAGAGAGTCAGTAAAGCATCCTCCACCCCCCCTTCCCCTCCTGTAGGTTTAAGAGAGTCAGTAAAGCATCCTCCACCCCCCTTCCCCTCCTGTAGGTTTAAGAGAGTCAGTAAAGCATCCTCCACCCCCCCTTCCCCTCCTGTAGGTTTAAGAGAGTCAGTAAAGCATCCTCCACCCCCCCTTCCCCTCCTGTAGGTTTAAGAGAGTCAGTAAAGCATCCTCCACCCCCCCTTCCCCTCCTGTAGGTTTAAGAGAGTCAGTAAAGCATCCTCCACCCCCCCTTCCCCTCCTGTAGGTTTAAGAGAGTCAGTAAAGCATCCTCCACCCCCCCTTCCCCTCCTGTAGGTTTAAGAGAGTCAGTAAAGCATCCTCCACCCCCCTTCCCCTCCTGTAGGTTTAAGAGAGTCAGTAAAGCATCCTCCACCCCCCTTCCCCTCCTGTAGGTTTAAGAGAGTCAGTAAAGCATCCTCCACCCCCCTTCCCCTCCTGTAGGCAAACTGTAAAGGATCCAGTAAATGGTGAGTTTCCTTGTACATCAAAGTTCTCACAATCTGTTCAAACCTTTTCATAACTACAGACGTGAGAGAAACTGGACGAAGATCATTTAAAGCTTTAGGTGAAGGTTTTTTGGGGACTGGTACTATCACAGACTGTTTCCACAGCTGAGGAACTTTCTGTAGATTAAGTGAGAGTTGAAAGATGTAATGAAAGATGCCACACAGCTGATCGGCACATAACCTAAGAACACGCCCTGTGATTTTATCTGGGCCAGGACTTTTCCTCAGTTTAGTTTGCTTAAAACTTTGACGCACTGTATCTTCTTCAATCTCAAGTTCAATATCTGTTTTGACCCTATCTCTGATCCCAGCACAAACAGAACTAAAATCATGTACATCAAATCTTGAATAAAAAGTGTTCAGATCTTCTGCCATCTCTGAGTCTGTCCTTGAACCCACCCTCACCTCACCACTCTTCTTATTGTCCAAACCTGTCATGAATCTGATACCCTCCCAAGCTGCCCTAGAGTTTCCCGTGGCTAACTTTTTCTCCACGTCTTCCTTGTACTTCACCTTAGCCAGTCTAATCTCTCTGTTCACCTCCCTCTGTACCTCTTTCCTCTCTTGCGGGGTTCCCTGAAAAAAAGCAAGCTTCTTCCTGTT
>JACVVK020000413.1:287500-375000 GCA_018292915.2 Batillaria attramentaria | reverse complement strand
GTGTGCTTGTGTTGACTATCAGGTCACATGCTCTAGCTAGCAGCAGATTGTGTGTGTGTGCTTGTGTTGACTATCAGGTCACATGCTCTAGCTAGCAGCAGATTTTTCGAGTGACAAAAATGTTTCCACAGGTATGGAGTGAAGGATATTAACGGTCAGCGACGACTGTCTGGTCCGGGCTTGGAGACAAAAGACGTACCTGGTATCATGCAAGGTGGTGGCAGGTGGCCACACAGGTGAGACCTGCAATATCAGTGTAATGCCACTGAATGGCTGCTAGAAAGGATATCAGGTAAAGCTGCATGACTGAACTTATCAGATCAAAATGATTATTGTACTAACCAACAGCTGTCTCCACCTGCTGTGACACTTGACTGGCATTACCAACACACAAAACAATGGAGTATTTCTGTAGACAGCATCAATGGAGTATTTCTGTAGACAGCATTGTGTTGCCTCCGAGAAGATAATACATAAATTTTTAATAATTTTGGTGTCTTTTCAGACTTCAACAGATGTGCGCGGAGTACGCGGGTGAGCTGGGAGAAGAGGAGATTTTTAGTGCTTGGCAAAGTGGTCAACATCTGGATGATTTTATCTGTCGCAGTGAACAACTGGGCAGCATATGTCCACCCAAACAAAAGAAGAAATCAGAACTGTAATGTGAAATTGTTGATGTGCTTGGTTATGTGGCAGGTAATAGCAGTGCCATCTGCAATAATAGTTTTCAGTCTGCTGAAATAACAATGGAGATTGAAGTCTTCAGTCATTCCAGTTTTCCTCACCCCATTTCCCACCCCCTCACCCCCTCTCTTTATCAGATTTAGATTCTTTCAACTTTTCTGCCCCCCACCGCACCCCCCTTCCCCTCAAGCCTCCAGTTTTCATGTTAGTGTCCATTGCGAAAATAGTTTGTCATCAGTCAATTTTTGAGTAGGTTTTATTGTTGATATCAGGTATTGTCAGTTGTTATTGTGTGAAAATCAAGGTTGGTTGATTATTGTGTAGTTGCTTGTTGCCTGTTCACTTCAGAATAGAGTGTGTGAAATTGGGTTTGATTTTTAGTGTGTTCATTTTGAGTGGCCTGCTGGTGTCCAGTAACATATCAACCAAATTTTATCCATCGTCGACTTTGAGTCATCAGGCAGTTCAAGCTAGCAAGTTTTTGTGGGGGATTGTATGCTTGTCACTTGTATTGTTTGAAAATCCCAAAAACGGGAGAGGGGGGGAGGGGAGTTTGTGTGTGTGTGTGTGGGGGGGGGGGGGATTATGTTTCTGATTCTAGCATGCTTTACTCCGCCCATAAAATTCTGTTTTTCATAAAACAGTCTAGAATTGTACTTGGTTTTGTCCGTTTGTATGAGATTTGGGAAGGGAGACAACTAATACTGTACTATGGCAATTTCATTTTTAAAGAGTTACTGCCCTTATACTGCTGTCATTCGCCAGTGATAAAAAAATAAAACCTGATGAGTAACAATAATCAGTCAATGTCTGATACCAGTCAGCTGGTTAGTGGTAATTCTCATTGTTACCGGTTTCACAAACTCCTGTTTTTTTACATTTTTTTAAAGAATTTATACAGTGTGTGTGTGTGATGGAAGTGTATGTGTTTTTTAAAGAATTTATGCAAAATGTCTGTGTGGTGGTGGGGGTCTGTGCGTTCTATACTGCTTTTGCCTTGAAGAACAAATCATGTCCCTTTTTTTTTTTGTTTTTTTGGGCTGGATTGTTATTTTAAAAGGTTGAAAACCTTTGTGCAAGTTTCAATATTTAAAGTTATATACACCAAGTAAGACACGTAATTATAAGCTTGTGTAATAAATTTCTGATTTTCAAACCATACAAATACTTGTCTGTAACTTTATCTCAGTTGTCTGGTCTTGCCTCCTGTCTACTGTGAACCAGACACATGTTATGTATGTCTCTGTGTGGACCCTTTATTGTCAACCTTTACCTTGTAAGCTGTACTTTCCCTGTGTCAAATTGTTGACTTTCAAATAACTTCACAGGGTCCACTGCGAGTGTGTCCACCACCAATGCATGCACATACACCTGTCACAATAGAGCTTACAAAGTGTAAATTTAAAATCCTTCCGACTGGTGCGGTGTCAAATTGTGCAATCTACCTGTCCAGATTCTCAGTTCCATTGCTTCAGGATCTTGCAGTTGCAGCTGTGTGGTGTATTGGTGGACACTGTAGCCATTGCATGCCTGATGTAAGTAAACATACAGTACATATGCTGTGGCCTAGTGTAAACTAACATACAGTACATATGCTGTGGCCTAGTGTAAACTAACATACAGCACATATGCAGTGGCCTAGTGTAAACTAACATACAGTACATATGCTGTGTCCTAGTGTAAACTAACATACAGTACATATGCTGTGGCCCAGTGTAAACTAACATACAGTACATATGCCTTGGCCTAGTGTAAACTAACATACAGTACATATGCTGTGGCCTAGTGTAAACTAACATACAGCACATATGCAGTGGCCTAGTGTAAACTAACATACAATACATATGCCTTGGCCTAGTGTAGACTAACATACAGTACATATGCCCTGGCCTAGTGTAGACTAACATACATTACATATGCCTTGGCCTAGTGTAAACTAACATACAGTACATATGCCTTGGCCTAGTGACCACCCTTAACCAGTTGCACGTGTCAGTTAGCGGAGTAACGTTGTTCCGTCAGTGACAGTGCAGTGTCAGTGTCCTGCGTGCGTTTCCTGCATCATCAGTGCTGCTCCTGCGACTTTACTGACTTAACGCTGCTGCTGCAACATCATCTACTGCCCTAACGTCCGGGTGGTGAGTGACGTTTAGCATTATCACAGACGGCCGGTACTACAAGCTGACCGCCTGCGTCATTCAGTAAGCAGCACTCAAGTCAGCCCCACCCCTTGCACGGTCACTCACTGGCAAGTCACCCCCCCACCCCTTGCACGGTCACTCAAGTCAGCCCCACCCCTTGCATGGTCACTCACCAGCAAGTCAGCCCCACCCCTTGCACGGTCACTCAAGTCACCCCCACCCCTTGCACGGTCACTCACTAGCAAGTCAGCCCCACCCCTTGCACGGTCACTCACTAGCAAGTCACCCCCACCCCTTGCACGGTCACCCACTAGCAAGTCAGCCCCACCCCTTGCACGGTCACTCACTAGCAAGTCACCCCCACCCCTTGCACGGTCACTCACTAGCAAGTCACCCCCACCCCTTGCACGGTCACTCAAGTCACCCCCACCCCTTGCACGGTCACTCAAGTCACCCCCACCCCTTGCACGGTCACTCAAGTAAGCCACACCCCTTGCACACTCACTGGCAAGTCAGCCCCACCCCTTGCACAGTCGCTCAAGTAAGCCTCACCCCTTGCACACTCACTGGCAAGTCAGCCCCACCCCTTGCACAGTCGCTCAAGTAAGCCTCACCCCTTGCACACTCACTGGCAAGTCAGCCCCACCCCTTGCACAGTCGCTCAAGTAAGCCTCACCCCTTGCACACTCACTGGCAAGTCAGCCCCACCCCTTGCACAGTCGCTCAAGTAAGTCTCACCCCTTGCACACTCACTGGCAAGTCAGCCCCACCCCTTGCACGGTCACTCACATAACCCCCAATCCTTGCACGGTCACTCACTGGCAAGTCAGCCCCACCCCTTGCACGGTCACTCAAGTAAGCCCCACCCGTTGCACGGTCACTCACTGGCAAGTCAGCCCCACCCTATGCACGGTCACTCCGGCACTGGCAAGTAGCCCCACCCCTTGCACGGTCACTCACTGGCAAGTCAGCCCCACCCCTTGCAAGTCACTCAAGTAAGCCCCACCCGTTGCACGGTCACTCATTGGTAAGTCAGCTCCACCCCTTGCACGGTCACTCACTGGTAAGTCAGCTCCACCCCTTGCACGGTCACTCACTGGCAAGTCAGCTCCACCCCTTGCACGGTCACTCACTGGCAAGTCACCCCCACCCCTTGCACGGTCACTCACTGGTAAGTCAGCTCCACCCCTTGCACGGTCACTCACTGGTAAGTCAGCTCCACCCCTTGCACGGTCACTCACTGGCAAGTCAGCTCCACCCCTTGCACGGTCACTCACTGGCAAGTCAGCTCCACCCCTTGCACGGTCACTCACTGGCAAGTCGGCTCCACCCCTTGCACGGTCACTCACTGGCAAGTCAGCTCCACCCCTTGCACGGTCACTCACTGGTAAGTCAGCCCCACCCCTTACACGGTCACTCACTGGCAAGTCAGCTCCACCCCTTGCACGGTCACTCAAGTAAGCCCCACCCCTTGCGCGGTCACTGGCAAATCTTAAACGTGATCCTGACCAAGTAAAGGTGTCTGCTGTGATACTGATATGATCTGTTACGCCGCTTGGCACGGTCTGCCCGGCTCATGTCCTGCATCTCAAACCATGCAGTCTTACAGAACACAACTGACGTGGCCAGTGTAATGTCACAGATCTATCTGTGTAGTAGATAGATACACGTACAAAAGATTGCATAGATCTCTTTGTGTAGTAGATACACATGCAAAAGAAAACCGAAGCAACACACGCGTGTTTTTTGTATGTTACGCTCGGTCCGCCTCTTGTCTTGCATCTCGCTGGTAGAACTGACATGAGTCTGACAGAACGCTGGTAGAACTGCTACACATACAAAATATACGCGTGTTGCTTTTGTTTTTCTCGGCGCTCAATACCTTACTGACTACATGAAGTGACGTGACACACAACTGGCACTGTGCCCTGTACTGTAACCGTCCTGAGGGTGAGAGAGATGCCGGGGGGGGGGGGGGTGAGAGAGATGCCGGGGGGGGGGGGGGGGGGAGAGATGCCGGGGGGGGGGGGGGTGAGAGAGATGCCGGGGGGGAGAGAGCGAGAGAGAGACTAGCGGAGAGAGAGAGAGAGAGAGGATCAGCGTTCAGCCCGTGGCGCATCCCCCACCCCGCGTGTGAGGAAACCGTAGGTTAGAAGTGATCAAAGAGCAGGTAACCGCACACAGCCACTGGCCAGACTCCGCCGCCGTCCGTCCCTCACAGAGCTGATGCTGAATGTCAGTGAAAAACAACTTGAGGCCCGTCAGTGTGTGTAAGATTGTGTTCAGCCTACCGTGACTACATACCACTTTCACTTTCAAGACTACAATACTTCAGCAGGATCACCCTGCTACCAGGTGCGTACCTCCACTGAGTGTCAACGTGTCTTTACTTTTACCTTTACCTTTGTTCATTACACTACATGTACATGCACCTCATTTGTTGTTACGTGTCCCCCTGTTGGGGTTGTCCGTCGTCAGTTAAAAAACAAAAACAAAAAAAAACAAACAATCGTAATGTGAAAGTGGCAATGACCTTCAAAACGAAATTCTACCGACCAGAAGGTACAGGTCATCACATGTAATCAGTATAGTGATGTCATTTCGATGGATGTGTGACTTCCAGCCAGTGGCGATGTCGCGTGGATGGATTTGTGAGGTTATAGGGGGATGATTTGTGAGGTCCAGGTTATGGTAATGTCGGGTGGATGGCCTTGTGACGTCGCGGCTATGTCGATGTCGGATGGATGGTTTTGTGGGGTCCAGGTTATGGTAATGTCGGGAGGATGGTTTTGTGAGATCCAGGCAATGACGATGTCGGGTGGATGGTTTTGTGAGATCCAGGTTATGGTAATGTCGGGTGGAATTTTTTTTTTTTTTTTAGATTCAGGCAGGTTATGTTAATGTCGGGTGGATTGTTTTGCGAGATCCAGACAATGACGATGTCGGGAGGCTGGTTTTGTGAGATCCAGGCAATGACGATGTCGGGTGGATGGTTTTGTGAGATCCAGGTTATGGTAATGTCGGGTGGAATTTTTTTTTTTTTTTTTTTTAGATTCAGGCAGGTTATGTTAATGTCGGGTGGATTGTTTTGCGAGATCCAGACAATGACGATGTCGGGAGGCTGGTTTTGTGAGATCCAGGCAATGACGATGTCGGGTGGATGGTTTTGTGAGATCCAGGCAATGACGATGTCGGGTGGATGGTTTTGTGAGATCCAGGCAATGACGATGTCGGGTGGATGGTTTTGTGAGGTCCAGGTTATGGTAATGTCGGGTGGATTTTTTTTTTTTTTTTTAAGATTCAGGCAGGTTATGTTAATGTCGGGTGGACCGGTTTTGCGACGTCCAGGTTATGATAATGTCGGATGGAATTTTTTTAAAGGCATTTTATGGTGATGGGTGGACGGTTTTGTGAGGTCCAGGTGATGGTAATGTCGGGTGGATGGTTTTGCGAGATCCAGGCAATGACGATGTCGGGTGGATGGTTTTGTGAGGTCCAGGTTATGGTAATGTCGGGTGGATTTTTTTTTAAGTTTCAGGCAGGTTATGTTGATGTCGGGTGGACGGTTTTGTGACGTCCAGGTTATGGTAATGTCGGGTGGAATTTTGTTTAAAGAATCAGGCATTTTATGGTATATGTAATGGGTGGACGGTTTTATGAGGTCTAGGTTATGGTAATGTCGGGTGGATGGTTTTGTGGGATCTAGGCAATGGCGATGTCGGGTGGATGGTTTTTTTTGTGAGGTCAAGGTTATATGACGTCTGGTGGATGGTTCTGTGAGGTCCAGGTTCTGTGATGTAAGGTGGGTGGTTTTGTGAGGTCCAGGTTATGTGATATCGTGTGGATGGTTTTGTGGGGTCCAGCTTATGGTGATGTCGGGTGGATGGTTTTGTGGGGTCCAGGTTATATGATGTCGGGTGGATGGTTTTGTGAGATCCAGGTTATGGCGATGTCGGGTGGATGGTTTTGTGAGGTCCAGGTTATAGCGATGTCGGGTGGATGGTTTTGTGAGGTCCAGGTTATGGCGAGTCGGGTGGATGGTTTTGTGAGGTCCAGGTTATGGCGATGTCGGGTGGGTGGTTTGTAGCGTCAAGGCTATGGCGATGTCAGGTCAGTGGGTGTTCTGGATTGTGTTGTGACGTCCAGGTCATATCGGCGATATCGGATGGATGGTTTTGTGACGTCAGTCAGGGCTATGGCGATGTCGTACATGAAGTAAAGGATGGGTAAGTGGGGGGGGGGGGGAGTGATGACAACTTCCGGCTTTTTTTGTTTGACGGGTCAGTCATTGCAAACGCTGGTGCCAGTAGTGAATACCTAGGCACTGAACTACTACTAGTACTAGACCTGGTGACGACGACTGTAATCTGGTCAGTGAATCTATACAATGTGTGGTGATGACGACTGTAATCTGGTCAGTGAATCTATACAATGGGTGGTGATGACGACTGTAATCTGGTCAGTGAATCTATACAATGTGTGGTGACGACGACTGCAATCTGGTCAGTGAATCTATACAATGGGTGGTGACGACGACTGTAATCTGGTCAGTGAATCTATACAATGGGTGGTGATGACGACTGTAATCTGGTCAGTGAATCTATACAATGGGTGGTGATGACGACTGTAATCTGGTCAGTGAATCTATACAATGGGTGGTGACGACGACTGTAATCTGGTCAGTGAATCTATACAATGGGTGGTGATGACGACTGTAATCTGGTCAGTGAATCTATACAATGGGTGGTGATGACGACTGTAATCTGGTCAGTGAATCTATACAATGGGTGGTGACGACGACTGTAATCTGGTCAGTGAATCTATACAATGTGTGGTGATGACGACTGTAATCTGGTCAGTGAATCTATACAATGTGTGGTGATGACGACTGTAATCTGGTCAGTGAATCTATACAATGTGTGGTGACGACGACTGTAATCTGGTCAGTGAATCTATACAATGTGTGGTGATGACGACTGTAATCTGGTCAGTGAATCTATACAATGGGTTGTTTACATGTCACTTGTCAGTTGTGTTTGTTTATATGATTATTTTGTTGTTTTTGTTTTGATATGATTTGTTCGTTCGTTTTGTTTGGGTTTCAGTTTCGGGTGTCACAGTTCTTTTTTTTCGGGGAGGGTTTGTGTGTGTGTGTGTGTGTGTGTGTGTGTGTGTGTGTGTGTGTGTGTGTGTGTGTGTGTCTGTTTGGTTGTTTTGGGTCTTTTGTTTTTGTTTCTTGATTGGTTGTGTTTTTTGTTTGTTTGTTTATTTGTTGATTTTTTTCTGGATCTGTTGTTGTTTTTGTTTGGTTGTTTTTTGTGTGTTTTTGTTCTTTGGTTGTCACAGTTTTGTTTAGTTTTTTGTTGGGTTTTGTTTTGTTTGTTTGTTTGGTGTGTGTGTGTGTGTGTGTGGGGGGGGGGTTATGATATTTAGTAGCTGTTTTTGTGGGCTTTCATTCAGCATGAGGACTTATTTTACCTGCGGCACTGGGTACAGCCAGTTTCCCGGCAACCCCAAACCGGCGCCCAACTGGTAACTGACGATGTGTGTCGGGCCGCCCGCCTGTTACTTACTGTACGCCCGTCTATCGGTAACATCAGGATGCGCCTTATCCCCGATCAGCACGGGGGGTTTTCATGACCTTTACAAAACGTCTGGAATCCGACGCAAAGCGGGAAACCATTTTGTTATCACGGACAGCACGTGCACGTGTATTATTGGGGCTTGTTCAAAGTGCATGCCGCCCGGCCTGACCTTCACTATACCTTCCTGTCTGTCCCACCTTTATGCCCGGGTCAGTTACCTACAACTGCGCCTAGTGAAAGGTCACATGATGCTGGCGGGGTCTCAGTTCTGCAACATACCTAGCGCGATCAGCCTCCATACCAGGTGAGAGGGCCTGGATGGAAAGAGGGGGAGGAGGGGGTGTCTCACAAGTTCCGGCCCCCGGCCTGACATCACGATCATCGACAGTCTCACTCTTCGTCAGTCATTCCCGTTGTTCACGTCATCAGTGTCGTCACAGCGGTCCTTTAAATGCCACACGCATCAACGCCGGTCCGACGCCGCGGCATCAGTTCAGTCAGTACATGTACTCACAACCCACTTCCGGTGGCGCTAGGTTCAGGAGGTGCTTTGTGTAATGCACCAAGTAATCGCGGTATAACTCGTGAGGTGACTGACGTTCTAAAAGTAAAGTTTAACCGCTGAACGTGTCCGGTACAGTCAGTGATACCCGGGCAACCCCCATCAGTGTCGGTTGTCTTTTGTCTGATTGTGTGTATTATTAGACTGACTGAGTGCGGCGAGTCCGGCGGCGGCGGTGCCCACAGTTTCGAGTCTAGTCCACGTATCAATACACGGCCGCCCGCTAAGTTCAGTGGCCCAGTCAGTCACAACAATGTTGGCAGCGGCGTCCTGATCGGGGGAGGTAATAGGTGTTGGCTCCTTCAACACACCCTCCACCCCCGCCCCGTGACGTCATAGTTTCGGCAGACACCGCCCTGCTGTACCTTCTATCTACCCAGGCTGAGTATAAAGTATAACGGATTGTATGATGCCGCCAGGCCACTTCTTTATTTGCTTTTCCCAATCGCGTGTTCCCATCAGGCAGGCCGGGTGTTTCTGACGCAGACTTACCCGTCGTTTATCGCCTCAGTGATGATGCCATCTGGGGCTCTGACGTCATCTGCCGGCGGGCAGTATTCTAAACGGGGACGTTCTCTCTCTCTCTCTCTCTCTGTAGGCTGATAATGCCACAGTTTTGTGCCGTTGCTTCCGACGGCGGTAACCAGTAGTTACACAGACAGAGCTTGTCAGAGGGAGCCGGGATAGCCGAATGGTAGACTGTTGGACTTGCAATGCACGGGTCGTGAGTTTGACTCCCAGCTGGGGCCAAACATTTGTGCTGGCCTTTTTCCTCGTTGCCCCGTCTTTGACATCACCCATGCGTGGTGGAAAAGGACGTTGAACTCCAAAACATCCTCCAGTGCTCGCCAGTGTTCTAACTGTACTGTACTCACTGACAATCAGTCAGTGTTCTAACTGTACTGCACTCACTGACAATCAGTGTCGGCTCATGTAAACTTACTAATTTTGATCTAAATGACCGTGACTGTGACTCGTGCCGGATCAGTGGAAATACTGATCCCATGTAGACAGATGAATTATTGGCTGACTGATTGTATGTAATTCAGTGTTGTTAGAGATGGGTGAGGGTCAGCAGGGTTGTAGCCTGGGATTGGAAACTGACCGGTGTTAACGTATGTTGTGTCTGGGTGGCTGGTGTTTCCCCTTAGTTATTGTGACGACTGAGTCAGGCATGCATGTTAATTTACTACTCGGTTCAGTCAGCCCTTACATATAATAATGTAAAATGTGACATCGCTCCGACTTAAAAAATGAGCAGGTGCAACAGAAGCGGGGTCGGGGGGGGGGGGGGACTGACAACTTATTGCTGTGGCTAATCAGGCCGGGTGGATCGATAATGGGACAAGTTTTCTGATATCAGACACTCGATATAATCACTGACGATGACGCATCGTTGTTTACAAACGTCGATAGACTCATCACTGAGTCCTTGAAATGAAACACAACCTCATGCTGGCTTCCCGCCATCTTGTCTTGCACGCCAGCAACTGGAGCCTGTTCGCCGCCAAGAGTGCATGATGGGGGGGGGGGGGGGAGGGGGACTGAGTGGGCCTGGGCATACAGCATATCATGAGAACGACTGAACAGCTAGTTTCTGGCGTTAACCCCTGAATTCATGACTGCTGTCCTCGTGACGATTTCGTAGTTTGCGGTAATTAGACTGCGGACTTGAAGCCAATCAACACTTCAGCACCGAGTTCTTGACATTCAGCAAATGTGACAATATGCGGTAGTGAGACGCATCACTTGCCACACTGATACTGCGTCCGTCGGTGCTGACCCGTCACCCCACCAGTCACCCCACCCGTCACCCCACCAGTCACCCCACCCGTCACCCCACCAGTCACCCGACCAAAGTCCTCAAGGAGGATAAGAGCCAATAAATGAGAGACACCCAGCCAATAGTTACGGGCACACGACACCCAGCCAATAGTTACGGGCACACGACACCCAGCCAATAGTTACGGGCACACGACACCCAGCCAATAGTTACGGGCACACGAGACCCGGCCAATAGTTACGGGCACACGAGACCCGGCCAATAGTTACGGGCACACGAGACCCGGCGTTTGTGCCGTGTGATCGCCACCACAGCGCTGTGATAACAGCCCGTGATATTACTGATGGCCGCCGTAGCAGTCCCAGGCGCTCATGCGCAGCAGTCCTTCATGGCGGTCGGGTGCTCACGATCCAGGGAACTGTGGCCGACCCAGTCCCGTTGCAGCCCCGCGCTCCGCCGTCTGGTCGTTCCCCTCTGAGATGCCTCCAGACAGGGACGCCACCGCAAGAAGAGGAGGGAAAACAGAAAGAAAAGAGGCCTGGATGGCCGGGATCAGTCCGGTGGTCATACAATCACCTCCCCCCTCGTCCCCAGTGCTAGGCTTTTGCCAGTTTCGTAGCCTTACCCCAGGCTAGTCTAGAATAAGAGTTGTATTTATATAGCGCTAACGGGACATACATACACAAACGTAGAGAGACAGGCAGATAGAGTAGGACACACAAACACGTCAAGGTAAACCAACTCGGGCAGGCTTCCCCTTCAATTCGACCCAGCACGACCGGCCCACGCCCCGCCCGCTACACGCACCCAAACGGCGCACTGAATAGGGCCCACCTAGGTAAATGACACCTACCCGTCCGGCCCTCGAATCCCAGCGCCAGGAAACACCTTGGCGCTGCACCCAGCTGACCGAACAGCTTCCAGAATCTGGTCGTCGAAACCGATTCCCCTAGCGTTGAGCTAGCCCGCGACGAGCGGTCCACCCTCGCACGGTCAATGGCGAAAAGGCAATAGCAAACTTAGGGACGGTGGTCACGCGGTCCGAAGGGCTGACCGAGGCTAGTCAAGCCCGTGCTAAACGGTCTACCCGTACTCAACGGTCCACCCGTGCTTAACGGTCTACCCGTGTCACACGACATTCACTCCCGCACGTGCACACAACACAAAACGCAGCACAAAACTCCGCCGCAGCGGATTTATTTACTTCCCCGGCACCAAACAACTTGCGTCTCTGGTAGACCCGAAGCGGGTTGTGACATTAGTCATGTTAGTGTGGCATTTCTTACAAGTCTCCAGCCGCATGTCACGTGACCTCTGATATGTCAGACGGCAGTCTATGAACGTGTCAATGTTTATGGTGCTTGAAAGATCAGGTCACTGCCTTGTTAGGATCATCACGTGGTGCTGTATACAAAGCGGCTTTGATCCGGATGGTATCACGTGTCCCGTAACTCAAGCTGTCAAGTCGGGTAGGGGCCGTAACTTTTCAGCAGTCCCTTAACTTTAATTGTCAAGTGCCGTAACTCTAGCAGTATAGTGGGATGTAGTGTAGTTGGAGTGTTTTGTTTCACGGTGTGCTTGTCGTTACCAATCTGACTGTCATTAAATATTCCGACACGCATGGTTAGTTTCCGTTAGTTTCCTTTGATCCCCCTCAATGCCACCCGTAGAGTTATAACGACTGGTTTTCATGGGTGGATTTTATTTCCGATAGACTAAGTAACAATACACGGAGACTGACAAAGACCTGTGTGTCACTGACAAAGACCTGTGTGTCACTGACAAAGACCTGTGTGTCACTGACAAAGACCTGTGTGTAACTGACAAAGACCTGTGTGTAACTGACAAAGACCTGTGTGTCAAGTGGCGGATTCCGATCTGTAGTGACTATCGTCAGGACAATGATAGAAACGTGAAACGTGTCCCCAGCGTGGAGTTATCTGACCGATGTCCACGTTTATCCCCCCTGTCCATTGGATCAGGGTCACAGTAGACATGACCCAGATCTAGAGGACTTTCAGTGTTGCCATATCTTGTGTGTATCCACCCAGTCAACAGGAAGATCTGTGAGTGTCTCAATGTCCGGGGGCTGGTGCCGCTACAGGTATTAGTGTCACCGAGCGAGAGAGGTAGGATTTGTGTGAAGACCGTTATTTTGGACACGGACTTCAACCTGACCTGATCGGCACACGAGCGAGGTAACGTTGTGGCCACAGTGAGGTAACGTTGTGACCACAGTGATGTAACGTTGTGGCCACAGTGAGGTAACGTTGTGACCACAGTGAAGTAACGTTGTGGCCACAGTGATGTAACGTTGTGGCCACAGTGATGTAACGTTGTGTCCACAGTGAGGTAACGTGACCACAGTGAGGTAACGTTGTGACCACAGTGATGTAACGTTGTGGCCACAGTGATGTAACGTTGTGGCCACAGTGAGGTAACGTTGTGGCCACAGTGAGGTAACGTTGTGACCACAGTGAGGTAACGTTGTGACCACAGTGAGGTAACGTTGTGACCACAGTGATGTAACGTTGTGACCACAGTGATGTAACGTTGTGACCACAGTGATGTAACGTTGTGACCACAGTGATGTAACCGTTGTGACCACAGTGAGGTAACGTTGTGGCCACAGTGAGGTAACGTTGTGGCCACGGTGATGTAACGTTGTGACCACAGTGAGGTGACATTGTGACCACAGTGGGGTAACGTTGTGGCCACAGTGAGGTGACGTGGCCACAGTGGGGTAACGTTGTGACCAGCATTCCACGTCTACTAGTGGGAGGTTAACCGTCACGTGACATCCAGAGGCGGCGATATTTTGGTGAGGGTCGTTACCGCCTTAAAAGAATTGAGGATCAGCTGTTGTTGTTGGACACACAGGTAAAGTCAATATGTTGAACTCGGGGTGGGCACTCCGATCAGGTTTGAAGTTAACATGTCATTTGTCATAGTTTATCTATTTTTGTTATTTATAATTTATTATCATTGATGCCTGTACCCATTTGTGTCATTCGCATCGTGCATGATATGTACAACTGATGTACTTAGATATGAACTGATTCACACACTGTGTCCGTCCTGGAGGAGACGTAATACAAGGGAGGGTGTTTGTGGTTTTGGTGTTCATTATTCAGCAGCATGCTTGTGTGTGTGTTGTGTGCATGCCGACACATGAGGCAAGATCATACATGATCCGGGCAACAGGACAGGGAGCAAACTCTTTATGTTTTGTTGCGGGAGTTTTGGTCAGCTATAAGAAAACTCTACATAGCAGCACGTGATCTACGTCACTTTGGTGATAGTGTCCTGCGATCAGTACGGGCAATAGATCTGAAATCGGTGTCCTGCATTTATACTGAGGCTCTGTGACTTCTTTCCGGACATCGGGTAATAGGCTATAAGCTGTATCCTACAGGCTATCAGCTGTTTCCTTACTCATTTCAAAGGCAGTGTATTAGGATTTATTTACACTGACTCAGTGTCTGTCTGCATAAACCTCTAAACTAGTTTTCACGGGAACATGGTCAACAAGGTCGTTCAAGCGATTGTGTCGATTCCTGCCGGCATGTGGGTGATGGCGGTAAGTTCTGGTCCTAGGCCGGCATCTGGCCCCTCCCTCCTAGAACCACATCATGTAGAACAGGAGGTAAACTGCCATCGATCATAAACAGTTCGACATTACAAACACTGTTGTTGTTGTTGTTGTTGTTGTTGTTGTTGTTGTTGTTGCTGCTGCTGGTAGTGGTGGTGGTGGTTTGTTTGTTTTGGTCTTTTTGTGGATCAGGAGTGTTTAGTTGTTTACTGGTCACAGTGTGTGTATTGTGACACAGTGGTCACAGTGTGTGTATTGTGACACAGTGGTCACAGTGTCAGTGTACTGTGTGGATATGAAACTGATGTGACAGGCGTGACTAGTTGGGATGTGACAGGCGTGACTAGTTGAGAGGGATTAGCCACAGTCACACTGTGTGACGATCGTCAGACGGAGATGGGGATGTGCAACTGATTAAACAGAAACTTGAAGTGAAGTGCTGAGAACGCGAGACAGTGATACACGTAGAACGGTTCAGTTGTGCGCCAACAAAAATAGAAGTCATGGAATCGAGCTTCAGTGACGTCACTGACAGCGGCTGTAGAAACACATCAGTAAGGCGGCTTTCGCGTAGCGTGTCAGTAATATACTATATGCTTTCTATCGCTTCAGCCGCTTTTGATCGAGATGTTCAGTCTGTTTTATGTGTCAGTAATAATTATACGCTTTTCATTGCTTCCGTGTTGAGATGTTCGGTACGCGTTTTGTGTTCTTGCTTCTAGCGTTCAGTATTCCGTCAGATGAAAGACAATAGCGCTCTTTTCCTCTTATCTATAAACAACTGACGGCACCGGCCGTTTCCTGCTGGTGCTGAAAAGCGTTGCCTCCGGCCCGGCACGTGTAAACAAACGACTGCATTCACTGAGACTGAAAAGCCGCGTAGCAGGCAGTGGAATATAAGTGTATAAACAGACGTAATGACTCTTTGTGCGCGTATTGCAACCCTCACAATGCAGTGCGTGTGTTACAGAATGGCGGCAGAGCAAGCCCTCCTGTAAATAATGAAAAGTAAACACTATTCTCCGTACACTGTTCATTCCACACTCACTCGCTGCTAGTGATTGATGCACTGACTTGTGACGCCCTCAGGAACACAGGTACAGGCCAAGTCAGTTGCCAAGTCAGTTGCCAAGTCAGTGATACACAGATACGGCAATTCTGTTCGAGTTGTTCAGAAGTGCAATCTATTTCCAGGCGCCTTACAGACGTTGACGTCATTTCTTGTTGCTTACTGACCGGCTTGTACCATCAGTTATCCGGCAACAGCAGGCTGTGGTCATGACGTCTGTAGAGTCACTGAAGCTGAACATCTGCTGACGGCCAAAAGATAATTATCCCCAAACAGAAGTGTCAACCTCCACCTTTTTCTATCTGAGTGTGCACCCACACTGACCTGACCGTGACCACCGTGCAGGTAAACTTGTCAATGTCAATGTAGATTCACGTTGACTCCGGCACACGGCACACGGCTCACGGCCACCAGGTATCAAAACAAACCACGAGCTGTACGTGCGACTGGTGAAGGTCTTGTGACTCGGAAAACCCCACAGTCACGTGGGGCAAGCGCAGGTAGAGGATCCAGTTTGTGGTTCAGGTGAAAAACAATGGTATGGTGGTATGGTAGACTTCTCCTCGGCGCACGTATCCATCTCTGCTGAAATGCTCACGGCGCCGCAGGGCTGGAGGACGAAGCAGTGAAAGCCTGCTGCCGTTTAAGCGCTACTTTATGTGCAAACCTCCACCCTGCTATTCACTCTGGTGCGTGCGACAGTATTTTTCTGTTTACCACGCCACCGGCCACAGCCTACTCTTCTTCGAAAGATGAACGTGGGATTTTTAGCGTGCACACTTGATGTATGTGCGTGCGTGTGTACACGAAGGCGAGACAGGCACTGCAAACGAGTCTGCACATGGATTTGACTCGATATGGGGAGGAAAAATCCCACCATATTCCTGCCCACCGGGGACTCGAACCCAGCAGCTCAGGATCCGAAGTCGGATGCCTTAACCACTAGACCAAATCCCCAGGTGAAAAACAACTCATGGACCGAGCACTAAACATGCCGGGAAGATGCTACTAATTGAGGACTTTTTGCTATTTACGTCTTGGGAACTTGGGGGGGGGGGGGGGACTGAGGGGGCTAATTGGGGCAGCTAGCAACCTCTAACGGCCTCCGAGTTCTACATCGGCTCCGGTACTGGCTCTGTCAGTTATCGGCCTAATGATTCTCCTTAACCACCTACCCACATTGCCATAGCCCCCCCCCCCCCCCATCACTGTGACGTCAGGCATTCCGTCAGCAGGTGTCGGTCAGTGCCGGTCACCTTGGCTCACACTCGTCACTTTCTTACTCCACTATCACTATCACTGTCTTACTGGGGAGCCGGGACTATGATAGCCGAATGGTAGAGCGTTGGACTCGCAATGCTCAGCTCGGGTCGTGAGTTCGAGTCCCGGCTGGGGTCAAATATTTGTGCGGGCCTTTTTCTCGTTGTCCCGTCTTTGATATCACCCTAACGTGGTGGAACAGCACGTTAAATTCCCAAACATCCACCCATCCTATGTCTTAGTAACGCCTATCGCAAAACATCATCACTTCTTTCATCCACCCCGCCCTCAACCACCACCACGCCCCCTGCCGGTCAGTTCACTGAATGATTGAGTAAAAGGAAGACGTCCGCTCTATGTGCTTCAGATTCCCAACATCAGTTTAGCGATCCGTGTGGCTTACGCTAACCTCGGTCCAACGTTCGGTCACGTGCTGGAACTCGGCAAGCCTCAACTGACATGGGAACAATGTGAATATGATGTTAACACAACTTGAGCTCGCATGATCCCTTGTCACTGAGATCACACTGTAAGAACGAATTTGTCTGCAGTCGGTGTCATGGTAGCATACCATCATCAAACAACTATGTCTGCAGTCGGTGTCACGGTAGCATACCATCATCAAACAACTATGCCGCCCTTCAAACCCCACTCCGTTTGCCCATTAAATGTCACTCTCACCATTACCGTCATCCGACGACGGAGTGTACGGGGTTGGTTTGGGTGTGTGTGGGTGTGTGTGGGTGGAGGCCATGTGAATCACTGACCCCACCACGAGCACAGGTAGACGGGGGGGGGGGGGGGGGGGGGGGGGGTAGGGTGTGTCTGTACAGGGTGATGTTACCTGTGGTTCCGGCAACGCCTCTACTGTGAGTGATGGGTGAAAACAGACTTTTGCCGCCCGCCATTTCGGTATTTTGCTATCATTGACGACAAGGACTGCGTCAGGCTGTACAGCGGGTGTGGGGGTTGGGGGTTCAAGTGGGGTGGAGGGAGAGGGGAGTCATTGTGTTTCCTGTTGCCAACCCCCATTTCTTTGTCACAAGCCGGCTAAGACACATCACCAGCAGCTGACAGCCGTTTGTTGCTGACTGAACGTTATTCACCGACTTGTTCATGAACTTGGTCAACTACGTCACACTACTTACAGTAAAACATGGTGATTTCCTCCTGCAGTCTGTCTGTAGGTCACTGAGGCAGTCTTCAGCGTTGTCAGGAATCTTGGGTAGAACGCTGGTTTTGTTCTTTGTCTTGATTTCGCATTTTGTGACGTCATAATTATTATGTAGTATTAGACAAATGTTGGACAGAAATCAGTATTTTGTGACGTCACATTGTGTAGAACTGGACGAATGTTGGACAGAAAGCGGTATTTTGCCGGTGACGTCACATTGTGTACTGTTAGACAAATCTTGGACAAAACTCAGTATTTTGTGACGTCACACTGTGTACAGTTAGACGAACGTTAGACAGAAATCAGTGAATTGTGACGTCACAATGTGTACAGCTGGACAAAATTAATGTCAGACAGGAAGTATTTTGTGGCGTCACATTGTGTAGACTTGGACGAAAGTCAGACATCAGTATTTTGTGACGTCACATTGCGCACGGCGCATTATACCGTTAGTGACGTCACGGACGGTGAGTGGCTCAGTGATCGGAAACTGACGCCCCAGGGAAGAAGAGCAGCCAGATGCCAGATGCCAGATTACCCATTTCAGGATTGTGGGGGTTAGAGAGTGAAGGGCAGTAAGGGGAGGTGCGGAGTGGCAGCGAACGGAGGTATGTCCATAATCCAGTGACGAAGTGTTTCAGACTTTAGGCCATTATCTCCCCTGGCACCTGTATCAGTACAGGTGAGAAGGAACCGGCAGGGTTGCATCAGTCAGAGACAGTGCTGTGTATTCCCTTACAATAGTCTTCACGCTTAATGTCGTTTGAAAGGTCTCCACTAGAATCCTGTCTCCACATCAATGAAACGTCCCAACTGTACACATTGGCAGCGCCAGACCGTGTCAGCCCGGCACAGAATCAGGCCGCCTGCTCTGTAAGACGTAAACAAGGGCGTGGATAGAGAGCGGCATAGCCAGTCATAACTCTACCTCAATCCCACATAACGGGCTGTCTGTTTCTCTCATCCCCACCCCCTCTCGCACCCCCCTCCTCCAAGCCTCTCTTCCGTCATCGGTGTGCAGAGAGCTGTTTGGATGGGAACGATGTAACTCAGTAAAACAAAACTGACTTACAATGGAACTTGCTTACGGTGCTAGAGGTTTAGCACAGACATACTGACATACACATCTTTTGTATGTCTCTGGTTTTGTTGTAGGAAACGTTGACGTGACGAGATGTGGAGCAGGCCGTTTGGACGAAAAGAACGCAACTAAAACAAAACTACGTCACTAAAACAAAACTACGTCACTGCGAGTGAAACAAAAAGTTTCAGTGCTGATGGAGATGTAAGCTTATATTCACAAGTGCCAAACACAGCAAACCTCCTTATTGTGTCTGACTGTGACCCCCCCCCCTCCCCTTCCCCATCCTCTGCTGCTCTATCAGTTTTTGATGGGAGCGCGCATGAACTCAGTTTCCACATGGATCGAGTAGCTTTCCACATGGATCGAGTAGCTTTCCACATGGATCGAGTAGCTGTGCGCTTTATGGTTGCACATTGGATCGGGTCGTTAGTGTAGTATACGTTTACTGGTCTAGATGTGGGAAGGTCAGGTGTGGGCGAATACCAGACTACAACCTATCTTGGGCAGGTCGTGACACCGTGACGTCCCAAGTCACATGAAGCATCACGTGACTGTCCGGTAACCGTATCGATCAACCTCAGTGTCTGGCCAATTGCTACTGAGTTCCTTCAGGTTCGTTGGGGGGTGGGGGGTGGGGGGGGGGCGGGTATTTCAGTTTAACGTCCCACTGACGTCACAAGGTGACTGGAGACGGCCCTCAGTACTTGGCAGGTTATGGGTGGAAGGGACAGTTACACCTGAACACTATTCATTCCAGTCAGTCTACCACTGAGGTTCCGGCCAACTTTTGCCACTGGTAGGGATGGAACTCATACTTCAGTTTGCACGAAAGGAGAGCCTGAGAGCAGTGGATCACTTCAACGTCTGCAATCTCAACAAAAACTTGCCACAAAGAGTGTGTTAAAACAAACAACTATCCGACTGTGCAAAATGCCTGGTCACTGACTGTGGCAGTCACAGTTACAGAAACCCCTGAAATCCCCGTGAAGCCAAGGGCAGCCTGATTTCACAGCTCAGTTTGCGTTTTGACAATGAGCGAGAAAGATCGCAGTGACTAGTCTTCTCGTGCAGCACACAACACCCGCTAGACACTGTAGCGATGTGTCTCACTCACTAAGGGTCTCCGACGCAGCGCTGAAACTCTGTAAAAGTCTGTGACACTGAGAGTTGCCTGCATTATGCACAGTCCCAGGCGTCACAGTTAAAAAAAGCAAACAATACACAAAAAACACCAATGTTTGCGGCTAATTGTTGAGTTTCAGTCAGTGCAGACTTTAACCCACTAGGCCACTACGGCCGCTCCCCGGATTGACTGCCCGTGCAAATCTATCTATGACGTAGGTACATGTACCACGTGATCAGTCCGTAGAGGCCGGCTGACGGTTTGTTTTCGTGTCAGGCCAACCAAGTGAAGTTGTGTTTTGACAGAGAGATATCTTGTGTGTGAGGCGCTTGATATCCCGGATTTATAGAGATCAACAACTGAAAGCCCGGCTCTGCAATTGTCTGTGCGGCAGACTTACGATGTCGTGCTCAAGTTTGTACAGAGTGGCCGGGCGTTGTATGAGTCTCGCCGCGAGGGTGGGGGGCTACCTGGCCCTGTCGGTGTTAATGACTGATTCCCTACACTGCCAACAGGAAAACCGCTCACTGTAAACAGAACTGAAGGAAAAAACACCGAATCACGTCCTGCATGTAATCAGATCTCAACATCTCACCTCAGTCTTGCTCACAAATCCCCACTGACACAGAGTGAACTGAACTGATCACTGGACTTCGCTATACCGTAGTGTCAGAAGAAATGTTTATCTTGTCCACATAACCACCCTGTATACTTAAAAGATAACTTAGCAATCAGTATATATAGATACGTGGGTGATACCGACCGCTGCACTACGGCAGGGGAAGGGAGGAGAGTGTTTTTGAGTCAGTGGGGTGGGGGGTGGGGGGGGGGTTACTAGATAATTCAGGTATACAGACTTACAGCACGTGTAGAAGACCGTCACTATCAAACACACGTGTCCGCGCACCACACGCTGCATCAGTAAACCGGCTAACAGGACCGGCGCCACATTCGCTAACGAAGCAGAAACAACATCAACTACCACCACCCCGGCCTACCGTCCACCATCACCATCACCGCCACAACTTGACCCCCGCCCCACCACCACCACCACCACCACCCCAACCCCCTCCCCACCACCACCGCTACCACCACCACCACCACTGATCTATAAAACTCCAAACCAGATGTGGCGATCCATTAAACGTTTTACCAGGGGGGGGGGGGGGGTCGGGCGGGAGAAAGTTCGGTATAAAAGATCAGTAACCGTTACAGTAACCGTTACAGGTGCAGATAGTACCAACACCCGCCCGGCTGTTGACTAACCCACCTTAACTCAGTTCTCTCTAACGTCTACACTACCCACAATCTGTGAGTCACGTGTCTGTAGTAAAGCTGATGGATCAATGTCGCCGTGTCGTAGCCACACTGTACGCCGTGTACACTGTCACAGCCTGAGTCCACGCTGTACGGGGAGTTCGAACTGACCATGAGCCGATATACCGGCTGACCAGTGACTCATGGTTCGTTTTGACAAAATGTGGCGGACGTTACACGATGAGTTCATGTCTAGCGTGACTGACTGACGTGAACACAACTCACTCACTCACTCGTCAATCGTCAGCCTCAGTCTTGGAAAACTACACTATGAACTTCTTTTCTTTTCTTTTTTTGTGATTCGTCATGACGTGTGTCTGTCGACAGACTGACAACTGTAGCAACGTGACTTTACTGTTAGCCAATAGTTTCAGCTGGCGGTTCCGGCAGTGGACAAGGTTGTTAGGCTACGTGTATTTTAACACAATCGTGACGGGACACTGCGATCAAAGGTTCAGACTCGGACACGCATTCGCGACCACGGTTTATCAACTGAAAATTGAATTATCCATCCATGATTTGCATTAAGGACAGATCAGTTGAAAATGTCAAGTGTGTGTGTGTGTGTGTGTGTGTGTGTGTGTGTGTGTGTGTGTGTGTGTGTGTGTGTGTTCAATGAAGCTTCAGTGCTAGAGAGGTTTGTTTACATGTAGTCAGGTTACTGCCCATTGCCCAGGTCCACGCATGAGCGTTATAGAGGCGGTGGCAGTCCCGGTCACAATAGAGTTAAAAGCTTTCAACTGCCTGCCGGTTGATCAGTTCATTCACGTTTCTGTTTATGTACTCAGGTGTTTAATGTCGTTTCAGACTTGAACGTTTCTTTGTCGGCGTGTATGTGCCAGTGTACGGCCAAGGTCACTGTGTTTCCAAGTGTGGCTGAGTTCGACCAAAAAAGTCAGTTTTAGTTGACACCGGCCCGGGTTGCCACTGACTGATCGCACCATGTCCCGCTCAGCCTGGTGTACTGCCGGGTAGGAGTTGTGAAGGGACACCTGTTTTTGCATGATTCTCAGTAAGTAAGCCAAGTTCGGCGTTGACGCGTATTGGAACACTGGGTCAGTTGTGATCGGGACATTTTCAATGTACATGTAGTAATACTAATAGTTCAGGTTCCGAGTCCACATGAAGACAGGTATTGCTGTTTGGGTTCCTCAGGATCTGTGTGAAGTCAGTTGGAGGGGAGAGAGAGGTAGGCAGCAGTCAGGTCTGTATGTGTATGTGTACAGGGGAGCTGCTGGAGTCAGTGTGAGGCTGAGTGAAGGGCGCACGGAGGAGAAGAGAAAGGTAGGTAGGTGGGGGTTGGGGGGGGGGGGTGTGTGGGGGTGATTGGAAACAGCGGTAACCGTAGGCCGTGCGGCATGTGGAACAGAAGAGAGAGACTTGAAGTGAGGGATGCACCAGTCCTGTCAGGCGTGCACGGTGAGCTAGGGAAAGTCAGAGTGGTGCCGTCATAGGTACACTGTGCGCCCTCGGGGGTCCACACAAAGTAGCGCCGTCATTCCGGGCTGTGTTCAGTGGGCGGCCAGTTACTACTGTCTGGTGCGTGTGTCAGTCTTCCTCTGTCAGTCGGTCACTTGCTTCAGTTCCTCACCTGCCCGTCTTTCGGTACCTTCAGGGCGTATTTCGGACCTATACTGTGTCACTTATGTTGGATCGACTTTCAGGTAAACACAGTAATCATGTTTCCCTCGCCGAGAGTGCATGCTGCATGTCTTCTGCGTGTTTAGTGTGTGTCATGGTCAGTCGGTGCCCGAATCTGAGGCGGATACCCGCCGGCTTCTCAGTGACACTGTTAGCACGTGCCGGTCCGGCCGCCTTGGGACGTGTGTCAGGGGGACTGACGGGGTGAGGATCACAGAGTGGGGCTAGGGGGAGGGGGAGGATCTCGTGATCAGTGCCGGTCGTTTGCTGACGTTGCAATATTGGGCCTCAGTGATGCTCAGTGTCTGTGTGTGTGTGTGTGTGTGTGTGAGAGAGAGAGAGAGCTCGGGGGGGGGGGAGAGAGAGAGAGAGAGAGCTCGGGGGGAGAGAGAGAGAGAGAGAGCTCGGGGGGAGAGAGAGAGAGGATTCATTATCAGAGACTGATTACGCAAACGTTGATTGACAGACGTAATACTGTTCCGTGTAGCTCAGTGTCAGCCCCAGCAAGTCTGTGGTAAATAGTCTATCACTGTCACTTGATGTTCATTATGGCCGCGCGCCACAGCCGGTGTGAGTGTAGGTGGTGCTGTGTCATCAGAAAATCAGTGGCCGATACTAGTAGAGTATTGACTGAATCATGAAGAGTGTGAAAAAAGTGGTGCCGCGTGAGACTGATAAACGGATGACACTGACTGTCATTGTTGAACTCACATCCGGTCTTTGAACACTGGCCGTCAGCAGTCACAGTCACTGACGGAGCCGGCACTGACTGAGTCTGTCTCAGGCCGCCCGTGCCATCAGTGTAAGACCGTGACTGCTCAGTGTATCCACAAGCCGAGGAAGATCTGGCTGTATAATATCTGTGTGTGTGTGTGTGTGTGTGTGTGTGTGTGTGTGCTCCAAGGCTTTCCATCCCCCTAATTTCTTGTCAGTCAGTGCGCCGCTGTTGCCAGCAAAACAGTTTTCAGCGCAATTTGTGTTTATTATTATTATTCACTTCAGTATTGCGTAAAACAGCCGCCAGTTCTACATCCCCGCCCCCTACCGGCCGCTTTCAGGCAGGTCACGGCCCAGACAGAATTCCACCGCAGGCGTTATACCTTATTTCGTAGCTCTATACGCCAGGTCACCGGATAACAGCGGCGGAGCGCGTGGTTACTAGTACAATGTTAACTTTGGTTGATAAGCAACTCAGCCAGAAAAGAAGTTAGTTAGTTAGTTAGTTAGTTAGTTAGTTAGTTAGTGCTTAACGCCGCGCAAGCAAGAAAGACTATTTCGCGGCTAACCACAAAAGAAAGTTCCATGTCTTGTCTGTCAGTGGGGGAGCCGGGATGGCCGAATGGTAGAGCGTTCAGTTGGACTCCCAATGTTCGGGTCGTGAGTTCGAATCCCGGCTGGGGCCAAATATTTTGTGCTGGCTTTTTTATGATTGTTGACCCGTCTTTGGTGTCACCCTTACGTGGTGGAAAAGGTGGATTTGTCCTGTTGCCCGTGTCTTATTTTCTGTATTGGTGCTGCATCCCATGTCCTGTATCCTGTACATTGTATCCTGAAGTGATCAGTCCTGTAGTCTGTGACTTATTTTTTGTACTGATCCTGCATCAGATGTCGGCGTCTACCCTCCCCCACCCCCGACCTTTTTCAGTCTTCACCATTGGAACTTTACGTCACTCACCTGCTGACTCAAGTTGTCTTGTTTCACTCTTCATCACGCCTCGCATGGAATCTCCTGTTGTAGCTATAGTGGTGGCGCTGTGAGACATTACTAGTTAGAACTACATGTACCTAAAGGAAAGGAAGGGTGCAGTTTCCACATGCTACAGTCTGTAACAACACGACACGCCAGGGGACAAAATGTAATAAGGTAATGGTAAGGTTGTGATAACAGTGGGTGTCTACACGAGTCAGCAGGAACTAAAGTAGTAAGGTAATGGTAAGGTTGTGGTAACAGTGAGTGTTGGGTCTGCACGAGTCGGCAGGAAATACCGTAATAAGGTAATGGTAAGGTTGTGATAACAGTGGGTGTCTACACGAGTCAGCAGGAACTAAAGTAGTAAGGTAATGGTAAGGTTGTGGTAACAGTGAGTGTTGGGTCTGCACGAGTCGGCAGGAAATACCGTAATAAGGTAATGGTAAGGTTGTGATAACAGTGGGTGTCTACACGAGTCAGCAGGAACTAAAGTAGTAAGGTAATGGTAAGGTTGTGGTAACAGTGAGTGTTGGGTCTGCACGAGTCGGCAGGAAATACCGTAATAAGGTAATGGTAAGGTTGTGATAACAGTGGGTGTCTACACGAGTCAGCAGGAACTAATAAAGGAACTTAAAGTAATAAGGTAATGGTAAGGTTGTGGTAACTATGAGTGTTGGATCTGCACGAGTCAGCAGGAAAGGAAAGAATGGAAGAGGAAGATGTTTTCAGCGGGAAACTGACTTCCGTGGCATGTCTGTACTGTCATTCCCATCTCTTCATCCAGTGATCTCTATATCTTCCACCATGGCTTCGTCATTCAACAAGTGTGTTACACTAACAGTTACAGTGCAGTTTTGACTTTAAGTGGTTTAATGTTGACAGCGTTCAGTTTCTGTCCGGTGTATCCGTTCAGTGTGAATGTCTGTGAAAGTCATGGTAAATACAGCCGGCCTATTGTTACTTCCACCCTCCCTTCCCCTACCCCCCCCCCCCCCCCCCCCACCACCACCCAGGCTACTTACTTACTACTGACACTTACACTATTACTCACTCTTACACTATTACGTACACTATTTTCATCGGACTGACTGACGATTATTGTGGGATACTGACTGACGAGTATTGTGGGATACTGACTGACGAGTATTGTGGGATACTGACTGACGAGTATTGTGGGATACTGACTGACGAGTATTGTGGGATACTGACTGACGAGTATTGTGGGATACTGACTGACGAGTATTGTGGGATACTGACTATCGAAGTTAAATACAGAAACTGAAAAGTAAAACTTTGGATTTCGAGTCAAAAGATTGATGTCGGAAATACGTCACAGTAAACCTCCATGAACTGTTGTGTGTTACAGACAAGGGTCACAGAACACGCGCCACTAACTTCCCCTCAGTCGTCTAGCTTGACGTCACCATGGCAGTTTGAACCACGTGACGCAAAGGCTAGAGCCTGATTGGCTGTGACAGGGGTGAGGAACACGTGCTGATTGGTGGCGCACCAGACGTTGCCATGGTGAGCGGTGACAACGTGGAGGTGACCTTGACAGGCGGGGCACCATGGGGGTTTCGGCTGACAGGCGGCGCTTCGCTTCCTCTCGAGATCGCCAAGGTCAGTACACGTGCACAGTGTTCACCGAATGGTGTTAGTGGATCCGCGGTGTTGCAGTGTGTCACCTAGGTCAATGCGACTGTCGGGCCTATGGCGGATAAATCATCACGTGACCCATCAAAACACTCGCTATTTTGAATAATTTATAGTTTCAGTTTCATAAGAATTGTACAAAATATCATCATGGTGGAAGAACAAAAACCGTGACGGACTTTTTTTGTGTTAGTAAGCTGATGATGTGTTGATCTGTGTATTGATTGCTGACGTAACTGTCCTGTAGATCCGGAAGAAAAGCCAGGCGCATGCGCAAGGCCTGCGCGAGGGGGACGCGGTGGTGAGCATAAACGGGACGCCCGTGCATGACCTGTCACATGACCAGGCTGTGGAGCTGATTGAGGCGGCGGGCGATACCCTGAAACTACACATCTACAGGTAGGGACAGTCACGGTTCACTTAATTAGCTCTTCTCTGTGGCACGTGCATCTATGTTTTGTGTACAATTAAAATGGTTCATTGAAATACTAAACTCTGCCTTACCGTGACAAGAAACAAACTGCCGGCTTTGGAAATGTTCAGCCCACAAAAATTGAAAATAAGTGCAATCCTGAATTCCGAACTTAAATAGCTGAGCTGACCCTTCGCACCACGTGACTGTAATGTGTTCAGGCCTAGTGTGTGAGAGGATGGGTGTGATTCGCGTGAGCGTGTGTGTTGGGTTCAGCTCGCGGCGCTTTGGCTGAGCCAATTTAAGAAATTGGATAAATATAAACACAATTATTATTATTATTATTATCCGTCATTCCGACAAGTGGATTTTGTACTGACGCGCTATGTGACCCACTCCACCAGTAAAAGCCCTCTGGCTGGAACCAACATGTGTATGGGTCTTGTGTTGGTGCCTGCCTGCGTGTGTACCTATATATATCTGTGTATCTGTACCATGACCACTGTACTGTGGCGGGCGTGTATCAAGTTGTTGTGTGCCTGTGTAGGTGAAGCATCCTACCTCCCCCCCCCCCCCCCACACCCCTTCCATACCGACTACAATTAGGTATTGCACAACAGGTAAATGGGAGTCGTTCCCCTTTGACAGAGTTACTTCCCGCAGACCTGACAGGCTGTCGTTCATGTGGTTATTACTGTTAGCATTTGTTCTTGTCAGAATTGTCCAGTAGTGGCCTCAACTCTTTTCTCCTGACACGAACACTGATACTACTCTAGTACCAGGCACTGGCCACGTGCCACAAGATCCACTGGGGCATTTGGGTGGCTACACACTGTCCGGCCCTTTTATCCCTACCAAACGCCTACTACTCCCCCCCCCCCCCCGGCCACCCCCCATCCCCCCAGCCTCCGCCTCCTGTCTCTCAGCTGGTCCGTGTGATCAGAACAAGATGGTGCTAGTGTGTCCCGCGGTTCTGTCCACATTTCACCTGCCTCTTGTAATGAACCACAGATCGTTCGGTACTGACGTGGTTGTAGCATGATGTACAGTTGGTACCAAGTGTACTGCTGTAGACTGTAGACCAGTGGCAGTGGTCAGGACTGACCGTCCAGTAACTGTGTGTCCAGAGTGTAGACCAGTGGCAGTGGTCAGGACTGACCGTCCAGTAACTGTGTGTCCAGACTGTAGACCAGTGGCAGTGGTCAGGACTGACCGTCCAGTAACTGTGTGTCCAGACTGTAGACCAGTGGCAGTGGTCAGGACTGACCGTCCAGTAACTCTGTGTCCAGTAACTCTGTGTCCAGTAACTCTGTGTCCAGTAACTCTGTGTCCAGTAACTCTGTGTCCAGTAACTGTGTGTCCAGTAACTCTGTGTCCAGTAACTGTGTGTCCAGAGTGTGGCTCCAGTCGTCAGTAAAGTTTGTTGTCCTCTGATTCTGATCCTCGGAATTAGTGACGGTCATTTCAGTGAAGTCGATTCCATATGGCGGAACCAGAAACAAAGCAAGGAGAGCCACTAGAGGGGTATGTAGCGTTGGTGAGTTAATTGGTTCATACGTGGGTTGCTTGTCTCCTTGTCAAAACGAAACTTATTCCGTGAAATGATCCTGACCGTCACCTTATAAAGCACGACACAGGTTGTTTCATTTCGGGTTTTTTTTCTTTTTGTGTTGTTTTGTGTTGTTCTTGGTTTGTTTGTTTGTTTGTTTGTTTGTTTGTTTGTTGGGGGGGGGGGGGGGTGCCGGAGTGGTGATTCACATGCCAGGGTCCCTCTAGCCTCAGTCTAACAGCTGGAGTATAATGATGACCTAGTACAGTGAAAGGAAAATCCCGCGACTGAAACGTTTTATTATCGTGACCTACTTTTGACTGTGTGTTTCAGAGGAGATGCTGACGATCTGGGGCAGGTTCTGGCCAGCAACAAGGCCCCTGCTACCCTCGCGCCGCTGGGACTGTCGGGTAACGTGACGTCATCCACCTCGTCCACAGCTACGTATGATGACGGGACGACACGCGGCAAGGTACAGCAGGAGTCTTTCGTCACGCAGGACGGTGACGTGGAACGTCACACTTTCGTCAGGAGGGAAACCTCCTCCACCGTCACCACAGAGGGTGACGTCAGCACTTTCAGCAACGTGGGTGACGTCATCAGTACCAGCACGGTGGGTGACGTCATCAGCACCAGCACGGTGGGTGACGTGAACGGGAATGACGTGGTACAACTGGAGGTCAGCACGGGCGGTGACACGAGCGGCAGCACCAGCAGAACCAGCAGCCTGCAGATCTCCTCCACTGTCGACATCTCGTCCTCCTCATCCACCACGGGTCTGGACAACACGCAGCGTGCACAGCACATACGGCAACAACAAGTACAGCAGCAGCAACAACAGTTGGAGGTCAAACCGGTCTCACCCATCCCGGTCCCCAGAGGACCCACCTTCAAGGCCGTGCCGCCCAAAACCGCCCCTCAAGTGGCTCCCAAACCGTCACGTGGTCCGCCAGTCGCCCCGAAGCCCGCGTTCAGCAGCACGCTTCCCGCCCCCAGCTCCGCCCCCATGTTCACGCCGACAAAGTTCCAAGTGTCTGCCACAGCCATGTACACCCCGGGTAGCCAGCAGTCTCGCTCTTCAGCTCCACAGGCCTTTTCTACAACGCCACAGCCATTCTCCCCTGGTAAACAGCAACAGCTGAATGCTCCCGGCAAACAGCAGCAACCGTACTCTCCTGGAAAACAGCAACAGCCGTACTCTCCCGGCAAACAGCAACAGCCGTACTCTCCCGGCAAACAGCAACAGCTGAATGCTCCCGGCAAACAGCAGCAACCGTACTCTCCTGGAAAACAGCAACAGCCGTACTCTCCCGGCAAACAGCAACAACCGTACTCTCCCGGAAAACAGCCATTTTCTGCGGCCGTTGCCCAGCCCCACCAGCTCTTCTCCCCTGGGAGTCAACAGCCGTTCTCCCCGGGCAATCTGTCGTCCCCCGTGTCTCCCGGCACCTCCCTCTCCCAGCCATTCTCTCCCATGTCGCCTGGCAACTCCCTCTCCCAGCCCTTCTCCCCCATGTCGCCTGGCAACGCGCCTATGTTCAACGTCCGTAACAACATGGGAGAGGGCGCTACTGTCTGGACGCCCAACATGTGGCTGCCGGGACAGGAACCCTCAGCCAAACAACAACAGCAACAGCAACAACAACAACAACAACCACGGCGCCAACAACAGCACCAGTCGGAAGACGTTGAGGTGCCCCCGCGTATGTCCATCAAGGAGCGACAACAGCTGCTGCTGCAGCAGACGGCCACAACAAACCACTCGCTCAGTGCTCGTCAGGCTGACCCCGATTTTGACGCTCCACCCGAGGAAGAGCAGCAGCGGGCCAGCGCCCAGCGCCTGAGGGTGTTCGCCCCACCCGTGGAGATCACGCCCTGGGGGCCGGAGTATCACCTGGAGATGCACAGGACGGACAGCGTGGAGAGCGGAGAGTCTAGCCCCACCTCATCCATCATCAGACACAGAAGTAAGTCAGCTTATCTTCTACACGTGTGTTGATGTAGCACAGCGGAGGTGACATGTAACACAACTTGATGTTTTCCCTCACGGTCGATTTTAACAGTAGATATGCAAGGTTGATCAGCTGGTGTTTAATCCACGGTCACCGTGAACTGGCCTATTCAACCACCCCTCCCCCTCCCAACCCCCTCCCCCCGCCAAAAACAACGACAACAAATAAACCACCCGGCTGCTTTCCCACGGGAACAATCAGTAAGTCAATCAGTAAGTCAATCAGTAAGTCACGTGCCTTACAGCTGATGCATGCATCACTCACTAGATTAACTGACCGCCAACATGATGATGATGATGATGATGATGATACCAGTATTTAGAGAGTTTCAAGACGCGTGAAAGTGCATGATTCAGAAAATGAATCCAGCAGTGTGACTAGCAGCGTGACTAGCAGTGTGACTAGCAGCGTGACTAGCAGTGTGACTAGCAGTGTGACTAGCAGTGTGACTGTTGACCAGTAAGACTGTCTGTCAGTGTATCAACATGGCGCTCCACGGATACCACATCTGCTGTCGCCAGCACTGATAGTGACGTAGTGCGTGGTCAGATGTGTGTGTGTGTCGGGGGAGGGGGGGGGGGTACGAGGGGTGTCCCAAAGATCCTGTCACAGGTACCAAGTGTAAAATGAAAACTTGTCAATGTTACAGAAACTTCTACACGTCCGTACGACACTGAACACATCTTCCCACTAACCTTGCAAAGGTTTGAGGAATATTACGGTGCCTCGACACGAATATGGTCCTGAGGTGTGAGTTGAAGGCCATGGATCTCGGTGACCTTCCATTTTACAAAACTCACTTTACAGGAAGAGGATTTTACGCATTGAGGAAAAAGCCAATACTGGCAACAGCGTTAGGGGGTAGAGGGGAGCCTCAGGGGGTATAGTGGAGCATCAGGAGGTAAAGTGGAGCATCAGGGAGTATAGTGGAGCATCAGGGAGTATAGTGGAGCATCAGGGGGTAGAGTGGAGCATCAGGGGGTAAAGTGGAGCCTCAGGGGGTATAGTGGAGCCTCAGGGGGTAAAGTGGAGCCTCAGGGGGTATAGTGGAGCATCAGGAGGTAAAGTGGAGCATCAGGGAGTAGAGTGGAGCATCAGGGAGTATAGTGGAGCATCAGGGGGTAGAGTGGAGCATCAGGGAGTATAGTGGAGCATCAGGGAGTATAGTGGAGCATCAGGGGGTATAGTGGAGCATCAGGAGGTAAAGTGGAGCATCAGGAGGTAAAGTGGAGCATCAGGGGGTATAGTGGAGCATCAGGGAGTATAGTGGAGCATCAGGGAGTATAGTGGAGCATCAGGGGGTAAAGTGGAGCATCAGGAGGTAAAGTGGAGCATCAGGGAGTATAGTGGAGCATCAGGGAGTATAGTGGAGCATCAGGGGGTAAAGTGGAGCATCAGGGGGTAGAGTGGAGCCGCAGGGGGTAGAGTGGAGCATCAGGAGGTAAAGTGGAGCATCAGGGAGTAGAGTGGAGCATCAGGGGGTAGAGTGGAGCCGCAAGGGGTAGAGTGGAGCATCAGGGAGTATAGTGAAGCATCAGAGGGTAGAGTGGAGCATCAGGGAGTATAGTGGAGCATCAGGGAGTATAGTGGAGCATCAGGGGGTAGAGTGGAGCCGCAGGGGGTAGAGTGGAGCATCAGGGAGTGTAGAGTATCAGGGGGTAGAGTGGAGCCGCAGGGGGTAGAGTGGAACCGCAGGGGGTAGAATGGAGCATCAGGGGGGTAGAGTGGACCATCAGGGGGGTAAAGTGTAGCATCAGGGGTAGAGTGGAGCATCAGGGAGTATAGTGGAGCATCAGGGAGTATAGTGGAGCATCAGGGGGTAGAGTGGAGCCGCAGGGGGTAGAGTGGAGCCGCAGGGGGTAGAGTGGAGCCGCAGGGGGGTAGAGTGGAGCATCAGGGAGTAGAGTGGAGCATCAGGGAGTAGAGTGGAGCATCAGGGGGTAGAGTGGAGCCGCAGGGGGGTAGAGTGGAGCATCAGGGAGTATAGTGGATCCGCAGGGGGTAATGTGGAGCATCAGGGAGTATAGTGGAGCATCAGGGGGTAGAGTGGAGCATCAGGGAGTATAGTGGAGCATCAGGGCGTATAGTGGAGCATCAGGGGGTAGAGTGGAGCCGCAGGGGGTAGAGTGGAGCCGCAGGGGGTAGAGTGGAGCATCAGGGGGTAAAGTGGAGCATCAGGGAGTATAGTAGAGTATCAGGGGGTAGAGTGGAGCCGCAGGGGGTAGAGTGGAGCCGCAGGGAGTAGAGTGGAGCATCAGGGGGTAAAGTGGAGCATCAGGGAGTATAGTAGAGCATCAGGGGGTAGAGTGGAGCCGCAGGGGGTGTAGTGGAGCATCAGGGAGTAGAGTGGAGCATCAGGGGGTAGAGTGGAGCATCAGGGAGTAGAGTGGAGCATCAGGGAGTATAGTGAAGCATCAGGGAGTAGAGTGGTGCATCAGGGGGTAGAGTGGAGCATCAGGGAGTAGAGTGGAGCATCAGGGAGTAGAGTGGAGCATCAGGGAGTAGAGTGGAGCATCAGGGAGTATAGTGTAGAAGCATCAGGGAGTAGAGTGGAGCATCAGGGAGTAGAGTGGAGCATCAGGGAGTATAGTGAAGCATCAGGGAGTATAGTGGAGCATCAGGGGGTGTAGTGGAGCATCAGGGAGTAGAGTGGAGCATCAGGGAGTAGAGTGGAGCATCAGGGGGTGTAGTGGAGCATCAGGGGGTAGAGTGGAGCATCAGGGAGTAGAGTGGAGCATCAGGGAGTAGAGTGGAGCATCAGGGAGTAGAGTGGAGCATCAGGGGGTGTAGTGGAGCATCAGGGAGTAGAGTGGAGCATCAGGGGGTGTAGTGGAGCATCAGGGAGTAGAGTGGAGCATCAGGGAGTAGAGTGGAGCATCAGGGAGTAGAGTGGAGCATCAGGGAGTAGAGTGGAGCATCAGGGGGTATAGTGGAGCATCAGGGAGTAGAGTGGAGCATCAGGGAGTAGAGTGGAGCATCAGGGAGTAGAGTGGAGCATCAGGGGGTGTAGTGGAGCATCAGGGAGTAGAGTGGAGCATCAGGGGGTGTAGTGGAGCATCAGGGAGTAGAGTGGAGCATCAGGGAGTAGAGTGGAGCATCAGGGAGTAGAGTGGAGCATCAGGGGGTGTAGTGGAGCATCAGGGACTAGAGTGGAGCATCAGGGAGTAGAGTGGAGCATCAGGGAGTAGAGTGGAGCATCAGGGAGTAGAGTGGAGCATCAGGGAGTAGAGTGGAGCATCAGGGAGTAGAGTGGAGCATCAGGGAGTAGAGTGGAGCATCAGGGAGTAGAGTGGAGCATCAGGGAGTAGAGTGGAGCATCAGGGAGTAGAGTGGAGCATCAGGGGGTGTAGTGGAGCATCAGGGGGTGGAGTGGAGCATCAGGGAGTAGAGTGGAGCATCAGGGAGTAGAGTGGAGCATCAGGGAGTAGAGTGGAGCATCAGGGGGTGTAGTGGAGCATCAGGGAGTAGAGTGGAGCATCAGGGGGTGTAGTGGAGCATCAGGGAGTAGAGTGGAGCATCAGGGAGTAGAGTGGAGCATCAGGGAGTAGAGTGGAGCATCAGGGAGTAGAGTGGAGCATCAGGGGGTATAGTGGAGCATCAGGGAGTAGAGTGGAGCATCAGGGAGTAGAGTGGAGCATCAGGGAGAAGAGTGGAGCATCAGGAGGTGTAGTGGAGCATCAGGGAGTAGAGTGGAGCATCAGGGGGTGTAGTGGAGCATCAGGGAGTAGAGTGGAGCATCAGGGAGTAGAGTGGAGCATCAGGGAGTAGAGTGGAGCATCAGGGGGTGTAGTGGAGCATCAGGGAGTAGAGTGGAGCATCAGGGAGTAGAGTGGAGCATCAGGGAGTAGAGTGGAGCATCAGGGGGTGTAGTGGAGCATCAGGGAGTAGAGTGGAGCATCAGGGGGTGTAGTGGAGCATCAGGGAGTAGAGTGGAGCATCAGGGAGTAGGGTGGAGCATCAGGGAGTAGAGTGGAGCATCAGGGAGTAGAGTGGAGCATCAGGGAGTAGAGTGGAGCATCAGGGGGTGTAGTGGAGCATCAGGGGGTAGAGTGGAGCATCAGGGAGTAGAGTGGAGCATCAGGGAGTAGAGTGGAGCATCAGGGAGTAGAGTGGAGCATCAGGGAGTAGAGTGGAGCATCAGGGGGTAGAGTGGAGCATCAGGGGGTAGAGTGGAGCATCAGGGAGTAGAGTGGAGCATCAGGGAGTAGAGTGGAGCATCAGGGGGTAGAGTGGAGCATCAGGGAGTAGAGTGGAGCATCAGGGAGTAAAGTGGAGCATCAGGGAGTAGAGTGGAGCATCAGGGAGTACAGTGAAGCATCAGGGAGTAGAGTGGAGCATCAGGGGGTAGAGTGGAGCATCAGGGAGTAGAGTGGAGCATCAGGGGGTAGAGTGGAGCATCAGGGAGTAGAGTGAAGCATCAGGAGTAGAGTGGAGCATCAGGGAGTAGAGTGGAGCATCAGGGGGTAGAGTGGAGCATCAGGGAGTAGAGTGGAGCATCAGGGAGTAGAGTGGAGCATCAGGGAGTAGAGTGAAGCATCAGGGAGTAGAGTGGAGCATCAGGGAGTAGAGTGGAGCATCAGGGAGTAGAGTGGAGCATCAGGGAGTAGAGTGGTGCATCAGGGGGTAGAGTGGAGCTTCAGGGAGTAGAGTAGAGCATCAGGGAGTAGAGTGGAGCATCAGGGAGTAGAGTGGAGCATCAGGGAGTATAGTGTAGAAGCATCAGGGAGTAAAGTGGAGCATCAGGGAGTAGAGTGGAGCATCAGGGAGTATAGTGAAGCATCAGGGAGTATAGTGGAGCATCAGGGGGTGTAGTGGAGCATCAGGGAGTAGAGTGGAGCATCAGGGAGTAGAGTGGAGCATCAGGGGGTGTAGTGGAGCATCAGGGGGTAGAGTGGAGCATCAGGGAGTAGAGTGGAGCATCAGGGAGTAGAGTGGAGCATCAGGGAGTAGAGTGGAGCATCAGGGGGTGTAGTGGAGCATCAGGGAGTAGAGTGGAGCATCAGGGGGTGTAGTGGAGCATCAGGGAGTAGAGTGGAGCATCAGGGAGTAGAGTGGAGCATCAGGGAGTAGAGTGGAGCATCAGGGAGTAGAGTGGAGCATCAGGGGGTAGAGTGGAGCATCAGGGAGTAGAGTGGAGCATCAGGGAGTAGAGTGGAGCATCAGGGAGTAGAGTGGAGCATCAGGGGGTGTAGTGGAGCATCAGGGAGTAGAGTGGAGCATCAGGGGGTGTAGTGGAGCATCAGGGAGTAGAGTGGAGCATCAGGGAGTAGAGTGGAGCATCAGGGGGTGTAGTGGAGCATCAGGGAGTAGAGTGGAGCATCAGGGAGTAGAGTGGAGCATCAGGGAGTAGAGTGGAGCATCAGGGAGTAGAGTGGAGCATCAGGGAGTAGAGTGGAGCATCAGGGGGTGTAGTGGAGCATCAGGGGGTAGAGTGGAGCATCAGGGAGTAGAGTGGAGCATCAGGGAGTAGAGTGGAGCATCAGGGAGTAGAGTGGAGCATCAGGGGGTGTAGTGGAGCATCAGGAGTAGAGTGGAGCATCAGGGGGTGTAGTGGAGCATCAGGGAGTAGAGTGGAGCATCAGGGAGTAGAGTGGAGCATCAGGGAGTAGAGTGGAGCATCAGGGAGTAGAGTGGAGCATCAGGGAGTAGAGTGGAGCATCAGGGAGTAGAGTGGAGCATCAGGGAGTAGAGTGGAGCATCAGGGAGTAGAGTGGAGCATCAGGGAGTAGAGTGGAGCATCAGGGAGTAGAGTGGAGCATCAGGGGGTGTAGTGGAGCATCAGGGAGTAGAGTGGAGCATCAGGGAGTAGAGTGGAGCATCAGGGAGTAGAGTGGAGCATCAGGGGGTGTAGTGGAGCATCAGGGAGTAGAGTGGAGCATCAGGGAGTAGAGTGGAGCATCAGGGAGTAGAGTGGAGCATCAGGGGGTAGTAGAGTGGAGCATCAGGGAGTAGAGTGGAGCATCAGGGAGTAGAGTGGAGCATCAGGGAGTAGAGTGGAGCATCAGGGAGTAGAGTGGAGCATCAGGGAGTAGAGTGGAGCATCAGGGAGTAGAGTGGAGCATCAGGGAGTAGAGTGGAGCATCAGGGAGTAGAGTGGAGCATCAGGGAGTAGAGTGGAGCATCAGGGGGTGTAGTGGAGCATCAGGGAGTAGAGTGGAGCATCAGGGGGTGTAGTGGAGCATCAGGGAGTAGAGTGGAGCATCAGGGAGTAGAGTGGAGCATCAGGGAGTAGAGTGGAGCATCAGGGGGTGTAGTGGAGCATCAGGGAGTAGAGTGGAGCATCAGGGAGTAGAGTGGAGCATCAGGGAGTAGAGTGGAGCATCAGGGAGTAGAGTGGAGCATCAGGGAGTAGAGTGGAGCATCAGGGGGTAGAGTGGAGCGTCAGGGGGTGTAGTGGAGCATCAGGGAGTAGAGTGGAGCATCAGGGAGTAGAGTGGAGCATCAGGGAGTAGAGTGGAGCATCAGGGAGTAGAGTGGAGCATCAGGGAGTAGAGTGGAGCATCAGGGGGTAGAGTGGAGCATCAGGGGGTAGAGTGGAGCATCAGGGAGTAGAGTGGAGCATCAGGGAGTAGAGTGGAGCATCAGGGAGTAGAGTGGAGCATCAGGGAGTAGAGTGGAGCATCAGGGGGTAGAGTGGAGCATCAGGGAGTAGAGTGGAGCATCAGGGAGTAGAGTGGAGCATCAGGGGGTAGAGTGGAGCATCAGGGGGTAGAGTGGAGCATCAGGGAGTAAAGTGGAGCATCAGGGAGTAGAGTGGAGCATCAGGGAGTAGAGTGGAGCATCAGGGGGTAGAGTGGAGCATCAGGGGGTAGAGTGGAGCATCAGGGAGTAGAGTGGAGCATCAGGGGGTAGAGTGGAGCATCAGGGAGTAGAGTGAAGCATCAGGGAGTAGAGTGGAGCATCAGGGAGTAGAGTGGAGCATCAGGGAGTAGAGTGGAGCATCAGGGAGTAGAGTGGAGCATCAGGGGGTAGAGTGGAGCATCAGGGGGTAGAGTGAAGCATCAGGGAGTAGAGTGGAGCATCAGGGAGTAGAGTGGAGCATCAGGGAGTAGAGTGGAGCATCAGGGAGTAGAGTGGAGCATCAGGGAGTAGAGTGGAGCATCAGGGGGTAGAGTGGAGCATCAGGGAGTAGAGTGAAGCATCAGGGAGTAGAGTGAAGCATCACGATGCTTTTGGCGCTGGTTAACCGCGACTGAACAGGAAGACGTTTTGGAGAACCGTTGTACATCAGTATTTTGCAGTTTATCTACTCAGGCAAAATCTTAAAGTCAATGGCCAGAACGGTCTGAGTGATAAGAATTTCAGAAAACGTTCTGCTCCGAAATCAGAGACAGTGAACACCTATCTTAGACTGCAGTGTATGTATACTGTAACTAACGAAACTCCCGGTCATTGCGTCCGTCCATATTTGATAAGACTGCAGTATATCAGTGTATACTATAACTAACGAAACTCCCGGTCATTGCGTCGCACAATCACGTGACCTCGTCCGTCGGGCCAAAACATTTCAAAGGAATTTCTTTAGACATGTCACTCGCTGGTTCTTCTGTTCTTTGATCAGTAGACACTGAGTGGTGAAAGATTTTGTCATGACCTTTTATCGTGATTATTGATGAACATGTTATGATACCAAGTGAAAGATCACATTTTGTGTTGTTGTGTATGTTGAAAGGCTTCGCTGGACATGATAGATGCTATATTATACAGGGGCGGCCATTCTCCCCCCCCCAGCTCCCCCCCCCCCCGGCCGGGTTCCCTGTCTACTGCACGTGCTGCACTGTGTTCGTCATGCTGCAACACTAATACACTAAGACCGAGTGAAGGGAAACTGCCGGGAGGGGGACCACTGCGGTATGCAGACGGTGCTAGAGGGAAGTTGGCAGCTTCAAGTCTGTGACTATGTGGCATAACGACATACGTGTCAAGGTTGTAGGCACGCAGTACAATACAGAACAGTCAGTGTACCTTCAGTCTACTACTAGCTGCTACAGATAGAGTCTACCTTGTGTAGTACACGCAGGCCGGCCATGTCACGTGTTTGTTTTGGCGAGTTACCTGCCGACACATGGAGATGAGTTCTGCTTGTTCCGACAGTAGATCCTGCAGTACACAATGACAACTCTACTCACTCACAGTATCGGTCTTGGCAACACTCACCAAAGCGCCATTATCCGCCCTGCAACTCCACACTGGCGTCCGTGCTGCACAGTCCTCACGCAGTTGCATACATACCTTACATCCCCCACCCCCACCCCACCTCCCACCTCCAGGGTCTTTGTGGTCTTAGCTTGTTGGACTTTGTTATGTACGCGTGGCTACCTCCCGAGCCTCTACTGATCCCCCCCCCAACCTCTTATGTAGATTAGCATGTGTTGTTGTTAGCGTGGCCAAGCCATCTGTCAGTCATCATCCCTTGTCATACCTTTTCATCTGCACGAGCCCCCCCTTCCCTTCCACAGTACCTCTCTCCCCGTGCTGCCCGATACACCGACCACTGAACTACATGTATCAAAATAAATTGAACAATTAGACACTATTAGAAATTCCTGCCCCTGCCTCTGCCTCTGCCCCTTCCCCGCGCATGAAGTTGACGTGTCCATGTTGTGTTTGTCTGACAGAGAAGATGTACGCGGACTCGGCGTTTTACGAGGACCCGCAGCACAAATACCCCACCATCGACGAGCAAATGAAGCTGTGTCGCCTCATCTCCCAGTCGCTGACGTCAGCCGCCAATAAGAAGGCTCGCGGTGCCCGGATGTTTGCCAAACGGAAGAAGCGGTCCAGTAAGTGGGTACACGAGGCGCACTTCGACTGGTCATCGTCTGCCGGTGACGTCGCCAATCTACATGAGTTGGACAGCGAACTGAGTCCTACCGAGGGAGGCAACAGACCGCTGTTCACTTTCCGGATCCCCAACGTCAAGCTGCGCGTGGCCAGCCCCGAGCGTAACACGAAGATGAGCATGAAGAAGGACGAGTTTGAGCGTCTGCGGCTTCAGGCCACCAAGTGTGACCACCGGGCCATATCCCCGGGCACTTGTTTCGACATCGTGGCGGACCTGAAGGCCAGCAAGGGGCGGGGCGGCCGACTGTTTGAGCGACGTAAGAACCGGGCGGACAAGTTCATCGTGGACGAGAGTAACGCCCGCAAGATGGGCCCTAAGGGAACCAAGCTGGAGGATCTCCTCAACACACCGCTCAAGTCCAACAAGACGCCATGGGAAGCGGCACAGACAGACCAGCAGGGCAAGGTGGACGCCGCTTTTGATCATCTGACCGACATGGAGCGCATGCAGAAACTGAACCAGATGCTGAAGTACACGCCGCCCAAACCGGCTCCACCCAAACAGCCCCCAGTGGGTATTTTGGAGCCACTGACACGCCCATACGAGGGGCCACGCGCGGACCTGAAGGGTCACACCCTGGCCAGACTGGAAGGGCGCAACTTTAACCGCTACGCAAAGGGCTGGCAAGCACCGGACGCCAGTCAGGAACGGGGTCAGTATTGATTGATTGATTGATGGATTGATTGATTGTGGATAATCAGACTGGGTGAATGGATTGATTGACAGAATAACAGAACAGGTGGATGTATGGGCGTGTCACGTGACCTTGTTATGGTTGTGATGGTTATGTGGTCAGTGGCAAGGTGTGTCAGTGACTTCCTGTGTGTATTGGTCCGCTATACGCACTTGTGTTGTCCGTCTGTATGTCCGTCCGTTTGTCCGTCTGTATGTCCGTCCGTTTGTCCGTCTGTATGTCCGTCTGTATGTCCGTCCGTTTGTCCGTCTGTATGTCCGTCCGTTTGTCCGTCTGTATGTCCGTCCGTTTGTCCGTCTGTATGTCCGTCTGTATGTCCGTCCGTTTGCCCGTCTGTATGTCCGTCCGTTTGTATGTCCGTCTGTCCGTTTGTCCGTCTGTATGTCCGTCCGTTTGTCCGTCTGTATGTCCGTCCGTTTGTCCGTCCGTTTGCCCGTCTGTATGTCCGTCCGTTTGTCCGTCGTTTACTGTGGTGTCCGTAAGTAGGATTTCCTTTGTAGTTTGTACGTGTCATTTTGTCATGGCGCGTAGACGTGGTAATGTCTCATTCTTCATATCATTGATCATTATGCTTTACTGTATTGGTATGATCTCGTGCAAACTCGTAGTCGCATAATCAGTAGCTTCGTGATGATGATATGGTATGTTGCAGCGCCATCTATTTCCGTCATGCCTCACGTGCCAGCCTTCCCAGAACCGCCCTCTCATGGGGACACAGGGCACGGATCGAGGGTTCAGTTGGGCGACTACAACCCGCGCCCCAAGGCCTGGCAACCCCCCACCCCCGGGGATTCCTACTCCTGCCCAGCGTCCATGTCCGCCTCGTGGGCCTCCAGTGACTTTGACGCCTACCAGAACCAGCTGAACGGGTACGGGGACAGCGGGGTGTACTCCCCTCATGATCAGTATCTGCCCGCCTGTGACTTGTGAGGTGTGACGTCATAGGGATGTGGGGCACGTGCAGTAGGGGGCAGGTAGAGTTTCACAGTTTGCCGGCTGGGCCCTTCTCTGTCACGTGACGGAACTGCGTGACACAGTCACTAGTCATTGACCATCTCGTCAGGAGCTCGGACAATACAATACAACACACAACTGTGACTGGTTTCGCTAGAGAATGACCTACATACATACAGTACTGTACTGAGTGATTTCCTCACTTTCTCCGTGTGCCGCCCTTTGACCTTCATGTTCTGATACTCATCCGGGACCCTTCAACATCACGTGACGCCTAACGTGTGTGATACAGACTCGTGTTTGTACTTTGTTAGGCAATGCATACTGGGCGCCATTTACGTTGCCTCCATGTAGTCAGCGACTGAACCCGTGTAGCGTCAGTACTGACTAGGGTATCTAGACCTATAGGCTTGACGCATGTTCATACAATGTGGTGGTTCTGATTTTGCTTGGTCGGGTAGCTTAGCTTTGCTTTACAACTAAATATTCGGTCGGTGTCTGCTGATGTACTGTACCAAATCCGGCGGTGCCTATCACTGAACATGTGGATAGTTTCGGACATTTCTACTGACAAGTATACTGACAAAAAGTAAACTGGCCAGCTATGGCACTTCAGTATAACAACCATAATCAGGGCGGTAATCAATGAGACACTTACAGGGCAGAATTCACGGTGCCTGGAACCACTAGTCACTTTGGCCACCTAATGCGCCGCCAGGAAGGCAGAATCACGTGACCACTACCAGTGTTTGCCCACATTTTCGTCACGACTGAGTTACCGTTTGTGTAGCAAACAGTCAACTCATGGCAGTCGGTGTGACGTGTGTCACGTCAGAATGTAACTGAACCACAAACACACACGTGACACAGCAGGTAGAAATACGTGACAGCCAAGTTAGAAAAGTATGTTAGTCAGTCATAGTTTCGTAGCGTTGTTCACTAAAAAGCTTTGCATTGCAGTGCGTATTTATATGGGCAACTTCAAGGCGCTGAAGGCGTTTAAATACAAAATATTCCAATTTTTCGGTTGTTTGCTAGCCGACTAGTGAATGTTTTAATCCAAATAATGTAACCAACAGATGGCGTTCTTTCTTTGGCTCTCTTGTATTACAAGTGTTTGGTTGATCAGTGTTTGTTTCTCAACAACTTTTTTTGGGTTTTGTTTTTAAATGGAGTGCATTGTTCCGAGTTGGGTTTTAGAATGAACCGTGTACATGTAAGCTGCTGTTTGATTGGTTGTTGGTGCACTCGTGTACATGACCTGCTGTATATTAGTGATCAGTGTTCACTGAGAGAACCTGTCCGCTGTATAATTATAGCTGACCCTGTGTGTGATGTGTCGTTATCGGATGTTGCCATGTTGTGTATATATCGCCCTGTCAGTTGGCCCGTTTGGTTCACTTCGTCATGCCGTCGATATCACTGTATATTTTCCAGAGTCATGTTGTATAATTCAGTCGTTTGGCGAATCCAGTGTGTGATATCTAATTCAGTTATTATCCTAGCTGAAAGTGTCAGCTGAGTCACAAGTTGTGTTTCTGTTTGCCCCCCAGATTAACCAGGTGATCATAGTTATTACTGATGCTAGCGAGTTACGGCCAGCCAGCTGCATGTAGACTCTGCCCACGTTTTACTGCCGTATTAATGTCATAATTAACCGCAAACACGTATACATGGCTTTAATCTTATATTTGCCACAGCATGTTTAATCAGTAGTTACAATCTCGTGCATCTTGATTTGTTTACTGCCAAGCAAAAAGACAAGCCAAGTCTCGGTCACGGAGTGGCAACCACCATCTTGTTCTGTCCCATACGTCCAACCTGATTGAGGCAGTGTGTTGATGCATGTCTCTTCGGGACAATGTTATGATAGGTAGCTACAGGTATCTATGTACATGCAGAAACTTGCCACCTGCCATAAACACGATATTTCGGCATAGCTGGTTGCCACGGTAACGGTATCTCAAGTGCAAGACACGAAATGAGCGTGAATGTCATCTGTGAAGACTAACACAGCGCGCTATCTTACTGGCTGCTGTATGTGGCAGTCGGCGCTGGCATGTGTGGGCGGTTAGTGCCGAGAGAGAGAGAGAGAGAGGTCGGCAAGGAGACAGGCAGATGATGAGATCTACATTCCCTGTGCCAAAACAGTCGCTGCCTTCGTTGCCTTGGTTACGGCATTGGCAGCCTCGGAGCCAAGCCAAAGACGCACTCTGTCTCTCTTCTATCGCGTGATAAGACAGTCACACACACACACACACACACACACACACACACACACACGTTCATGCCGAACTGGCGTGTTCATCTACAGATATGAAAGTTAGGTATACTGATGTAATAGCGGTTGGAACTTGTTGGCGTGAAAGTTAAAGAGATGTCATAAAACGATAGCAGCGCCGGGTATGCCGGTCCAGTTTGCACAACAGCAGAAACCGTGAATGAAAGGGGGGGGGGGGTGCCGATAGGTAAGCATGTAGAGAGACATATAGCCACGTCTTCAGGAGAACCAGTAGAGAAGGGAATGAATGTTGAGTAACGATCACACAAAGCAGCTGTCATCACTTGCCTCGTTTCGACTTTCTCCCCCCACCTCCCCTCTTCATTTGTTCAGTCCCTCCCGCCCCCGGCATCCCGTCCCCGGAACCGTTTGGGTACTGACTTGACGTGACTGGGTGCATCACGTACCCTGACTTGTGCTAACGCGGCAATACTAAACAAGCCCGTGCTAACCGTGATTGGATGGCAGGTCAGTGACTTGTGCTAACGCGGCAATTCTAAACAAGCCCGTGCTAACCGTGATTGGATGGCAGGTCAGTGAGGGCCTCCGCACACTAGTATGGCTGACATGGCAAACTGAAGGACGAGATCAGCCCCGGCTCAAAATGTGTTCACTCACACTGGCAGTCACAACGATAATTATGTCAGTCAGTGTCAGTGTTGAGGTTACAAAATACAGCAGCTTGCGGTCAGACCTTGACCTTGACCTTTATCCCTCGTCTGAATTTGGCGTGTCCAGCGTGGTTCGGATTCAGTTTGCACACTCATAACTTGAGAAACAATAACAAATTAAAAACGAGAAAAAAACTGATGCGGGAAAATATCGGAAATTAAAAGTGCGTGTACTTCAAAGTTGTTTGCGTGGTACATCATCTCGAAGAGTTCATGCTGACTACTAGCAAGGCGAAACACGGGGTAACGAATAGTAATCGAGTCACGCAGTTTGCCAGAATTCACCAGCATGGCCTCCAGAACTGGGGTCCGGTTCACAGAGTAAGAGTGATATGCTTGTAAAGCCCGTATCTCTCGGCATTTTTGATTACGTTCTGTGGCCTGCAGCTGTTGGTTGCCGCTGGTGTAGTTGGCGTGGTTGTGGCTGTAGTTGTGTCGGCGGCGCGATGCTGATGTCGGTGTTGAGGCTGGCAGCGTGTAGGAAAGGAAGAGGGGCCCGGTGTACCTGTAGGTACAGGTAGACGTTACTACACACCGCAGATACAGGTAGAGACGGGGGAGGATAGACTTTCAGCAGGCAGGCTGTACAGCGGCGCTCCATATACGGGCCGGCAGTGTACTGTCTGTGTGTCTGTGGCGCGTGTGAGGGTGGTGTGTTGAGGCGAGATGCTACTTGTACGATTGCTGGGTGTCTGTATCCTACTGGCAACAGAACAACATACAGGTGGCGGGCCGGGTAAACACTGACTACCTACACTCATACCACCCGCCCCTGTTCAGTTTAATGAGGCAGGTGATAAAAACTTGAAAACTGTGCGTCAGTGTCCTTACAGCGTTTTACAGAGTTTAAACTGAAGGGTCAGTCGAAGGAGTATCAAAGATCACAGTGTCTTTATCTCGTGTCACACATGAGTTAATCAACGATGGGGGCAGGGGCCTAAGTGGTGCCAGGGAATTGCCCAGAACACACACACACACACACACACACACACACACACACTGACCGGCACACACACACACTGACCGGCGCGCGCACGCACACACACACACACACACACACACACACACACACACACACACACACTGTGACACACTCTCTGAATAGAGAAAGATCGTCTGCTCTCACTTGTTTGTGTTGTAGACACGACACTGGTCCGCTGCACTGAGTGTCAGTGTACAGTCGGAAGAAGGTGCAACCAAAGATGTTTCCAAGGTGTTTACTGGGACACGTACAGCCGGCCTGCCAACTCAGTAATTCATTATTACAGGTACAGGCGGCGTCCCACCGATTACTGCAGTATTTGCTGAACTGATGTATTGGCAGTCTTTGTCTACTGCTGCGCCGGTCAGTTGTGTTGTGTGTGTGTGTGTGTGTGTGTGTGTGTGTGTGTGTGACAAACTGAACTAAGTGGAGAAGAAAACCAATACTGCTATCGATATGTCCGTCCAAATCCGTCTCCCATTAGCACTGAGTGGCACAGAATATTATTGATTATTAACCTACAGAAGATATCGGCAGATCCTGTAGGTCTGTGTGTGTACGCTTGGCTTGTGGAGAGTTGTTGACTAAAAACAGTTGTTCACCAGATTATTTTTTCGTTTAATTATTTGTACATACACGTAGCGCCTATTGCATTCCGTTATTATTGTGGTGCCTTTCTGTTCCTTACCAGGTTATCTTCTGCACCCAACCCTCTCACTCTCCCTCCCTCTACTGTATCACAGGGTGTGAGGCGAGAGTCACGTGCACTGTTCCCCTCAGTGACCGACCCCTCACACCGACCTGTGTCTGTGTGACACTGTGTCTGCACGATGTCTGCACGAGTCCTCTCTCTCCTGGTTGTGAGAATCTGACGACGTCATTATGTTTCATTCCCACTGTATGATAACACTGAGTTACTGAGGTTTGTCATGACTGGATTCTTTTCACTTTCTTCTTTTTCACTTGGAATAGAAATCCGTCCATTTGCGTGATACGCCCTTTGTGACATCACAAGATTTTATTTTACGATTTCCCTGTCGATACGTCCTCCGTGACGTCATCAGTCCGTGACGTCATGATGGAGGGCATGTTCTGTGTGACGCGTGCTGTAGCCATGGCTTGACAAGAGATCGCAGCTGTAGTGTAGTGTGTATTAAATCACCCGTTGTTATCTCTTGGTTTCTGATCAATAACAATAAATCAACTGATCCACCCTAAGCCACTGTCTCCTGGCTTTGGCTGTGTGTATGTGTGTGCGTTACACAGTTTTCTTTTTTTGTTGGTTACCATCTTTGCTTGTATGTATTGATGTTGATAGTCACTTGTCCCCTAAACACACACACACACACACACAGAGAAACACACACACACACACAGAGAGAAACACACACACCAGTTCTCAGTTCAGTTTACCAAAAAATTTATTTCATGCACCAACAAAAGTTGTAGAGATACCAGTTTGCAACGCTTATCAACACAGGTATAGACTCTGACCAAGTTCAGAATAATTTCAAACAGTTTCTATATTTAGATATTTACGAAAGTTTCTCCCAGTTTCAATAGTACATGTACTGACCACACAATGGAGAGGGTACAGTAGAGGTTTTCCGCCTACACAAGTCACGTGGTATACAGCACAGTCTGAGTCTTAGTGTGGACACCTAACATGCCTCTGTTTAGTTGACTGACTATAACGTACACATCATACCCCAGATGTTTACTGCTTCACAATCCTTCAAGCGCAAAAACTAGCAGTATGCAGACTAGTTTACAAACTCTTTCAAAGCACATCATCATTATCATAATTATATTATCTGGGGAAAATCCCTCGCTTGAAGAAAAACACCTACAGAAAATCCGCCAGTGTTCATGTAGCTTTGGTGGCTTTACAAACAACTGTACTTCCAATTCAAGAAATCTCAGCTTACGTTTAGCAAAATGACAAAATTGAAGACATGGATTCCACAATGCTGTTTAAGTCATGTTTATTATCTAGTGTTTAAAATATGAAAAGCCAACACTACTTATCGTAAAAAGCACTTACATTGTTCATAAAGCACTTAACGTTAAATAGCCAGCCCTATGCTGATCAGGATGAATTTTCCAGGAAGGCATGTACATGTAATGAGTGAAGGTCGTTTTCTGTACAGCAACTACTAGTGAGTGTAGACACAAGACTTAGTGAAGCGACTTAGTGAAGCGACTGTGGAAAGCACTAGACTGTCTACAACTACAACATGTCCCTGCGTACTGTTTCCTGAAGCTGCCATCAGAGAGAACATCTACAGTCCATGTATCACACTGAACACTACAGGGCTGGTGACGCAAGCATCACGTGCTTGGTTTCACATGTACAGGTGGTGATCTATCACCAGCACTTCACCAGTTGCTTGTCTGTCACAAACTCCACATCACACTGTGCTCAAACACCTCCACTACAATCCACTGCAAGGCCTGACAACAACTACAGCCAACCAAGTGAATGTACAGGTGACAGACTCCAACCTACAACTGATCTCAAACCAAAAACCACACGTGCACAAGCAGCAAAGTGTTGGATACGGTAAAGTGTAGGTATCGGTACATGCACTACATGTACTTGTCTTGACTAACAGTAACACCTACCGGTATGTGAATCAAGCGGCAGTGTGAGGCCATCCTGATGAAGGGATTGTGAGATGACTGAAGAAGGCCGGCACCATTATTGCCCCAGATACAAACCCCATGAAAACTACACTGACCTACTGGAGGGTGAATTGTTGTCAACAGGAGTACAGCTACTACTACAAATGCAGCAACAAAGTGCAAATAAATTTGCCTGGACGGGTTTTGTACTTGAAAGGGAAAGTCGGGTGGTTGGGCATTCTCGGTTGGGGGAGGGGGGGATGAGGATTTAGGGGGACTTATGCCCTGGTAAGGGTAAAAACAAAGAGACAAGGCCAAATAATCTGGTATAAATAACTTATCTCACAACACAAAATCAAAGCAAGCATGCGTAATGAACTGGTATACATGGTGGTTTTCTAAGAAAGGCAAGAAAAGTCAAACAAAATAAAACACCCGTCTCACTAGATGAGAAATATATAAGCAGATCATGCGCATGTCCAGAGGACAGAGAGTGACGTAACACGCTGCACTTGACACACAAACATCCCTACCCTAACTCTTAACAGTTGACTTGTATCTGACTACATAATTCTACCAAACACCCTAGATACTCCACATCCCTCGCAGGCCCATTATAGTTTGTCAACAGCCCTGTCTGAAGCAAGATGGCGACAAAGCAATTTAAAACATGATCCAGTACCTGGTCTGGATGAAACGCGTTCTACATGCCAACATGTATGATAATGTAATATAAGGCCTAATGTTCTCACACGTTTTGCATAGAAAGAATCCAAACATGCGAACATGCTCTGCCAAGTGCAGACAAACACCACAGAAATATTATGACTTGTACAACTAAAAATAGATTTGTATGCACCTCTCTGTCTTGCTTATGCCTCACTCAGTCCTCTCTCTCTCTCTCTCTCTCTCTCACACACACTTTTTCACAAACTATGCCACAGTCTGAGGGTAGGGGTGTAAAGGAACAAATCTAAAATTGTGTTGAAAAACATGCTAACGTGGGGATCGTAGCACTACACTGGCAAGCTAGCAGTAAGACAGACATCACATTGACTACATCAGCTTCGGCTTTAACTTGCTGGTGATACAGACAGAAAAGAGGGGAGGCCCTCCGGTCGACGTGAGTAAGAAGTCATAATAATTATAATAATAACGTTAATTATACATGACATACACAGAACAACGATTAGGGCTACAGGCAAACTGGACAAATCCATCTAGCACCACTTGAATTCATTGAGAAAACAAACAAACAAACAAACATCCTGCAGTCTGTGTAGTGGACTGGTACTTAACTTGTCACAACTACACTAGGACAGTCAGTATGAAGTATACGTGTAGCATCGACTCACACAGTCAACTCTCCACTTGATTCTTCAACAAACCTATCAGGACCACAAACATGTAACTCAAAGTAAAAAAAAAGAAGAAAAAAAAAAAGGGAAGAACCAAGAACACAACCAAGACGGTGAAATATAAACAGTGACCAACACCACAGGATGACAACCACTGGCAGTTACAGAAAAATAGACTTCAAATATGTAAATATATCATTATATGTATATAGAATCTTCAGTCTTTGTTCGATAAAAGCTCTCACCATGGTAGAAACTTCACCTCAAGCTTGGAATACCAACAATTCAACTGCTGTAAACATGATTCTGCATGATACTCTGCAAGCTCTTTATACTAGTACTGTACATGTAGACAGATGCGAGGGAAAGCAGCGGCCGGCAGAAAGGATGACTGTATTAATTATATATACTAATGTAGGACTACGTGACAACACTGACAAAACAACGCTCACAACAGTAAACCAACTGACCATGGTATACTTCACTTTGGCAAATAAATTAGAAGGATACAAGTGACATGCACCAGGTGATTATGCTTTGAACCAACACTTTCACTGATGTCCACAAAAGCCATATCAAGAATTGTATGGCCTGCCGTTGGCTGCACACACACGCTCTTTTCCCTATGTACCGGTAGTATTCCACAGCACAAAGCCAGTCCACAATGCGCGTGTGTCAAACTGATCTTGTTCTTTCCAGCACTTTGCTGCTACCCACCCACTGTCACTTTAGACAAACCCATTGTCTGGTGTACAGCTTGAGTGGTTACACTGGCAGCACCATCTTCACCCTCTGATATTCTCTACTTTACGCTGTACATGAAAACAACCACGCTGATATGACCCATGTCCTTGCCGAAGCCTGTAGATGCTGTATCAGTATCATTGCAGCATTTAGCAGGTTGTCAAGGATATGGACCATATACAAATACATTGTGAGATGGAACAACCAATGCCAGACACTTTATTCAACATGCGGGTCACGTTCCTTGTCACTATACAGTCCAGACAGTGTTGCAGTGGGTGACGGACACGTCCCTGAGATCCACGGTGACCATGTGAACACAGTGATGTCATCGGGTCACCTTCACACACACCAGCGTACGGTATCCATGGTGAAAGTGTGCACACAGTGATGTCATCGGGTCACCTTCACACACACCAGCGTACTGTATCCATGGTGAAAGTGTGCACACAGTGATGTCATCGGGTCACCTTCACACACACCAGCGTACTGTATCCATGGTGAAAGTGTGCACACAGTGACCTCAGTCTGTTTACCTTACCATACGCTCGCTCGCACGCACGCTGCAAGACAACTCCACGAGTTGTGAAATCAAACTTTATGCTTCCACACAAATCCTGCTGGCACGTATCATCCACCAGCAAGGGGAGGTATTGTATGTGTATGTATGTACTAATCTGCTTGTGAGATCATGAGAGACAGTTTGTACACACGTTTTCATTCTCTTAACGGTGATGGGTGTCTACAATCTGCTTCTATACTGCATATACCATATGTACTTTATCAAAGCCAACAATCCACAACACAGGTGTCTGAAGTGAAGTCATTGCAGCATGACCTAAACATGTCTTGTGGAGTAGTGTAATGGATGGTCCATGACACAGCTGTGTGTGTGATGTGTAGTGGTGTTGTCCATGACACAGCTGTGTGTGTGATGTGTAGTGGTGTTGTCCATGACACAGCTGTGTGTGTGATGTGTAGTGGTGTTGTCCATGACACAGCTGTGTGTGTGATGTGTAGTGGTGTTGTCCATGACACACAGTCCGTGTGACTTGCAGTGTCAGTACTATGAAATGTGTAGAATGACCATCAGCCTCAGCATGAGACTAGACCTCCCATGTACATACCGGTACTCCAACAGGTAAGCACAAGAACAAGTCAGCAGCCGAGCGACTGGATAGAACAAGAACTGATGTAGCCGCTACACTGTCTTCAGGCCAAAGTGCACAGTGTATGGCTGGATGACTGTCAGCCAGTTGGTAGTGTCCATCTTCCACACCCTGAATGTCAGCCTCTACCATCCACACAGTGACACATCCTCTCTCTCTGTCTTCACTTGTCTGTCTTCACTTGTCTGTCTTCACTTGTCTGTCTTCACTTGTCTGTCTTCACTTGTCTGTCCTGCAGGCACTGACTGGAACATTGTCCATCTCAACATTCTGCAACAATCAGATGGAAGAAAAACATGAAGAAACAAAATCAAACCAAACCAAAACACACTGGCATCTGCCTAAAATATGATTAATTAAAAGCTTTGACTTTTTGCTGTGCTAACAAAATGGGGGAGGGGCTACTGTTAGCACCAGGTAAACAAAGAACGTAGGAATAACCAAAAAAAGAAAAACCTTTCCAGACAGATGTCAAAGTGCTGTGCAACAGCAGCATCTCTAGTCAGGACATGGTGGTGTATCTATATTGACGTGGTCAGCATCACATGACTATGTTCCTCCCACACAACATGCTGTTCACATGCAGCCCTACAATGGTGGGACTGTATACTTACAAATTTTCTGGACATAGTTGCCAGGGAACGTGCCGAAGCAGCCGGTGCGAGCCGAAGTCCCAACAAACCAACCGTCGTCACACTTCTCCATGACAAACACCTCGTCACCCTCACGCAGCTCTAACTCATCTTCATTCTGCGGTCGGTAGGCATACAGCGCGCGGTACCTACAATACACAATACACATGGGGATGTATAGGTCGGTAGGCATACAGCGCGCGGTACCTACAATACACAATACACATGGGGATGTATAGGTCGGTAGGCATACAGCGCGCGGTACCTACAATACACAATACACATGGGGATGTATAGGTCGGTAGGCATACAGCGCGCGGTACCTACAATACACAATACACATGGGGATGTATAGGTCGGTAGGCATACAGCGCGCGGTACCTACAATACACAATACACATGGGGATGTATAGGTGGTAAGCATGCAACTTGTGATGAACACAAAAGTGTGAACAATGTGTCATTCTTACAGCTACATGTACAAATAGCAGTTGGTCACTGTAATGCTGCTGACCTGCCCAGTCATAATACTCATATACTAACTATGCAATAGTGCAATCACAGAAACTGTCAGAAGCTGACTGTAAAGACTTGAGCCATCACATTATCAAAACAAATCAGGTGAAGAGATGTAAATAGAGTAAAGAACCCATGAAACAGAGGCAATAAAGTGATAAGCTGACCTCGTCAGAGCCAAGTCATCATCAGCGACTCTGTTGGCTGGCGTACGACCGTTGGTGTAGGTTTTGGACTGTATGTCCACCCTCAGTTTGGAGGCAGGTGGACTGACCGCAGGGTAGTTGGGACTTCCCTTCTTGCCAGGACTCCCGCCCCGCCCCAGGGGACTGATGGGAGACTTGGGACTCAGTATCTGGCTGGCGAGGTCATTCTCGGCCTGGCGAGACAAGCTGACCTGTGACCTTGATGCTGCCGGCGCTAGAAGCGGTGCTGATCCAGGCACACTCTGACTGTAGGAACCCTGGTGCTGCGGCTGACGGTAACCATAGGGAGCGGTCGGGGATCGCTGGGATGTGAAAGCGCTGGGTGATGGCTGGGGAGGCGGGGTGGGGGCCGCGTCAAAACTGACAGGGGACAACATTTCTGGCGTACCTGGAAACAGGTAAACATCTTCATGCAATGTTTTTTGTATTCGCACGAGTTCTGATCACTGTCTCTTCTCCCTGTCGGGTCCAATTTATGGGCTGCTAACATCAACATTTGTGACGATGCATGGGAAAACACAGCTGAAGTGGCTGGGTACTGTTTGATACATAGTTTGAATGTTTCCACAAAATTAATACATGTACCTAAAAAAAATTATATAAATTTGACAATTTAGCCTGTTTTTGCATGCAGCGTCACATTTTTCCAAAGACTGAAAGTGGAGGAGAACAAGGAGAAAAAGAAGACAAAAATGTAAAATTTGTATTTATTTGTGGAAAACCCCTCATTATGCCTGTATATGTGTATGTGTGTGTGTGTGTGTTACAGAAAAACAAACCTGTCATAGGTGTGGTGATGACGGAGGGGGCAGGCGTTATGAGTGGAGTGGAAGGTTCACGGATGATCTCCACGTAGTTGACAGGGAAAATACCCTGGCGATTTCCAATACGACCTTCATACCAGTTTTCATCCACTCGCCGTAAGAGCACCACAAACTCTCCCTGAAAAAAAGTCAATGAAGATGTGAAGAGTAAGCCTTAATTTCTATGGCACGTCCTTTCTTACACAGAACTGATCATACAAAAACAGATCAGATTTGCTTCAATGTCTTACTTGTATTTCAGTATTACACAGAACTGATCATACAAAAACAGATCAGATTTGCTTCAATGTCTGACTTGTATTTCAGTATTATAGCATTTGAGAGTATGCCTGCAGCAAACAGGCAGATTGTGTAGTGTAGTTGTAATGTCATTGTGTCTAAAGTGATGATGATCTAACGCTAAGCTACACGACCACCTGGTGAACACTTGTCTCACCTTTCTGAGGGACAGCTCCACGGACGATTGTGCTGTGAACGAATACTTGGCACGACCTTGACCTTCAGCCTGCATGGCCGCCACCTGAGCAGCTTCAATGGATGTCATCACCTGTACACAGAAAGACACGCAAGCTGGTACAAATTTATCAGTCACACTGAGTGTTGTCACCAAAACATGAACACACACCACTTCACACTTACTCAATAGATATGACAACTGAATCCATCCCACTTCACACTTACTACAATAGACATGACAACTGAATCCATCCCACTTCACACTTACTACAATAGATATGACAACTGAATCCATCCCACTTCACACTTACTACAATAGATATGACAACTGAATCCATCCCACTTCACACTTACTACAATAGATATGACAACTGAATCCATCCCACTTCACACTTACTACAATAGATATGACAACTGAATCCATCCCACTTCACACTTACTACAATAGATATGACAACTGAATCCATCCCACTTCACACTTACTACAACAGATATGACAACTGAATCCATCCCACTTCACACTTACTACAACAGATATGACAACTGAATCCATCCCAAACAGTGGTCATTTTACTGTACAGCAATTAGCATGCACTGTCCCAAATGTAAACAAACAAATGTTAAAGCACTCTAATGAAGCTGCGAATGACTAAGAAGAGAGTGTGACTGCTATCATCATGAGAATCTGCTGTTCAGTCACACTGAGTGTTGTCACCAAAACATGAACACACACCACTTCACACTTACTCAATAGATATGACAACTGAATCCATCCCACTTCACACTTACTACAATAGATATGACAACTGAATCCATCCCACTTCACACTTACTACAATAGATATGACAACTGAATCCATCCCACTTCACACTTACTACAATAGATATGACAACTGAATCCATCCCACTTCACACTTACTACAATAGATATGACAACTGAATCCATCCCACTTCACACTTACTACAACAGATATGACAACTGAATCCATCCCACTTCACACTTACTACAATAGATATGACAACTGAATCCATCCCACTTCACACTTACTACAATAGATATGACAACTGAATCCATCCCACTTCACACTTACTCAATAGATATGACAACTGAATCCATCCCAAACAGTGGTCATTTTACTGTACAGCAATTAGCATGCACTGTCCCAAATGTAAACAAACAAATGTTAAAGCACTCTAATGAAGCTGCGAATGACTAAGAAGAGAGTGTGACTGCTATCATCATGAGAATCTGCTGTTCAAGGGGAGACAATCTACCCCACATAACCACTCCCATCGATCTCCAGCAGGTTCTTGTTGTTAGCGTTTGTACCTAGCGTTTAAAAGTTGTTGAAAAGTCAAACATTCCTGGTATACCATTTGAGGGAGAGAGACAGAGAGAGAGAGAATTACCTCCACATAGTTGACAGGGAAGATGCCGACCACACCGTTGCGTTCGCCCTCAAACCAGTTCTTGTCCACCTGACGCAGCAAGTATACCACATCGTTCTTGCGCAGTGGTAATTCTCTGGACAAGTAAACAAATCATCATCAGTTGTCACGGTGCTCTGTTTAGTTCATTTTTTTTTTCTTTTTTGGTGGGTGCGATGAGATATACACAAATTTATCTTTGTCTGTTGGGTACAATGAAACAGCTGTATTGGACTAGGTGTCGACTTGACATGTAAACGTCTGTCAGTAGACCAGTGAATGAACTCACTGCCAACACAACTGCCATGTCAATGAAACAGTTCACACTGCATACCGGTTAAAAATATCTGTTTACCCCAAACTGTGCTGTATGTATGTTCCAGACAGTCTTCCGCTACAGCAGTTTGCCAGATTGTTTGTCATGTTTCAACCTCAATGTGATCAGCTGAACTGCACACACATAATTATGTAGGAGATCTCTGCGCTGTAAAGGGGTAGGGAACACATACCTGGGATTTTGGGCGTTAAAGTTGTAGAGAACACGAGCCTTGCCCTGAATCTGGAAGCCACGTCGTCGCTCAGGTGGAACACTCAGCGCTTCCTTGCGTTCCGGTCCAGCAAGTGATGTAGAACCAGGGGGAGCATCGTCAAAGCGATTGGGTGATATGGGTGACTTCTGCTGATTCCTGCACAAACAGAGAAACAGACACTGTACACTCACCAACACAGAAAGGTCCTTGGGAGGAGGAGACTGACTGATTTCTCTTGTGTCGTTTGTGGTGTACTATCACGTGTTTCTCTTGTGTCGTTTGTGGTCTACCATCACGTGTTTCTCTTGTGTCGTTTGTTGTCTACCATCACGTGTTTCTCTTGAGTCGTTTGTGGTCTACCATCACGTGTTTCTCTTGTGTCGTTTGTGGTCTACCATCACGTGTTTCTCTTGAGTCGTTTGTGGTCTACTATCACGTGTTTCTCTTGTGTCGTTTGTGGTCTACCATCACGTGTTTCTCTTGTGTCGTTTGTGGTCTACCATCACGTGTTTCTCTTGTGTCGTTTGTGGTCTACCATCACGTGTTTCTCTTGTGTCGTTTGTGGTCTACCATCACGTGTTTCTCTTGTGTCGTTTGTGGTGTACGTGTACTATCAAGTGTTTCTCTTGTGTCGTTTGTGGTCTACCATCACGTGTTTCTCTTGAGTCGTTTGTGGTCTACCATCACGTGTTTCTCTTGTGTCGTTTGTGGTCTACCATCACGTGTTTCTCTTGAGTCGTTTGTGGTCTACCATCACGTGTTTCTCTTGAGTCGTTTGTGGTCTACCATCACGTGTTTCTCTTGAGTCGTTTGTGGTCTACCATCACGTGTTTCTCTTGTGTCGTTTGTGGTCTACCATCACGTGTTTCTCTTGTGTTGTTTGTGGTCTACCATCACGTGTTTCTCTTGAGTCGTTTGTGGTCTACCATCACGTGTTTCTCTTGAGTCGTTTGTGGTCTACCATCACGTGTTTCTCTTGTGTCGTTTGTGGTCTACCATCACGTGTTTCTCTTGAGTCGTTTGTGGTCTACCATCACGTGTTTCTCTTGTGTCGTTTGTGGTCTACCATCACGTGTTTCTCTTGTGTCGTTTGTGGTCTACTATCACGTGTTTCTCTTGAGTCGTTTGTGGTCTACCATCACGTGTTTCTCTTGTGGTCTACCATCACGTGTTTCTCTCGTGTCGTTTGTGGTGTACTATCACGTGTTTCTCGTGTCGTTTGTGGTGTACTATCACGTGTTTCTCTTGTGTCGTTTGTGGTCTACCATCACGTGTTTCTCTTGTGTCGTTTGTGGTGTACCATCACGTGTTTCTCTTGTGTCGTTTGTTGTCTACTATCACGTGTTTCTCTTGTGTCGTTTGTTGTCTACTATCACGTGTTTCTCTTGTGTCATTTGTGGTCTACCATCACGTGTTTCTCTTGTGTCGTTTGTGGTGTACCATCACGTGTTTCTCTTGTGTCGTTTGTTGTCTACTATCACGTGTTTCTCTTGTGTCGTTTGTTGTCTACCATCACGTGTTTCTCTTGTGTCGTTTGTGGTGTACTATCACGTGTTTCTCTTGTGTCGTTTGTGGTGTACCATCACGTGTTTCTCTTGTGTCGTTTGTGGTGTACCATCACGTGTTTCTCTTGTGTCGTTTGTGGTCTACCATCACGTGTTTCTCTTGAGTCGTTTGTGGTCTACCATCACGTGTTTCTCTTGAGTCGTTTGTGGTCTACCATCACGTGTTTCTCTTGTGTCGTTTGTGGTGTACTATCACGTGTTTCTCTTGTGTCGTTTGTGGTCTACCATCACGTGTTTCTCTTGAGTCGTTTGTGGTCTACCATCACGTGTTTCTCTTGTGTCGTTTGTGGTCTACTATCACGTGTTTCTCTTGTGTCGTTTGTTGTCTACCATCACGTGTTTCTCTTGTGTCGTTTGTGGTCTACTATCACGTGTTTCTCTTGTGTCGTTTGTTGTCTACCATCACGTGTTTCTCTTGTGTCGTTTGTGGTCTACCATCACGTGTTTCTCTTGTGTCGTTTGTGGTGTACTATCACGTGTTTCTCTTGTGTCGTTTGTGGTCTACCATCACGTGTTTCTCTTGTGTCGTTTGTGGTCTACCATCACGTGTTTCTCTTGAGTCGTTTGTGGTGTACTATCATGTGTTTCTCTTGTGTCGTTTGTGGTCTACCATCACGTGTTTCTCTTGTGTCGTTTGTGGTCTACCATCACGTGTTTCTCTTGTGTCGTTTGTGGTCTACTGTTAAGTACGTAACAAGAAACATCCTGTGACTGTGATATATGTACCAGTCATGTGACCCAGCTGTGAAGTTGTGGGGTGATGTGGTGCATGTCAGATGTGCCAACTTACGGGAAGTAGTCATGGTGACGTCGTGCCTCAGCTTCTGCCTCGTCCCTCTTCATTTTCTTCTGCCGTTCTTCCTCATACAGCTGTTCCTGTGGACCAGATAAACAGTGTATGTCACAAACCTACCCAACATGCTTCCTGTGGACCAGATAAACAGTGTATGTCACAAACCTACCCAACATGCCAAACACAGATAACAATACATGTACAATCTTTCTGCCAAAATGAAGCGAGGAATGACAGGATACACACATCTCTCATCCTGTACAATATTATAACCCTGTATTTCACGACAGTCCCACTCTGGGTATTTTGCTTTTTTTCATTATCCAAAATTAACCAGTCAAACAAATCTGACAATACACAGGACACTGCAAAGTCAATACAAGGTTTTAAAAGCAGCACTGTTTCCCCAAACTACTCCCAACCCAAGGTTGTGACACACTATGGCATGATGCAAGGCTGGAGCCATGGAAGACAGGAACACACTATGGCATGATGCAAGGCTGGAGACATGGAAGACAGGAACACACTATGGCATGATGCAAGGCTGGAGCCATGGAAGACAGGAACACACTATGGCATGATGCAAGGCTGGAGCCATGGAAGACAGGAACACACTATGGCATGATGCAAGGCTGGAGCCATGGAAGACAGGAACACACTATGGCATGATGCAAGGCTGGAGCCATGGAAGACAGGAACACACTATGGCATGATGCAAGGCTGGAGCCATGGAAGACAGGAACACACTATGGCATGATGCAAGGCTGGAGCCATGGAAGACAGGAACACACTATGGCATGATGCAAGGCTGGAGCCATGGAAGACAGGGAACTGAAGCTACATTCATGGAGTCACACAGACATGACTGACCGCCTGCTTGGACAAGATGAACTGACCAGACAAGATGAGCTGACAAGATGAACTGACCAGACAAGATGAGCTGACAAGATGAACTGACCAGACAAGATGAACTGACAAGACAAGATGAACTGACCAGACAAGATGAGCTGACAAGATGAACTGACCAGACAAGATTGACGAGACAAGATGAACTAACCAGACAAGATGAGCTGACAAGATGAACTGACCAGACAAGATTGACGAGACAAGATGAACTAACCAGACGTTTTTTCCTGTAGGCCTCCTCCTCTTCTCTCCGCCGTCGCTCCTTCTCGGGGTTGATGGGTTGCTGTTGGCGCTGCACATCGCTGGTCGGGTGCTTAAAGGCTGCAGCAAACACAACCAGTGATCAGTTAAACAGAGCATTCAGTGGTGACCAACAGTGGACGTCAGCATGCTTCAGCATTTGTTGCTTAAACGTGACCCAACAATCTCCTAACCACCATACAACACATCAAGTGAAAAAAAACAAAAACAAAAAAACAAAAAAAACTGGGGCAGACGCCTCTGCATTCAGCATTCTTTAAAACATAGATAAATGTGACCCTCCACCACGAAATGAGTCTTCTTGTGCTATTTGTTCATGTAACAAGACGACTCATTTCGTGGTGGAGGGTCACAAATGGGCTCTGACACTTTGCCATTACAATTTCACAAAAAAGGAGAAAAAAAAACCCAACAACAAAGAAATGTATCAAAGACTAGCGCAAATGAAAAATAACAAGAAGTATGTCTGGAATTTCAATTTACAGATCTATATACAAGCCAAGGAAATGACTAAAATTCTAAACAACACCTCTGATTGTGACAAGAGAAAAATTAGGAACCAAACTAAACTCACTTGACAGTTTCTACTCTATATTATATAGTGTATTATTAGACCATCATCACCACACGCACACAAATTCCTTTCAATAACAAACAGCAATGCCATCTTCAACAGTAGATCATAAGATATGTACAAGTATCTCGCGTTTCGCAGCACTTAGCAAGCAGCACTATTGGTGTGGTGTGGAAAAAAAGCTTTTGTTTTGTATCCACAAACTGTACAGACTGCCGTAAGATTACGCAAGAGGCAACAACTCGTTTACATCACACACACACATTTACCCCATTACACTGTACAAAACAATAAATGCTTCCAAACCTAGTACATTGTACGCGTACTTAGCCACAGCAAGCAGTACAGCTCCAAACTATTTCTCATCTGCATAAAAAGAAGGCATTGCTGTTTGGCACACAATACATAATGACAACACATATGACTGTTCTACTGTTTTGGAATGTTCTGTGTGTTATATTCACTACAGCACACAACAAATAATGATACTTGTACTTTCCCACTGGGTTCAGAGTTACATGTATAAACAATAGGTGTATCAGCAGATTACTGGTACTGGTACCAGCTAGACTGTTTAACACTGAACCTGATTAGTACTCACACTCAGATGCTGATCAAGTGTAATTAGTGGACAATAAGGATGGATGTAACACACTTTACTTTCAGCAATATACCTTCTGTAACTCTTGCTTCTTCTGATGACCACTGGCAAGAGACAACACAACCCCCACTCATCAACAGCCCTCCCCCCTCCCCCCCCATCATTACACCTTCACTCCCCCACAGTCATGATTACACCATCAACACGACCCCCACTCCCACAGTCATGATTACACCATCAACACGACCCCCACTCCCACAGTCATCATTACACAATCAACACGGCCCCCACTCCCACAGTCATCATTACACCATCAACACGACCCCCACTCCCAGTCATCATTACACAATCAACACGACCCCCACTCCCACAGTCATCATTACACCATCAACACGCCCCCCACTCCCCCCCCCCCCCCCCCAGTCATCTACACCATCAAAACTCCCCCCAGTCATCATTACACCATCAACACTACCCCCCACCCCCCCAGTCATCATTACACCATCAACACTCCCCCCACTCATTATTACACTATCAACACGACCCCCACTCCCCCCCAGTCATCATTACACCATCAACACTACCCCCACTCATCATTACACTATCAACACGACCCCCACTCCCCCCACTCATCATTACACCATCAACACTCCCCCCACTCATTATTACACTATCAACACGACCCCCACTCCCCCCCAGTCATCATTACACCATCAACACGACCCCCACTCATCATTACACTATCAACACGACCCCCACTCCCCCCACTCATCATTACACCATCAACACTCCCCCCACTCATTATTACACTATCAACACGACCCCCACTCCCCCCCAGTCATCATTACACCATCAACACGACCCCCACTCATTATTACACTATCAACACGACCCCCACTCATCATTACACTATCAACACGACCCCCACTCCCCCCCAGTCATCATTACACCATCAACACGACCCCCACTCATTATTACACTATCAACACGACCCCCACTCATCATTACACTATCAACACGACCCCCACTCCCCCCCAGTCATCATAACACCATCAACACGACCCCCACTCCCCCCCAGTCATCATTACACCATCAACATGACCCCCACTCCCCCCACTCATCATTACACCATCAACACTCCCCCCACTCATTATTACACTATCAACACGACCCCCACTCCCCCCACTCATCATTACACCATCAACACGACCCCCACTCATCATTACACCATCAACATGACCCCCACTCCCCCAGTCATCATTACACCATCAACATGACCCCCACTCCCCCCCAGTCATCATTACACCATCAACACGACCCCTACTCATCATTACACTATCAACACGACCCCCACTCATCATAACACCATCAACACGACCCCCACTCATCATTACACCATCAACATGACCCCCACTCTCCCAGTCATCATTGCACCATCAACACGACCCCCACTCCCACAGTCATCATAACACCATCAACATGACCCCCACTCCCCCCCAGTCATCATTACACCATCAACATGACCCCCACTCCCACCCAGTCATCATTACACCATCAACATGACCCCCACTCCCGCCAGTCATCATTTTACACTATCAACACGACCCCCACTCATCATTACACCATCAACACGACCCCCACTCCCGCCAGTCATCATTACACTATCAACACGACCCCCACTCATCATTACACTATCAACACGACCCCCACTCATCATTACACCATCAACATGACCCCCACTCATCATTACACCATCAACATGACCCCCACTCCCACCCAGTCATCATTACACCATCAACATGACCCCCACTCCGCCAGTCATCATTACACCATCAACATGACCCCCACTCATCATTACACCATCAAAACGACCCCCACTCCCCCAGTCATCATTACACTATCAACACGACCCCCACTCCTCCACAGTCATCATTACACCATTAACAACATTTCATGTTCAAACTCTAGAGAAAAAAATGTGCATGACAGAAACACTGGTACACACTGAATGTGAGAATACGCCCAGTTTCGAATGGGGGTTTCCCCTATAAACGCACACCGCTTCCGTTACCAACAGTCAGCTGATCGCCTTTTGTGTCCAGTGTGTACTGACTGCATAGAAACTGAGCAGCACGTGCTGTTTGTATGTCCTGTCTATACGCAGCTGAGGGACAGGTTTTTGCCAGCTTTGGACCAGACTCACTTTGCCAGTATCATGAAAAGCAGTAGCGAGGCCAAGATAATCAGTTCAGCGAAATTCTTGTTTTTTGCCTTTAAACGTCGCGCCTCGTTTTTGCAAGTGTAACACGATTTATCCAGTTTTACCATTTATTCGTACTTTGTGTTATCGTGCTGTAAATGTCCCTGTTGCTCATATACATGTTTGTGCGTTCGTTCGATCATAGTATTGCTGTTTTGTTTACCCTCATGATAGCGGCCTATGGCCGGGATCAATAAAATCTGTCGAGTCGAGTGAATGTGAGAATAGCAAGGTCTCTTCATTGACATTCTAGCTCGTCTACCTTTTCCCTCACATGTCACTGATGATGAATGTACTGTAAAGAAATTTGCCTCCAGTTATGAACTGATTTGACTCAAGCTGGCAATGCAAGCTGGGATAGGCGTGAACCTGCTTGTGTTTCATAATGAGGAACATTTGCCAGGCTGATTATCCGGACGTTAACACAGGGCAGAAAACAGACAGAGGTTTGTCTGACCTGCCACAAGATAATGAATGAGTTACAGGACAAGATGTGTGCCCTACTCCTGTGTACATATATGTCCACATACAGCATTATATACGATGACGTGATGCATGCCTCTGCGAAAGGCGTCTCATTATATCATGATTATGTTGTGGTCTTTTCCCCATGCTGTCTGTTCCCCATGCACATAAAAGCACAAGAAGCCGCTCATGATCTGTATGTGATGGTCATGTGAGAGGTTGCTGATACACCACACAGGAAGCTGACAGTCCATAATGGTGTGTAAAGCATCTCCTGGCAACCAGTCTACAAAGCTTTCGCTCGCTACACATATTGCCTTCACTATTCACATGCAGGTCGAGCTATGTATGGAGGTTCCTGGTACAGTACAACATGGCATGGCATCAGGGTCTAACCACATTATGGTGAATATCTCAACAACTAGACAAGACAGAAACAAAGAAAGGGACGAAGATCACAATGTGGACTATCCAGCAGCCACCTTGTATCATATCATGGCTGATGGCCAGTTTTAGACAAATTACACAGATGAGGAGTAGATCAAACAGCAAGACAGATGTCAAGCAAGCAAGTGAAAAGCCAAGTGAAGCAGGCAGCCGGCAAGCAAACTAGTGACTAGATAAGAAGCGGCAATACTAGTGTCACGGTCAGCAAGACAGGGCAAGGCTGTAGTGTAGGCGCTATGTGTACCTCTAGCTGGGGGTTCCCGGATGGAGGTGGAGGTGGCACCAGCAGAACTTGCCAAACCTGCGGAGGCAGCTGACGAGGAGCCCAGCGATCCCACTGATGGGGGTGGACTCTTTACACCCAGCTGCTCCACAGCTGACAAGCTACTGCCGCGAGGGGCTGAGGTTCGAACACGGGGCACGGTCCCCATTCCTTTACCCACCCTGCTCCCCCCGCGTGCCGGTGGTGCAGGAGCACCCCCAGAGTTGTGCTGGATGTGCCCCAGGGTGGCATAGCCAGGCCCTGGGGTGGTGGGGTAGGGAGAGGAGTACGGTGGGGACATGGACTTCTGGGATCTCCCTTGCTGCTGCTGCTGCTGTGGTTGGGTGGTGGTGGTGGTGTAGCGAGGAAGGGTGGCGCTGTGACTGAGAGTGTGCCTGGTGGACACGCTACCTTGCTGGGGGGGTGGCGGCACGATGGGAGGAGGTTCGGCCGCTAGAACATCAGGAGGAAGCATGCACAGGGTCAGCATGTCACCAACCCTAACTGACACTCCAATAACGTAACCAGGCTAACACACACACAACAAAAACAATAACGTAACCAGGCTAACACACACACAACAAAGACAATAACGTAACCAGGCTAACACACACACAACAAAGACAATAACGTAACCAGGCTAACACACACACAACAAAGACAATAACGTAACCAGGCTAACACACACACAACAAAAACAATAACGTAACCAGGCTAACACACACACAACAATAACGTAACCAGGCTAACACACACAAAAACAACAAAACATAGACAAGATAAGTATTGTGGCTGCATCCGTGCCAATGACGACTGCCATGAGGGACAGCTGGATATTGCTGGACAGTGGCGGGATGTGATAAAATGACAGTGACCTGGCTAGTGGAGTAACAGTGTGAGTTGTGATTGTCTATCATACACTATGCTGGATTACAATGAATGGGCAGTAGCTTGTAAGAGAACGGGATGTGAAACAATGCTAGAATGAAGAAATGAGTGAGGCACAGAGACAAATTACATGTCTAGAGATTTCAGGACAAGTTACAGGTCTAGAGATTTCTGGACAAGTTACAGGTCTATAGATTTCTGGACAAGTTACAGGTCTATAGATTTCAGGACAAGTTACAGGTCTAGAGATTTCTGGACAAGTTACAGGTCTATAGATTTCTGGACAAGTTACAGGTCTATAGATTTCAGGACAAGTTACAGGTCTATAGATTTCTGGACAAGTTACAGGTCTATAGATTTCAGGACAAGTTACAGGTCTAGAGATTTCAGGACAAGTTACAGGTCTATAGATTTCAGGACAAGTTACAGGTCTATAGATTTCTGGACAAGTTACAGGTCTAGAGATTTCTGGACAAGTTACAGGTCTATAGATTTCTGGACAAGTTACAGGTCTATAGATGTCAGGACAAGTTACAGGTCTATAGATTTCTGGACAAGTTACAGGTCTATAGATTTCAGGACAAGTTACAGGTCTAGAGATTTCAGGACAAGTTACAGGTCTATAGATTTCAGGACAAGTTACAGGTCTATAGATTTCAGGACAAGTTACAGGTCTATAGATGTCAGGACAAGTTACAGGTCTTGAGATTTCTGGACAAGTTACAGGTCTATAGATTTCAGGACAAGTTACAGGTCTAGAGATTTCAGGACAAGTTACAGGTCTATAGATTTCTGGACAAGTTACAGGTCTAGAGATTTCAGGACAAGTTACAGGTCTAGAGATTTCAGGACAAGTTACAGGTCTAGAGATTTCAGGACAAGTTACAGGTCTAGAGATTTCTGGACAAGTTACAGGTCTAGAGATTTCTGGACAAGTTACAGGTCTTGAGATTTCTGGACAAGTTACAGGTCTAGAGATTTCAGGACAAGTTACAGGTCTAGAGATTTCAGGACAAGTTACAGGTCTATAGATTTCAGGACAAGTTACAGGTCTAGAGATTTCTGGACAAGTTACAGGTCTAGAGATTTCAGGACAAGTTACAGGTCTATAGATTTCTGGACAAGTTACAGGTCTATAAATTTCAGGACAAGTTACAGGTCTAGAGATTTCAGGACAAGTTACAGGTCTAGAGATTTCAGGACAAGTTACAGGTCTAGAGATTTCAAGACAAGTTACAGGTCTAGAGATTTCTGGACAAGTTACAAGTCTATAGATTTCAGGACAAGTTATAGGTCTATAGATTTCTGGACAAGTTACAAGTCTAGAGATTTCAGGACAAGTTACAGGTCTAGAGATTTCTGGACAAGTTACAAGTCTAGAGACTTCAGGACAAGTTACAGGTCTATAGATTTCTGGACAAGTTACAAGTCTAGAGACTTCAGGACAAGTTACAGGTCTATAGATTTCAGGACAAGTTACAGGTCTATAGATTTCTGGACAAGTTACAAGTCTAGAGACTTCAGGACAAGTTACAGGTCTATAGATTTCAGGACAAGTTACAGGTCTATAGATTTCTGGACAAGTTACAAGTCTAGAGACTTCAGGACAAGTTACAGGTCTATAGATTTCAGGAATATACCAGACAGTGAAGTGTTCACTACTGTTATAACGTTATGCAGTACATGTATTGGATTCAGAAACAGAAAGAGGGATAACGAGTGTCAATCTAAATGCAGCAAGTTGTAAGAGATGAAGGATATGCTGGTACATGTATATGGAGAAGGATTAATGCTGGTGTGAAGAGAGTGGAACAAATCAGAAGACAGTGACTAAGGAAGAACAAAACATGACAAAGGACGAGAAGCAAATGAAAGGTCCTGCAAAGTGGCCACGTGAAGACTTTCTACCTACATGACTGTACAAACATGTACCCCCTACTTCTACCGCATTTACGCTGAAAGATCCCTGCAGTCGTCTCTAGCTATCTGACCCATGCACACGTGCCGGAAGGTACTGGCCATGTGAAGTAAAACTGTGTGCAGTCAAATGTACAAAGTGGGATATACGGTAAATAAGAGAACCAAATGGTAATGGAAGAGCTTTGGATCTGCTAGGTGCTAAAGGAAACTAAGCGGATACGAGGTTTGCCAAAACTACCGTCAACCAAAGGGAACAGAGCAGGTAAGAAGACTCCCGACTTGCTGTGAACCAAAGGGAGTGAAGCGGGTGAGCGGGATTACCTGCCCCTGTCCCCCAGCCTGCATTACCTTCCTCATCATGCGATCCATACAACACAGAGCCGGTGACGACACAATAGGCACCCCCAACGTCTTCACTGCTCAACTCAGAGTCCGATGACTTACTGTGCTGGTGCTGCACCCTGCGGGGTAGGGGTCGCGGCGGCCTTGGTGGCACAGGCGGTGGTCTGGCGGGCTGTGAGGGAACGGGTCGCACGGTGTGGTATTGGGAAGCGGAAGAAGAACGCGTGTCTCCCTGTTGTTGACTGACAGCAGACCTCACCGATGGAGCTACACTGGACATGACCCTAGTCCCAGATTGTGATGGCCGTGATACAGGTGGGGCTGGCAAGGTGGCACTACGTACAGGAACATCTCTGTCTCGCTCTGACTGCGGGTGTCTGTGTGCCAGGGATCTTTCAGCTCGTCCACCTGCTGGTTGTGAGTCTATTCCTCGAGAGTGAAATGCCTGGTTGTTTCGCTGGACTGCATATTGCAAACCGGATGTTTCCTGGGTATAATTCTGTTGCTGTTGGCTGTCTTTATTGCTGCCTGTCCCTGTCTGACTGCTCCCACCTTGCTGATGTGCTGCATGTCTACCAACATAATCAGGAGGATGTGTATAGCCAGGAGGACCAGCAACGTTTGTGGCACTAGCTGAACGTTCAGTTTGACTGTACACCTGGGTCCCCATACCAGCATCGCGCCGTACTGACCCCACTGACCCACTCTGCTGCCACTCAGAGCCGATCTGGTCAAAATACTCTAGCGTCATCTTGCTGACGTTAGATGGCCGATGGTTCTTCTTGAGCGGCACATCCAGCTTCCTGCCAGACGATGCCGCCGACACCTCCTTCAGGATGTCCTCAGGTGGCAGGTAGGGGTCATAGCGAGGTCGTCCCGTGTACTCCACCCATGCCCTCAGCGCCATGTCTGTTGGAGGTACAGACGGGGGGTGCTGTCTCTTCGCATCTCCCTCCACTCGCCAGTCACCTGTCTGACTGTGTCCGTATCGCTGGCGAATATCTGACAGGTCACCTGACACTGTCCGAGGCAGAGTAGAGGGTTTATGAGGAAAAAGATCTTCATCTCGTGACTGTGAAGCTTCCAGATCTGCCTGGGATTTGGCGGCTCTGGGGCGTGTTGGTTCGTCACTCTCTCTCTTCAGATCCGGTTCTGATTTCGACTTGTTGACATTAGGCATCTCTCTTCGCTCAAAGATGGCACGCAGCTGTGACACCGACTCTTTAGCATTCTTCTTCTTCTTCTCATCATGCCCGCTTTCCTCCCCCTCCTCGTCCGTGTCCTTGACGATGAAGGTGTCCGTGCTGCTGATGGAGGAGTTGTTATCGGGCGGGAAGGGTTTGGTTTCTCTTGTTGGGCTCCAGCTCTTCTCCACGTTCCTATAAATATCGGCCACCGCCGTCCACTTCCTCAGCTGCCCGTACTGCGCATCTGTCACATGCTGGGTTGGTGAGTCATAGCCATCACCTGGCTTTCTCTCTCTATCACCTCTTCCTCTCGGTGCCCCAGCCAGAGTGTACGTCTCCACACGTCTGTCAGCTGGGCCTGCACCCACAGCTACACCAGATCTGGGTGGAGATCTACGGGACATGTCCTGGTGCACCATAGACCCAGCCTGTGTGACAGGTGTGATGCTGGATGAAATGTTTCTGTTAAACTCGGTATCAATGTGTCTAGCGCCCAGCGGCAGTGGTTTTCTGGGAGGAACACTAGGGGGCGCTGTCACTGCTGGTGTTTGAGCTGGACTTTGTATGTCTGCAGCATGACATGTAAACACAGGTTGTGGGCATGTGACATCCAATTCTTTACGTTCCTGTATCTGTCCGACCCTCACGGTTGTATGGACAGTGCCTTGCATCAAACCTCTATCCACCATTCTTTCCCACTGTGACTTTGTTTTGTCACCAGAATTCTGCCGAGCAGCCGTGGGTGGGAATCCCTTAGCACGTGAAAACTGGTGGTGGATAGGGACAGCAGCAGCAGCAACAGACACTGGGGGACCACTATCTTGTTGGTTAGTACTGTCACCAGCTGACTTCTTCATCCAGGCCAGTCTGGTGGAGGAGAACTCATTGTTGTCCGCTAAAGCCCTCAAGTCTGCCACACGGAATACTGCCGGCCTGTTAGTGTTGATGTTACTGGACAGTGGGGCAGGACCTTTCCCTGTAAGTTCGAACACACCCTCACTCTCATCACCTAACCTCTCATCTGGCACTGAGGTCTTGTGAGCATAGGGAGCAGAATGAAGTGAGCGTTGTGGGGCGGTGTACACACTGTCAGGTGACACAGAATGAAGTGAGCGTTGTGGGGCGGTGTACACACTGTCAGGTGACACAGAATGAAGTGAGCGTTGTGGGGCGGTGTACACACTGTCAGGTGACACAGAATGAAGTGAGCGTTGTGGGGCGGTGTACACACTGTCAGGTGACACACAATGCTCTGTAGGGAAGTAGTTCACTGTGCTGGAGTCAAACTGATCTTTGGGCAAGTATCTGTGATTAGCTGGGGCAGGTCTCTCTATCTGGACAATATCAGGCATAGGTGAGTAATTCTGTCTGTTGTGGGTCATGCCAGCAGATGCTGTGTGCTTTGATTTATCAACATCTGCTGTGTAACAGTGTCCACTGATGCCAGATGATGTCTCCTTCAAACTGCTGAAGGTGTCATGTTCAGGTTTTCCAACATTTCTGACTGTTATAACAAGCGACGGTACAGTCTCTGACTGTAGTTTATTTGCCTTGTAATCTGTACTGACTGTCTCAGATGGTATTTTGTTGGTCTTGTTGTAATCGGTGTTTACTGTCTCTGAGTCTGACAGTATTTTGTAATCTTTGCTGGCTGACTTGGATTCTACCGTCAAGCTGAGCAATGGTGTACTGAGCGAGTCCACTACAATCTCAGGACTGTGAAACTTGTGCTTGTCCTCCTCCCTATCCACCTCCCCTCGGTCAGCCAATGACCCGTCCTTTTCCCCCAGGTCCGACACACCAAAGAACGAGTCCTTGGAGGACTGTGACCTTGGCAGCGTGGTAAAGATGGGGGGTTTGAGGATGGAGTGTGGGGCGGACATGGAGCGGATGTGGAGACTGCTGGCATCCTCTTCTTCCTTACAAAGTTTCTTCACTTCCTCCACGTACACCTCATACTTGTTGCGCGGCGGGTCCATGTGGGTGCCATATATAGCGCGCTGTCGAGACCGTTTGGCTGCGCTGTCCATCAACTCAAGGTAAGATAACTCTCGGGGACTTGTACTTCTGGACCTGTCATGTTTTGTGCTTGTCTTGCTGATTCTATCTGCACTCTGACTTCTCTTCTCGCCTTTCTCTCGCTCCATGTCTGTGTTTGGAGTTTTGTGAGGACTGAGTGGCACTACACAAGGTGCTTCGTCCCCTCTGTACTCAGCCGCCATAGAAGTCTTGTCAGCTTGTGAATACTGTATTTCTTCTGATGGCTCAAACCGTTTTGTAGGACCCAAGTCAGTTGTTAATGGTGATTTTCCATCACCAAAGCTTCTACTGCGAGTCATGGCTGACCTGTCCTCATCCTCATGTGCATCAGCCTTGGGTGGTCCATCATACTTATCTCGAAGATCTTTAAACGACACGGCTTTCCTGCTGGTGTCCATGTCCCTGTGTGGAGCCTGATGTTTCCTGTCGCTGGCCTGGGCTTTCCTGCTGGTGTCCATGTCCCTGTGTGGAGCCTGATGTTTCCTGTCGCTGGCCTCGGCCTCACCCTCACCCCCAGCCAGTGTCGAGAAGAGATGAAGGCGCTCCTGTAGACTGTGTTCTCGTTGTTTCAGTCCCAGGTCCTTGTCTGGCTGCCACTGGTACTCCTGCACTTTCCCCGATGCGTAGAAAAATTCCTTCCTCCTTTGTGCTTCTTCCAGCTCCGAGTACAACTCCTGCAGCTCTTCCTTGGAGTGTACGTGTGGGGAATATGCCAACTCAGCACTGTGTGTAGGTTGTGACTTTACCGTGTCTTGCTCATCTCTGGAAGCCTTCCCCTCCACACAGTCCTTGTTCAGCTCACCGATGCGCTCCAGTACAGCAAAGTGGTTCTGCAGCTTGAGGAACTTTTCCGACCGACCAGAGGAGTAGAGGATGCCCGCCGCGTAGGACTGGTACGTGTGGGGGTCGAGTCTGGATGACCTCTCGCTCGTCACTGAGCCCTTGAAAGATGAGGTGCGGAACATGTGGATGTCGGGCCGCTTCCAGTCACCGCTCTCCACCTGACCTTTACTGGCTCCACTGCTCTCCGCCTCACCTTTACATTGTCTGTCATATGCTGCGTGTTGTTCCTCATCATTATCATCATCATCGTCTGTATCATCATACTCTTCCGCTTCATCAGTTCCTGGCAGGTCACCGGTGGAGGAACTGAACTTACTGAATGGTCTGCGGTCACTATCGGGTGAATCATGTGGCAGTGAGTCACTGAAGCGAGACTGAGCAGGATGTCCAGGTGGCGCATCAGATGAACGAAGACCAGGATCTCCAGACTTTGGCAGATTTCTCATACAACTGCTCCTGAACTCGGTCTCCGCCTCCTCATACATATCCAGGTGCTTGGCTCTCATACTGTGTCTGTGTTCTGTATTTCCAACGTGACGCTCAACACCTGCTGAATCCATCCCCTTTGTGATAGGTGAATCATACACTGCTGTCTCTGTGTGTGTGCCAGGTGGTGCGGAATACCTGGTAACCTGACCAGACTGATCCTCATAACTCAGCCTGTCCCTGGCCAACGCTCCAGGTGAGCCTCTGTCACAAGTGTAGAAGTGACGGCCAGTGGACATAACGTCCCCTTCTTCACGTTCAGTTCTGTAGGCTGTAGGTTTTCTCCATGCCGCTCTGTCAACTGTCACATCCATGATGCCTATAGTAAACCAGCACTAGTTGTCTATCATCACTTGAAGATTGGGCTTCGGTTCAGCCTGAAGGAACACACTGATCTACATGTATAGTGTGGATGTCTACAGTGTGGATCCGGTGCTGAATGTCCACAGTGTGTATCTTGACACTTCCTGCAACAGACAGAAAACTCCATGTATACTGGCTTGTCTACCATAACAGTAACGCAGATACTTGGTACAAACAAGGCAAGTAGTACATCAGTTGCTCTATGAGTACCCATGTCTGTACACAATGTGTATGTCAACTTTGTCTTCCTTAGCAAACAGGACTCTAAAAGTACTCTAAAAATATCCACAAAGAAATGTTTCACTCAAAAACTATATGGATACTACTACTACTTTCTGCAACATTACACAACTGTTACCTTGTGAGCTTTCAATCACCTTTCTGTAGTTTGCAGGCAACAAACACCAATGATTCCTTGTCAGTGTCACTATACTTCCCATAGTTTATATCCCTATAGTGTGTATATATCATTCTCATGCTGGCCACAACTTGTACCACTAAACTTCCCATAGTTTATATCCCTACGTGTATATATCATTCTCAAGCTGGCCACAACTTGTACCACTAAACTTCCCATAGTTTATATCCCTACGTGTATATATCATTCTCAAGCTGGCCACAACTTGTACCACTAAACTTCCCATAGTTTATATCCCTACGTGTATATATCATTCTCAAGCTGGCCACAACTTGTACCACTATACTACAGAAAATTGCCTTAGAAACAGGTCTAGAAATGGCTAAGAACAGGGCGGGGTGAGGTAAGTTTCTCCTGGACATGGCGCTGAAAACTTGCCAACCTTTCTCTATCTGAATACCGGTAAGGTTATCACTGTGTGATACATGTATTAGTATGTCAACAATTACTATACCACAGACAATGAACTACTCATCTGGTAAGTAGGTTACAACGACACGCTGCAATAGTGTTTTATATTGTTAGCTATATTAGTGCTTTTTGTATGCTACACAGTATGATTAGCAATATCTAAATTCTAATGAACCAATGTGACTGACAATGTCTGTATGTATATATGTGTGTGTGTGTGTGTGTGTGTGTGTGTGTGTGTGTGTGTGTGTGTGTGTGTGTGTGTGAGAGAGAGAGAGAGAGAGAGAGATTTGAGTCACTTTCACAAAGTAAAATAAAATGATAAAAAACAACCAAAAAACAATAAAAATAAAAAAAATCATCATGCATCAAACATGTAGAAAAGAAACCAAATGTTGAACAAAAGAGAAGTGTGTGGACCAGATACAGATCACCTTCAGTATATTGTATACCACTTTAGCTAGACATTGTGAAACTGGTCACAAGACTCACAACTCCCCAAAAAAGCTTTTCTTCAGTACAAATGAGAACAAGGCTGAGCAATACTATGGTCATTTCCCTTTTAGTGTAGTTGAAACACTGGGCTATACTGAAGGTGGGTGTAGTCTGTTTTGTGTGTATAGTACATGTACCTTTAGTGTAGTTGAAACACTGGGCTATACTGAAGGTGGTGTGTGTTTGTGTGTATAGTACATGTACCTTTAGTGTAGTTGAAACACTGGGCTATACTGAAGGTGGTGTGTGTTTGTGTGTATAGTACATGTACCTTTAGTGTAGTTGAAACACTGGGCTATACTGAAGGTGGTGTGTGTTTGTGTGTATAGTACATGTACCTTTAGTGTAGTTGAAACACTGGGCTATACTGAAGGTGGTGTGTGTTTCTGTGTATAGTACATGTACCTTTAGTGTAGTTGAAACACTGGGCTATACTGAAGGTGGTGTGTGTTTGTGTGTATAGTACATTACCTTTAGTGTATTGAAACACTGGGCTATACTGAAGGTGGTGTGTGTTTGTGTGTATAGTACATGTACTTTAGTGTAGTTGAAACACTGGGCTTATACTGAAGGTGGTGGTGTGTTTGTGTGTATAGTACATGTACCTTTAGTGTAGTTGAAACACTGGGCTATACTGAAGGTGGTGTGTGTTTGTGTGTATAGTACATGTACCTTTAGTGTAGTTGAAACACGGGGCTATACTGAAGGTGGTGTGTGTTTGTGTGGTATAGTACATGTACCTTTAGTGTAGTTGAAACACTGGGCTATAAGGACGGTGGTGTGTGTTTGTGTGTATAGTACATGTACCTTTAGTGTAGTTGAAAACACTGGGCTATACTGAAGGTGGTGTGTGTTTGGTGTATAGTACATGTACCTTTAGTGTAGTTGAAACACTGGGCTATACTGAAGGTGGTGTGTGTTTGTGTGTATAGTACATGTACCTTTAGTGTAGTTGAAACACTGGGCTATACTGAAGGTGGTGTGTGTTTGTGTGTATAGTACATGTACCTTTAGTGTAGTTGAAACACTGGGCTATACTGAAGGTGGTGTGTGTTTGTGTGTATAGTACATGTACCTTTAGTGTAGTTGAAACACTGGGCTATACTGAAGGTGGTGTGTGTTTGTGTGTATAGTACATGTACCTTTAGTGTAGTTGAAACACTGGGCTATACTGAAGGTGGTGTGTGTTTGTGTGTATAGTACATGTACCTTTAGTGTAGTTGAAACACTGGGCTATACTGAAGGTGGTGTGTGTTTGTGTGTATAGTACATGTACCTTTAGTGTAGTTGAAACACTGGGCTATACTGAAGGTGGTGTGTGTTTGTGTGTATAGTACATGTACCTTTAGTGTAGTTGAAACACTGGGCTATACTGAAGGTGGTGTGTGTTTGTGTGTATAGTACATGTACCTTTAGTGTAGTTGAAACACTGGGCTATACTGAAGGTGGTGTGTGTTTGTGTGTATAGTACATGTACCTTTAGTGTAGTTGAAACACTGGGCTATACTGAAGGTGGTGTGTGTTTGTGTGTATAGTACATGTACCTTTAGTGTAGTTGAAACACTGGGCTATACTGAAGGTGGTGTGTGTTTGTGTGTATAGTACATGTACCTTTAGTGTAGTTGAAACACTGGGCTATACTGAAGGTGGTGTGTGTTTGTGTGTATAGTACATGTACCTTTAGTGTAGTTGAAACACTGGGCTATACTGAAGGTGGTGTGTGTTTGTGTGTATAGTACATGTACCTTTAGTGTAGTTGAAACACTGGCTATACTGAAGGTGGTGTGTGTTTGTGTGTATAGTACATGTACCTTTAGTGTAGTTGAAACACTGGGCTATACTGAAGGTGGTGTGTGTTTGTGTGTATAGTACATGTACCTTTAGTGTAGTTGAAACACTGGGCTATACTGAAGGTGGTGTGTGTTTGTGTGTATAGTACATGTACCTTTAGTGTAGTTGAAACACTGGGCTATACTGAAGGTGGTGTGTGTTTGTGTGTATAGTACATGTACCTTTAGTGTAGTTGAAACACTGGGCTATACTGAAGGTGGTGTGTGTTTGTGTGTATAGTACATGTACCTTTAGTGTAGTTGAAACACTGGGCTATACTGAAGGTGGTGTGTGTTTGTGTGTATAGTACATGTACCTTTAGTGTAGTTGAAACACTGGGCTATACTGAAGGTGGTGTGTGTTTGTGTGTATAGTACATGTACCTTTAGTGTAGTTGAAACACTGGGCTATACTGAAGGTGGTGTGTGTTTGTGTGTATAGTACATGTACCTTAGTGTAGTTGAAACACTGGGCTATACTGAAGGTGGTGTGTGTTTGTGTGTATAGTACATGTACCTTTAGTGTAGTTGAAACACTGGGCTATACTGAAGGTGGTGTGTGTTTGTGTGTATAGTACATGTACCTTTAGTGTAGTTGAAACACTGGGCTATACTGAAGGTGGTGTGTGTTTGTGTGTATAGTACATGTACCTTTAGTGTAGTTGAAACACTGGGCTATACTGAAGGTGGTGTGTGTTTGTGTGTATAGTACATGTACCTTTAGTGTAGTTGAAACACTGGGCTATACTGAAGGTGGTGTGTGTTTGTGTGTATAGTACATGTACCTTTAGTGTAGTTGAAACACTGGGCTATACTGAAGGTGGTGTGTGTTTGTGTGTATAGTACATGTACCTTTAGTGTAGTTGAAACACTGGGCTATACTGAAGGTGGTGTGTGTTTGTGTGTATAGTACATGTACCTTTAGTGTAGTTGAAACACTGGGCTATACTGAAGGTGGTGTGTGTTTGTGTGTATAGTACATGTACCTTTAGTGTAGTTGAAACACTGGGCTATACTGAAGGTGGTGTGTGTTTGTGTGTATAGTACATGTACCTTTAGTGTAGTTGAAACACTGGGCTATACTGAAGGTGGTGTGTGTTTGTGTGTATAGTACATGTACCTTTAGTGTAGTTGAAACACTGGGCTATACTGAAGGTGGTGTGTGTTTGTGTGTATAGTACATGTACCTTTAGTGTAGTTGAAACACTGGGCTATACTGAAGGTGGTGTGTGTTTGTGTGTATAGTACATGTACCTTTAGTGTAGTTGAAACACTGGGCTATACTGAAGGTGGTGTGTGTTTGTGTGTATAGTACATGTACCTTTAGTGTAGTTGAAACACTGGGCTATACTGAAGGTGGTGTGTGTTTGTGTGTATAGTACATGTACCTTTAGTGTAGTTGAAACACTGGGCTATACTGAAGGTGGTGTGTGTTTGTGTGTATAGTACATGTACCTTTAGTGTAGTTGAAACACTGGGCTATACTGAAGGTGGTGTGTGTTTGTGTGTATAGTACATGTACCTTTAGTGTAGTTGAAACACTGGGCTATACTGAAGGTGGTGTGTGTTTGTGTGTATAGTACATGTACCTTTAGTGTAGTTGAAACACTGGGCTATACTGAAGGTGGTGTGTGTTTGTGTGTATAGTACATGTACCTTTAGTGTAGTTGAAACACTGGGCTATACTGAAGGTGGTGTGTGTTTGTGTGTATAGTACATGTACCTTTAGTGTAGTTGAAACACTGGGCTATACTGAAGGTGGTGTGTGTTTGTGTGTATAGTACATGTACCTTTAGTGTAGTTGAAACACTGGGCTATACTGAAGGTGGTGTGTGTTTGTGTGTATAGTACATGTACCTTTAGTGTAGTTGAAACACTGGGCTATACTGAAGGTGGTGTGTGTTTGTGTGTATAGTACATGTACCTTTAGTGTAGTTGAAACACTGGGCTATACTGAAGGTGGTGTGTGTTTGTGTGTATAGTACATGTACCTTTAGTGTAGTTGAAACACTGGGCTATACTGAAGGTGGTGTGTGTTTGTGTGTATAGTACATGTACCTTTAGTGTAGTTGAAACACTGGGCTATACTGAAGGTGGTGTGTGTTTGTGTGTATAGTACATGTACCTTTAGTGTAGTTGAAACACTGGGCTATACTGAAGGTGGTGTGTGTTTGTGTGTATAGTACATGTACCTTTAGTGTAGTTGAAACACTGGGCTATACTGAAGGTGGTGTGTGTTTGTGTGTATAGTACATGTACCTTTAGTGTAGTTGAAACACTGGGCTATACTGAAGGTGGTGTGTGTTTGTGTGTATAGTACATGTACCTTTAGTGTAGTTGAAACACTGGGCTATACTGAAGGTGGTGTGTGTTTGTGTGTATAGTACATGTACCTTTAGTGTAGTTGAAACACTGGGCTATACTGAAGGTGGTGTGTGTTTGTGTGTATAGTACATGTACCTTTAGTGTAGTTGAAACACTGGGCTATACTGAAGGTGGTGTGTGTTTGTGTGTATAGTACATGTACCTTTAGTGTAGTTGAAACACTGGGCTATACTGAAGGTGGTGTGTGTTTGTGTGTATAGTACATGTACCTTTAGTGTAGTTGAAACACTGGGCTATACTGAAGGTGGTGTGTGTTTGTGTGTATAGTACATGTACCTTTAGTGTAGTTGAAACACTGGGCTATACTGAAGGTGGTGTGTGTTTGTGTGTATGTACATGTACCTTAGTGTAGTTGAAACACTGGCTATACTGAAGGTGGTGTGTGTTTGTGTGTATAGTACATGTACCTTTAGTGTAGTTGAAACACTGGGCTATACTGAAGGTGGTGTGTGTTTGTGTGTATAGTACATGTACCTTTAGTGTAGTTGAAAACACTGGGCTATACTGAAGGTGGTGTGTGTTTGTGTGTATAGTACATGTACCTTTAGTGTAGTTGAAACACTGGGCTATACTGAAGGTGGTGTGTGTTTGTGTGTATAGTACATGTACCTTTAGTGTAGTTGAAACACTGGGCTATACTGAAGGTGGTGTGTGTTTGTGTGTATAGTACATGTACCTTTAGTGTAGTTGAAACACTGGGCTATACTGAAGGTGGTGTGTGTTTGTGTGTATAGTACATGTACCTTTAGTGTAGTTGAAACACTGGGCTATACTGAAGGTGGTGTGTGTTTGTGTGTATAGTACATGTACCTTTAGTGTAGTTGAAACACTGGGCTATACTGAAGGTGGTGTGTGTTTGTGTGTATAGTACATGTACCTTTAGTGTAGTTGAAACACTGGGCTATACTGAAGGTGGTGTGTGTTTGTGTGTATAGTACATGTACCTTTAGTGTAGTTGAAACACTGGGCTATACTGAAGGTGGTGTGTGTTTGTGTGTATAGTACATGTACCTTTAGTGTAGTTGAAACACTGGGCTATACTGAAGGTGGTGTGTGTTTGTGTGTATAGTACATGTACCTTTAGTGTAGTTGAAACACTGGGCTATACTGAAGGTGGTGTGTGTTTGTGTGTATAGTACATGTACCTTTAGTGTAGTTGAAACACTGGGCTATACTGAAGGTGGTGTGTGTTTGTGTGTATAGTACATGTACCTTTAGTGTAGTTGAAACACTGGGCTATACTGAAGGTGGTGTGTGTTTGTGTGTATAGTACATGTACCTTTAGTGTAGTTGAAACACTGGGCTATACTGAAGGTGGTGTGTGTTTGTGTGTATAGTACATGTACCTTTATCAAACAACCCATAGCCAAAGCACCAGACATGACAAAACAGTGAGACAGACAGGCACATGACATCAAGCCAACAGAATGGGTCACAAGAGCAGGTAAGCGGGTTGCAGGCAAGGAGGGTAAGCGAAGGAACTCAAAGTAAAGGAGACAAGCTACTTACTGTGGCAGAGAGTACAGCCGAAGGAATGGAGATGCTGGGAAATGTGCACATAACCCCCATTTCCAGTGCCGCATCCCTTGGGTGGCCAGCCACACACGGCTACTCACACGATGACATCAAAAGCCTGCATACACATATCATCTTCCCTGGTGGCTCGAGGGTCAGTCTCCATCCACATAATCACCCACCTGATACGCTCCCTGAGATAGAGCATGTCAATGTCGGGCTACTGACCTGGTAGTCAAAGTCCATGAAGGCCACAAGAGGAAAATGGGAAGTATGTTCCCTTATCACCTTCCTCCACATTGTCACACGATTAGCCCATAGTCGACCACTTCCAATGCCACCTGAGATGTCTTCCACGTCATAATCTTCATACTTGTACTTGGCTGACACGGTAATTGATATGCAAGGTATTTGACTGATATCGCAATGAACTTGTAGGAATGTGTACAAAGACCGATGCCCGTGTAGATGAGTAGAATGAGTGACAGCAAACTTTTCTCTGGTTCACACAAGGCAAATATCCATGTGGAAATGCAGCAAGAAGCAGGTGCTGACTTTTCACAGTTCTGACTGTCACTGACTTGCCTGTTGGTGTAGAGAACCTTGTTTGCATTATCTACCCTGATGACACCACGCGATGACAGCAATCCCCACTAGCCGCTCTGACCGTCATGGCTTGCAGCTTCCTAGGCTACTAAACTCATGACAAGCTGTTTCATCATCCCACACGTACACTAAGGATGTGAGGGACAGTCCGGCACATGTACCCGGTCAGTAGCGTAAAAATCAACTGTGCTGACCTAATGTTCCTGTACATCAACTACACGCTACGCAAGTCAGGCCCACTTTGGAGGACAGAGGAAGACAAGGAGTGATGATCAACACAACACAACACAACAGAAAGAGAGAACACAAAACAGCAATCCTGAAAACATACCATACAAACAAATCAAACAAAATACCTCCAAATGCGCAAATAATAGATAACAGTGTGGAAAGTTTTGAGCTACATAACAGGACAGAAATAAAACAAACATGATCCAAATTTCTAGCTTGAATGTGCATAGTCATTTCTCCTGCAGCCTCAAAACTCCCTCCATACTATGCAAGTCCCTTTAATTTAGCAACTTGTTTTCTTTTTTTTATATTACTATTCACAGACTGATGATGCTGCTTTACCCTACACATTGTTTTGGTCAGCAACATTGACAAGTGTTTACTATCATAATAGAAAAGGCTGCAAGAGTTGCTGACATGACGAGACTGATGGTGGTAGTGGTAGTGAACTGAATACAATAAACAGTGCTGTATGTGCTTCAACAAAATGCAAATCAAAGGAAAATATGGTACAAACAACTGTTTGAGAAAGAAATGCCCATTTACTGCGGCAAATAAAACCAAGAGCGTGTAGTTGTAGATACCCAGAGAATGGAACAGAACAAGACAACAGAAGCCACAACTCATAACACGCGCCACACAGGCTCAGGAAGACCACAAAGAAACAAAAACAGCTGATACAAGGGGAAGTAACTCACTTTGTGGTTTATCTGGTGCAGGTTTCTGGAGGCCGCGCGTCGGGATGTCACCGCCAGACTGGACTTGGCGATACAAGTCACGACGGTCAGCACCATCACCGCTCTGTCGGGCGTCAAGTTGTGATGGCTGACGCGCACTGCCTTCAATACTGCACAACGCACAAACAGCAATAACGTACAAGCTTCATTCTAGCCTCTGTGACGTAACAGACTTTGAAATCTAGTTTACAACAGCTAACAACATGATGATATTATTCTACAGTGTATACAGTGCAAACTGCACATTCTTCAGTGAGGTTCTTCTTCGCCTTGTATTGTCATGAGAACATAGTTTTGAAGTGACACACACCAGAGCAGAGCTTAGTAATAGTAACCTTGTTATCATTCAGCCCTAATCCGCCCACAAAACTGGTAGGAGCTTCTTGTTAGTTATCATTCAGCCCTAATCCGCCCACAAAACTGGTAGGAGCTTCTTGTTAGTTGTCACTGTCACTGACTTCACACACTCTCAAGTGGTCAGCTGACAGCATCAGAAACTTCCCAACCTGCTTCCAAATGTACTGGAAAGTTTGGGAATGCTGGTGTTTCAAGTTGGTGAGTTTAGGAACAAGAGTGAAGTGGGATCCTACAGGGTGCTGGTCTTGTGGTGTCACCTGTCAACTAACTGGTCCTACAGGGTGCTGGTCTTGTGGTGTCACCTGTCAACTAACTGGTCCTACAGGGTGCTGGTCTTGTGGTGTCACCTGTCAACTAACTGCTCAGTTACACCTACCATTACTACTACTACTACTACACACACACACACACCACCTGTAGTCTTTAAAGAAACACAAAGCAAGTGTTAATTTCAAGAAAGCATCATTTCCTTCTCGCATCTTTCCTATGAATCAATGCCGGTTCCCAGTAGGTGTCTATAACATAACCCTGATTTCCTTTTTACCCCTGACACCTGAATGCTGAACAGGTGGTTCACCATGTTAATGGAGCCTCCCTCATTACATGGACACTGAGCCCCACCTCTCACCTTTCATCACCTAGATTGCTTACTGAAGGGCAATTTGTTGTTGGTGGGTGGTTCCATGCCTGTCATTACCTGTGTCACTTACTGACACTAGTGACAGGCAAGTCTGAGTAGTCTGTGTGGTGTGTGTGTGTGTGTGTGTGTGTGTGTGTGTGTGTGTGTGTGTGTGTGTGTGTGTGTGTACGAAGACATGTACTGCCAACATTCCAACGACACAGGCTGTCACAGTCAGCGCCAATGCTGGGCCAATGTATCTTGTTTCAGTTCTGTACACTCCAGCTGTCTGCCTCCCTCTCCACCACAGAGACATGCATCTTCCAACGCTGCTTTTAATGGTGAGTTTTGCGAGAAAGGAATGATTGCTCGTGCAGCTGTGTTGCAGTACTGATCTGCCCCTCCTCCCCCCCCCCCCCCACTTCCATCTGTGTGTGTCAGATCAGCGACCCATATGAAGGGTGACCAGACCCCAACTGATGTTGGATAACGATTTTTCAACTGCCTGCTGACTCTATCCAATACGCCCCCTGCCGGGAGTCGGGGACGAACGGGCTGTCACAATGGCCGTCCCACATTTCATGATGGCTGTTTGTGCTATGGCATCATAAGAACACACCTGTCACACACCCGTTACATCGCTCAATACTGGATCATTGCTCATTCATATCCAAATTATCTACGGGTAACATACTACACAGGCCATAATATCGCTATGTCTCGGATGATTAGGGAAGATTGGGAATGGATGCTACACGTAGTTCATCACATTCCTTCCATACAATGACCACACACATGTATACGCTCTACATACTTCCATACAATGACCACACACATGTATACGCTCTACATACTTCCATACAATGACCACACACATGTATATGCTCTACATACTTCCATACAATCACCACACACATGTATATGCTCTACATACTTCCATACAATCACCACACACATGTATATGCTCTACATACTTCCATACAATCACCACACACATGTATACGCTCTACATACTTCCATACAATCACCACACACATGTATACGCTCTACATACTTCCATACAATCACCACACACATGTATACGCTCTACATACTTCCATACAATCACCACACACATGTATACGCTCTACATACTTCCATACAATCACCACACACATGTATACGCTCTACATACTTCTATACAATCACCACACACATGTATACGCTCTACATACTTCCATACAATCACCACACACATGTATACGCTCTACATACTTCCATACAATCACCACACACATGTATACGCTCTACATACTTCCATACAATCACCACACACATGTATACGCTCTACATACTTCCATACAATCACCACACACATGTATACGCTCTACATACTTCCATACAATCACCACACACATGTATACGCTCTACATACTTCCATACAATCACCACACACATGTATACGCTCTACATACTTCCATACAATCACCACACACATGTATACGCTCTACATACTTCCATACAATCACCACACACATGTATACGCTCTACATACTTCCATACAATCACCACACACATGTATACGCTCTACATACTTCCATACAATCACCACACACATGTATACGCTCTACATACTTCCATACAATCACCACACACATGTATACGCTCTACATACTTCTATACAATCACCACACACATGTATACGCTCTACATAGTTCCACATAATCGCCAGTCTACATGTCCAGGACAATCCGGCTTACAACAGACAGACTAGAACATATCGCTCCTACATCAAACATAACATTATAGATACGCTAACTGTGTGCGTTTCACGTGCGTAAAGCGACCTGCGTTCCGCTCTATTCAGCAGGAGAAATATGGCCACAACCACAGGGGGTCTCTACATAACTCAGACTGGTCTCCATGAAGCCTGGTCAATATTCCATCACCATAAAACCCCACATAAATCCACACACACCGTGTGTCACTGACGGGACACACTGATACAGCAGTCCCATACAGGTACTGGTAAAGCTCAAGAACCACTGCTGCTGACAACAGATTGTCACAGTGACTCCACCAATGTTCATACACTGAGGCTGGATGCTGCACACACACTGCCTGACCGGCCTACAGATTTCCGGACTACATGTGGCAGACAATACATGTACTACACAAACTTTCCTCTAGTACGGTCACTAAATGCGGCTGTGATCACATCTACGGGAAGCAACAGTACCAAGCATTCTGGATATGAACCAGAGACGGTGGGGGTGGGGTGGGGGGGTGGGTGTTGTGGCAGATTTGCACAGTGTGTGGATAAAACACATGTCTTGTCACCAGAACGGACAGACAAGCCCTACCCTCAGCTTTATCCACTGTTGACTTGAGACTGTATAGTAGTGAACAAGTATGTCCACTTACCACCATCTACAGCTACAGTGGGTGACCTGGATGTTCCGTCTATATATATATATATATATATATATATATATATATATATATATATATATATATATATCCATGTGTCGTTTCACCTTCTTCACCTGCTTGACAATGCTGGCAAAAAGCTGATACTTGTACTCCACAGTTACCACCTTGCCACAGCCAGTAAGTGAGAAGCTAACATTTGTCTCCAACGTTTCCTCATAAGGCGGGCGGCGCTGTCAAGTACCTGCTGGTGTCTCAACAGCAAATGAGGGGGGGGGGGGGGGGGTTGTACATTAATAGTTACTGGCAGGAAAGATGTGGAGGCATGATTAGGAAGAACAAAGGGACAGTACTGCGACTGGCTGGCTATTGCTGACGGTATGATCAGTGTACACGCCTGATCCGCCAGATAGCAGCCGACCTTTTCATCATCCCGCCGCCAACAGATGGTCTCTTCTCCACCTGACGGGGCACACACAATGTGTTCAGCCTGACCACATCAGCGGATGGTTACAGTCAGTAGGAAGAAACTGGCACATTGTACAAAATACAAGGCACAGTAATATGACAAATGTTGAACAGCCATTCTGTGGCTACAGGAAAAGAGTGGTGTAGAGACATACCGGTAAGTGTGACCGTCCATCTCCCTGTGTGTAGACAGAATATTCACCCTACACGTAACAATGCTAATCATTGTCACCACCTTGTCACCAAATTACTGCTCTCCTACCGGCGAGGGAAGTTGACAGCACCCACACGTCTTCAACTGTCAGCCATTAAGAAGAAAATGGGGGGTCCACTTTTAACGCGGCAAAACCAAGTGGCGGGATACAGGACGGTGACAGTATCCGATAGAGTGTTAGTTTCCAGTCCCAATGACCAGCATTTCCATCCGTCCACTGTGTGTGGCATGGACTGAGGTCAGCCCCGTAATTGGTCGCTTGTATACGTTCAGTGCAACCACTCATTCCTGATATGTAGCGTGACCAACAGCAACCCCCCCCCCCCCCCCCCCCACCATTTGATGTTACATCAATCCCGGCCAGTCACTGACAACACACACACACACACACACACCGTCAGCACGACAGACAGACGGTTTATATCGTCACATCTGTCACGTTCTTCACGCTTTCACAATCGGTGGCTCCAATGATCACTGCACTGGGCCATTCCTTTGATACGACAATGGACAGGCGGTATGAACACCTTTGATGTGACTGTGGTAGGAAGGTGTACCCCTTTGATATGGCTATATATGGCCACAGGAAGGTTTATTGCCGGCATGGAATTTCACCAATACAAGTTGTGTGTAGGGAAAGAACTAACAATACAAGTTGTGTGTAGGGAAAGAACTAACAATACAAGTTGTGTGTAGGGAAAGAACTAACAATACAAGTTGTGTGTAGGGAAAGAACTAACAATACAAGTTGTGTGTAGGGAAAGAACTAACAATACAAGTTGTGTGTAGGGAAAGAACTAACAATACAAGTTGTGTGTAGGGAAAGAACTAACAATACAAGTTGTGTGTAGGGAAAGAACTAACAATACAAGTTGTGTGTAGGGAAAGAACTAACAATACAAGTTGTGTGTAGGGAAAGAACTAACAATACAAGTTGTGTGTAGGGAAAGAACTAACAATACAAGTTGTGTGTAGGGAAAGAACTAACAATACAAGTTGTGTGTAGGGAAAGAACTAACAATACAAGTTGTGTGTAGGGAAAGAACTAACAATACAAGTTGTGTGTAGGGAAAGAACTAACAATACAAGTTGTGTGTAGGGAAAGAACTAACAATACAAGTTGTGTGTAGGGAAAGAACTAACAATACAAGTTGTGTGTAGGGAAAGAACTAACAATACAAGTTGTGTGTAGGGAAAGAACTAACAATACAAGTTGTGTGTAGGGAAAGAACTAACAATACAAGTAGGGAAAGAACTAACAATACAAGTTGTGTGTAGGGAAAGAACTAACAATACAAGTTGTGTGTAGGGAAAGAACTAACAATACAAGTTGTGTGTAGGGAAAGAACTAACAATACAAGTTGTGTGTAGGGAAAGAACTAACAATACAAGTTGTGTGTAGGGAAAGAACTAACAATACAAGTTGTTGTGTAGGGAAAGAACTAACAATACAAGTTGTGTGTAGGGAAAGAACTAACAATACAAGTTGTGTGTAGGGAAAGAACTAACAATACAAGTAGGGAAAGAACTAACAATACAAGTTGTGTGTAGGGAAAGAACTAACAATACAAGTTGTGTGTAGGGAAAGAACTAACAATACAAGTTGTGTGTAGGGAAAGAACTAACAATACAAGTTGTGTGTAGGGAAAGAACTAACAATACAAGTTGTGTGTAGGGAAAGAACTAACAATACAAGTTGTGTGTAGGGAAAGAACTAACAATACAAGTTGTGTGTAGGGAAAGAACTAACAATACAAGTAGGGAAAGAACTAACAATACAAGTTGTGTGTAGGGAAAGAACTAACAATACAAGTTGCGTGTAGGGAAAGAACTAACAATACAAGTTGTGTGTAGGGAAAGAACTAACAATAATGACACAGCCAGCACGCGCCATTCGGTCCTCATCAACACTGACCTGCACTACACGCGCCATTCGGTCCTCATCAACACTGACCTGCACTACACGCGCCATTCGGTCCTCATCAACACTGACCTGCACTACACGCGCCATTCGGTCCTCATCAACACTGACCTGCACTACACGCGCCATTCGGTCCTCATCAACACTGACCTGCACTACACGCGCCATTCGGTCCTCATCAACACTGACCTGCACTACACGCGCCATTCGGTCCTCATCAACACTGACCTGCACTACACGCGCCATTCGGTCCTCATCAACACTGACCTGCACTACACGCGCCATTCGGTCCTCATCAACACTGACCTGCACTACACGCGCCATTCGGTCCTCATCAACACTGACCTGCACTACACGCGCCATTCGGTCCTCATCAACACTGACCTGCACTAACGCTGTACAACAACCTGCACTATATGACCAACTCGTTTACCCCCCCCCCCCCCTCCGGCATGCAGGACATTAAAGATCTCTCGCAGATGTGAACATGTGTACAATTCTACAGGTTTACGAGTACTTTTCAGACAGATCAAACGGCTCCGTCCATGGCGGTGAGCGGAACCACACAACAGACTGGGTTTTTGAGTAGAGACGTCACCATGACAACACTACTTGTCGTAAATTCCACACACGGTCGTCACACAGAACAATGACATGTGACAGAGTGAAACTTAATGACGTTCATCCCAGCCTCACCTGCTGAAAACAACACTCGCGTCGTGTGTGTCACTGTCCTGTGTGTGAATGTCATTAACGGGCTTCATTAGCGCCACACACTCCAAGAAGTGAGAAAGATAAGAAACACGGAAATAGCTAGAGCTCACAGCATTAATTACTGTTGGCAGAGTGACTTGCGAGACTTGTAAACCCGCACAGGCGGACAGCGATATTTCCTGAAAAGTTATCTCGGCTGCCAATCTTGGAAGAAGAGAGAGAGAGAGATGCCAGAGAGAGGGCGACTAGAATAGCAAGAGCCATTACCGGATGGCTAATAGCGGCGCCCCGCCTTGATAAAGCACAAACCCTGAATTCTTCAACATTAACCTTGAAATGTCTGTATTCCTACCACGTTTTCCGCAGTCACCATTTCCATCTCTCATAGAGTTATGTACAAAGGTGTTTGTTGAGCGCAAAATGGCGCCCCCCCCCCCCCTCCGATTGTCTGCGCCGGGAGAGGAAGTGTGAGTCGGGCAGTAGGGGAGGAGTGAGAAGACTGGTAAAGGGTCTGATACATGTAGTGTAGTCAACTGCTGGCCACAGTTAGGGGAGGAGTGAGAAGAATGGTACAGGGTCTGATACATGTAGTGTAGTCAACTGCTGGCCACAGTTAGGGGAGGAGTGAGAAGAATGGTACAGGGTCTGATACATGTAGTGTAGTTAACTGCTTGCCACAGTTAGGGGAGGAGTGAGAAGAATGGTACAGGGTCTGATACATGT
>JACVVK020000413.1:80000-282500 GCA_018292915.2 Batillaria attramentaria | reverse complement strand
TTTAGCGCTAACAATCACTGAGTAAATGCTCATGTCAGGGTGTAAAAGTGATACATCAAACTGTGGCCACGGTTGATACACTACCCCCATGATTCAGTGTACCGCATCGGTTGATACACTACCCCCGTGATTCAGTGTACCGCATCGGTTGATACACTACCCCCGTGATTCAGTGTACCGCATCGGTTGATACACTACCCCCGTGATTCAGTGTACCAGCATCGGTTGATACACTACCCCCGTGATTCAGTGTACCACATCGGTTGATACACTACCCCCGTGATTCAGTGTACCACATCGGTTGATACACTACCCCCGTGATTCAGTGTACCACATCGGTTGATACACTACCCCCGTGATTCAGTGTACCACATCGGTTGATACACTAGCCCCATGATTCAGTGTACCACATCGGTTGATACACTACATCCATGATTCAGTGTACCACATCGGTTGATACACTACCCCCATGATTCAGTGTACCACATCGGTTGATACACTACCCCCATGATTCAGTGTATCACATCGGTTGATACACTACCGCCATGATTCAGTGTACCACATGATGTATCACCCAATGATATATCACCTAACCAATAATAATCATATCGATCAGTGATATACCGCTCAATGATACACCGACCACTGTGATATCTCTCACTGCACAAACGTTGTGTGTGTCTACATACTAGTGTGGCAAAGTTGCCCAAGTGTGGAGTCACTATCAGCACTAGAAAAGCCGGCTAGTGACAGCTGTAAGCGGGTGTAGAGTTGGTGTGTCGTGTGGGTACTGCAGTATCGGATACAGGACACCCGCCCTAGTGCCGTGTGTATCGTGGTGTGGTACCGATGGTAGGTGTAGAAACTGCCGCCTAACATACCGACACTTACCGAGGGGGTGAGTACAGAGACTGCACCAGCTGTTGCATAGTGACACACCGTCTCTAGGACTGACCAGCAGCACGCGTCACAATTACACTACATGTAGCATCTGGTCTCTCACACGCCGGTCACACGTCATGCCACAGGTCCATGTCAATGTCCACGGTTCACACAAACACAGCGCCATCAGTTCCATAGTCACATCATTACTGTCCGCGCCGTCACTGACGGGAAGTAAGAGACTATGACGGCTCAGTCACCGGAAATGTAACACGGCTCTCAGTGGGACGCGATGGAAGTCACAAAAACAGCACCCACAGTTCACCAGTACCCGACTCAGTCAGTATCACAATGGGACTTTGTCAGTAACCACGTGGTTCAAACCACAAACACTATCACATCCGCCACGACTTGTGGTCAGCAGCACCAGCAAGCCCCCTAACTACCGCCACTCAACGACCAGCGAGTCCCCTACACCATCAGCACCACAGCAGCACCAGCAGCCTACAGAAGCTCCGTACCGTACTGTTGTGTCCCCTCCCTGACGGCCCCTCCCGGACTCCCGCTCGCGCCAGCCCGTGTCCCCTAAAATCAGGGTCTGTGTGCCAGCTGTTTGCCCTTTCCGCGTCCCCCCCCCCCCCCCCCCCCAGCGCGCGCTCCCCGTCCTTCGCGTCTTTTGCCCAGTTTAAGGTGTAGTGGGTGTTACCCTTTTGCCAACCTTGAATCTAGGTCGTCATTCACACGCGCCTCTTTTACTTCAGCCCCTGTTTTACTAGCATGCAGCCCCTGTTGGGATGTGTTTTACTAGCATACAGCCCCTGATGGGATCTCTTTTAGGCCCTGTTGAAATTTCCTCTCACGTGTACACACGCCGCACTGACACAGCCTGCCCCCTCTCTAGTGTTACATCCACCCTACTTGAACTCCACACTCAAAGTCTTTATCTTGCCACCCGCTAGACCATAGCCTCTTGGCTCACTCACTGAGGACAATTACTTGACTGAAAGCTGATCCAATGTACTGTACTGACTTTGATCACAGACACTGTCAGGTGTGGAAATCTCAACTTGTTCTTATCAGTACACTGGGCGTTACGTCATAAATGCAGGTCCTGTAGACGACACACCCGCCACTGTCTTCCAGGATGGGGTCTGGCCCTGTCATAATACTCAGTTGCCGAACTGTGAGGATGGAACTTAGTGGTTTCCTGGCATGCCAGCAACATAATCACTAACATGCCGCTAACGGTCATTTTCAGTTTGCGCCATCACCATCAGGCCCCTACCACTAGTTGCCGGAGTGACGTGACATGCACTTCCCGCCACAAGGCCTCTAATCCATAAAGCTGTTTTATGATTTCGCCACTAATCAGTATTCAACATCTTCCTCGCGGAAAAAACGGAACTGCCCACAGGCGTTGCATGTGAGTATCGTGTATGGAAATTAATCGATATTTAATTCTGAGGCAATCTCATCCTCCCATCCCTGTGGTTACGTTTAGCACCAATCTGCACATCCCCCCCCCCCCCCCCCAACTTCCCGCCCCTTCATGTGAGTGCCTGGCTAACGTCTATCTGTGCGCTAACTCTACGTCAGGATGGAGCGAAGCCTCTCAAAACCTTTCAAACGCCTCACCCTGGGGGTCCAAAAACCTATTTCAATGACAGAATACAGATTTCCATACGCGAGGTAAAAAGTAGGATGTTGAGTTCATGACAGTTCAACCAGTCTACAGAGGACACACACAACGCTTGTTGGTGTCTTTGCCACCTGTCAATCTTCACCAACACAACTTGTAGTTTTCACTGTGAGTGTTCCACCTTCATGTGGTATGTCTGACCCACCATGGATCTGGCTGTCAACAAGTCAACAATCCAACATATTTCTACCCTTCACTTATCATGACTGAACTAGCTGCAGCTAAAGCTGTCTATAGTTCACTGTGAGTGTTCCACATTCATGTGGTATGTCTGACCCACCATGGATCTGGCTGTCAACAAGTCAACAATCCAACATATTTCTACCCTTCACTTATCATGACTGAACTAGCTGCAACTAAAGCTGTCTATAGTTTTAGCACCACCTAATATCTGAAGGACAGTGACTGGCTGTCTTCACGTGTTGTTTTATGTACAGATGCCTTTGTACTCAACTGTACGACAGTCAACTGAATATAGTAAGATGTGAGGGGTTAATTTTCTTTCCTACAAAAACTCCACTTCCAACCTAGCACTATGACATGCATTGTGTCAGAGGAAGAGGTTTAGGAAGTGGTATTCTACATGATTTATCAGCAGCTAGCAAGGACCAGACCCCCTTTACATGACGGCTGCACATCTAGTATTCATCAAAAGCCGTGTTGGCCGATATGGAAGATGAAACTTGTGGCATGACACAACGATACACTACAGACAACTCCATTCTGCACGTGCACGTCCCTGATAATGCACTAGACACACGCTCTTTGTTCTGCCGGAGGAAATACAGCATCACTTAAACACCCATCTTGAATAGTTGTGCAATTTTATCCTCCTTTTTCAGCGGTGGTCTTTAGGCTTTCCTGGGCACCAAAAACAACTGAACATTGTGAACAGGTGGCTGTACAAGTTATGCACCAACTGAACACTGCGAAAAGCTTGGCGCACCAACTGACTATTGTGAACGGATAGTCCTAAGTCAGGCGCATGAATAGAACATTGTGAACAGGTGGCTGTACTTGGTGTGCCACACAGTGTATTATGTGACTGGGTGGCTTTAATCAGGGTGCACCCCGCCAACACAACATTGTACCCCTTTCAATAGCGTGCAGCACATCCCTTTACCCTTCTTTATAACACATTGTAGGCTCAAGTCAATTACCGCTCAATGTGTACAGACAGACAAACACTACACACATTATTATACAAAGTGACTGTGGTACATGTACTTACTATTGACTAAACTGTCCGGGCTTGTCAATGGGAGGGTTGTGCTGGTTCCCCTGCAAAAGTAATAAAATACCGCTGTTAGCACCTCTCTCTCTCTTTCTCTGTGAAAGAAAGATTTGTAAGAAAGGCATCACCATGCACCTGCAATCTTAATCTTCTTTGAAAACAACAACGACAACAACAAGAAGCAAGAAAGTTCCGTTTCAGTTTATCTCTGGTTCTCCATGTAGTCTTGTCATTTATTTACCAACCTATCATGGGAAACTTGCTAAAACTTGATATTCATGTTTGCAATGAAAGTAGGTTTGCCATATGAAACCAGTCTGAATGAAAATAGCATGAAATCTGCTGAAGAATAAAATGGTTTTCTCAACATCCTTTTGTCAAGTGACCTGAAAATGTGCGGTGATAAGTGCTACACTGATGTCCATGCATTTGTCATGAAACGTTTTCTCACTGCCTGGTGTCATGGCGTATCCACACAGCACTACATGCACATAATATTTATTATGCAGAATGGGAACACCACCACATTTCCACTGTTAGTCCATGCACAATTCTGGTTCCATGCCACCAGTAAAACCTTCACAGAGTTTATCAACATAAATAAATAAATAAATAAATAAAATGCCAAGGAAGAAGGTAATGTGTGGGTGTTTTTGTGTGTGTACACAATCGTTTGAAAACCTGTTCCATTCAACACTTCAGTTTTATAAGTGATCACAAAACACTGCTTGATACTTTAACACTAAATTGTTGCCAATTGTTTCCACTGACTGAGGTTTATTGTCACAATCTCCAGTGTTCCTACCTGCACGAACATATGGGAATCCAAGTGCCCGGCTGTATGTCAGTAGTGTATAGACACAGTTATTGACTGGCACAAAGACAGTGTGTCGCTACACTTGTCTGACTAGAAATACTGCAGCACGCTAGTGTTACCAGCATTCACTAACTACAGTATGACGACAACTAACTTGTTGACAATACCACAGCCTGCTGGCACTGCTCTCTTATTGATCAACAGTGTTTGCCTGCCCACATTATGAGCCTGCTGTCACTAACTACAGTATGACCACAACTAACTTGTTGACAATACCACAGCCTGCTGGCACTGCTCTCTTATTGATCAACAGTGTTTGCCTGCCCACATTATGAGCCTGCTGTCACTAACTACAGTATGACCACAACTAACTTGTTGACAATACCACAGCCTGCTGGCACTGCTCTCTTATTGATCAACAGTGTTTGCCTGCCCACATTATAAGCCTGCTGCTTTCTGCTACCCACTAAATCACCACTGGGCTTATAATTACCCTCTGTTAATTGCCTGGGGAATATGAATGAGGCAAACTATTACCCACTAAATGCCAACAGTTGTGTTGTTTTTGTTCATTTTCATCATATTGCCATGTTCTACTGTTATAAGTGATGCACTGAATGTAATAAGAACGCTTTAATTCAACTTGATGATACTCTGCTAATCCACAACCCTTACAGATGTATATCGTTTTATTTACTACATAATTATTGGGCCACAGCTGAAAGAGGCACGGTACAGTTTATTCTGATGAGAGGTGCAGATAAAAGATAACAGCTTGAATTAAATTTGATGACACCCTATTAATAATTTATATTTTTATACAAAGGTTATGCATTATTAATAATTTATAATGCATAACCTTTGTATAAAAGTTTATGCTAGATGCACTACACAAAGAGTCACGGTACAGTCACACATACCGGTACCATCACCTGCCCTGGATTAGTTAAACCACCCTAAACTTCATGTCACACAAATTAAATAAAATCAAACGGAAAAGAGAAGGGACAGAGACTCAATGAGAATACAAAATGTCAAATGTACACTACAAGCAGCAGGAGTTGGTTCTACACAAGGCGGACTGCTGGCAGATCAGGCTAAACTAAAACGTGATGACCAAATATACAATGATTCCCAACAGCTTTTTTCTAGTACATTGTGCGGTTGGCTTGACAACATCTGACCAATGTTTATCGTCTGTGTAAGAAATCATTCTCAGGAAGCATTACCAGTACTGACATTTAAAAAAAAGGACAAAAAAACAAAGGGAGAGAACTATGACTTTCTCAGGGACACAAGGAGAGAGAACTATGACTTTCTCAGGGACACAAGAATTGTTTTTGCTGACTTTGTTTCAGTTTTCACTTCTGCAAAATTACGCTCCATGTATACATGCAGAACACCTACTGTTCAGTCTAACTACGCTGAAGCCGATGATGCCATGCACAGCTACATGTAATGTGTAGAAAGCCAGTGATGGCGCTGTGTTGTACATGTACACTGACACAACATGCTGAATGAACATGAACAACAACCCAGTATGTAATGTCATGGATATGCCTCGTATGAACAATACAGCACGCTGAATGAACATGAACAGCACACACAATATGTGATGACTGGCACAAGTCTGGGCTATGTCTTGGATCCTACATGCATCCTGGGCATTAGACAGCATACAGCATGCTGAATGATCATGAATGAGAATGTGATGATAGGCACTACACGTAATATACACGGTTTACTGTATGTAGGCACTCTGACAAAAACAGTTTATCATCAATATCCACAAATACTGTAGGTTTTGCTAATGTCCATAGGTTTCATTGTGGAGTACACGGTTTCACCATTTACAAGTGATACAGTACACATATACCATGTGAATAGCATATGAATACAGTATTACACAAAACCTCCATATAATGTGGCATTACTGATGCATTATGGTATTGTGTTTGCCATTCCTTACAGACACCATAAGTATATTCATACATCATACCAGTAACTAATATAGGAACATGGTCCTTTTCCAGCTAATTTCCCTCCCACTGAAAAAAAGATTCTACAATCTGAGTACAAGTATTAATTGTCTGAGTCAGATGGTATCGTTCTGCTAATCACCATTACATCTCTAACCTCACAACCAATCATGGAATCATTACTGACAATTACATCATTTACGGTACAGGGCTTCCAAAGCTGAAAGCAATTACCACTGAGCTTCTAGGAGGCTGCAAGAGAAATAATGGAGTGCAAAAAAATGAAAAAAAGCAGAAAGTCTAAGAACCTTGAACACTACGTAACAAAAGCATTTTTTTTATCTGTTACATACTGCTACGCTTGCACAATCGTCCCTTCTAATTAGTTAAAAAAAACAAACAAACAAAACCCCAGGTGTTAACCCACAGGTGATGTGTATACCATCTACAATGTACCCCCTGGCTCTGTCATAAAAAAAGCTGGCACGATGCATGAAAGCGGAGGTGCATAAAACAGCAATACTGGAAATGATGAGAAGTAGAGCAGGCAAAGTGAGCACTAGAAACACTCAGTAACTCCACCAAACTGTTACCTTCTTCTTTCGCTTACGATCACGAAGCGAGTGGGCCGAGTAGGAGCGAGGTCTTTGCTACATGTGTACAATAAGAAAAACAAACAAACACACACATACATTGACAAGATGCAACAGCTAGTTCAAATCATACACGTCATTCATTAATCGCATTAACAAAAACACACCTTGATGTGAACAGGTTCTGTCCACAGCCCCCAGGGCAAAATGCACCACACAAAGCAGGCGATCAATTGTACCGGTTATCCTCACTCTGTGTGTGTGTGTGTTTGATGTCAGACAGCAGTCTCCAGGGGCGCTCCTCACAAGTCCACCCTCACCACCCGCCTCCACAACAGGTAGACAGCGACTAATGTCATCTAGATCTACTTGCCGCCCCAACTGGTCACACTGTCGGTTGGCATGGCAGCAAGAGAAATGCCAACAAGCACAAGATGTCTGCCTGCTAATTGTACAGTCAGGTAGTGGCCACAATATCCTGCCTGGGACAAAGGCGTAGCGGCGGAGACAGGGCTTCAGGAGGCGGGTGTGTGTGTGTGTGTGTGTGAGCGGCGTGGGCTGTGGGCGTGTGGTGTGCACCTGGTCAATCAATAAATCACACGCAGCCACAGCTTGCTGAAAGCAACTACCTCACCTGCTACCTGCCTCTGTCTGTGTGTGTGCCAGTGTGTGTGTGTGTGTGTGTGTGTGTGTGTGTGTGTGTGTGTGTTACACTGCCTGCAGAGACTTAGACAGAAATTTCTTCCTATTGCTGATGCCTCTTACAGGCAATATACATGTATACCTGTTCTTACAACTGTATATTGGTGAGTGAGTGCACTCAACCACGGCTACTGACTGCTGTCCGTAACTTCATGCATGTTGCCTGTAGTGATCATAATACTCTACCAATGTGGCCTGTCTCACATGCAGGATCAGGAGCACTGCTCTAAGCACACATCCATGTCCATGCTCACACATCCATGTCCATGCTCAAACATCACACTCCACACAATCAATCGGAACATCATGTGCCCAACATAAAACAATGAAAAAAGTGGTAACATCATTTACAACATACTTTGCCATAAACTACTTGTGCCTAAAGACACTTTGCCATAAACTACTTGTGCCTAAAGACACTTTGCCATAAACTACTTGTGCCTAAAGACACTTTGCCATAAACTACTTGTGCCTAAAGACACTTTGCCATAAACTACTTGTGCCTAAAGACACTTTGCCGTAAACTACTTGTGCCTAAAGACACTTTGCCATAAACTACTTGTGCCTAAAGACACTTTGCCATAAACTACTTGTGCCTAAAGACACTTTGCCATAAACTACTTGTGCCTAAAGACAGCCACTTTCAAAAAAGTTTTAGTATTCAGTTTGAGAAATTCACCATCTTTACTTTTCATTACATAACCCCCCCCCCCCCCCCCCCCCAACACCCCACCCCCTATTGACTGCAATCAATGATGTAAATGTTGACTGAAGCCAGCAAGAAGCAATAACTCCACAGGCAGCCCTCACTGATCAATACCCTCACATCAACAGCTGCTGTTCTCTTGGCTTCCTGTATCCGACACACTCATTACACTACACTACATTTACCTGTAGCATGAATCCCATGCTCTGTTGCTTTGACATTAGTGACACGCTCCAGTCTAAACCACTTGATCACTCTCTGGCAAAACGTTCACAGCAACCAAGCTTTTCCCACAGTGCTATTGACATACTGAATATCCCACTTCACACTTTCCGGGTTTAGGGTAGGGGCAGCTGCTACCTGTATTCCCTTCTCCTCCACCCCATTCTCCACACAGTGAGGACACAATGTTATTACAAGAGGAGTGCTACCTGTATTCCCTTCTCCTCCACCCCATTCTCCACATAGTGAGGACACAATGTTATTACAAGAGGAGTGCTACCTGTATTCCCTTCTCCTCCACCCCATTCTCCACATAGTGAGGACACAATGTTATTACAAGAGGAGTGCTACCTGTATTCCCTTCTCCTCCACCCCATTCTCCACACAGTGAGGACACAATGTTATTACAAGAGGAATGCTACCTGTATTCCCTTCTCCTCCACCCCATTCTCCACACAGTGAGGACACAATGTTATTACAAGAGGAATGCTACCTGTATTCCCTTCTCCTCCACCCCATTCTCCACACAGTGAGGACACAATGTTATTACAAGAGGAGTGCTACCTGTATTCCCTTCTCCTCCACCCCATTCTCCACACAGTGAGGACACAATGTTATTACAAGAGGAATGCTACCTGTATTCCCTTCTCCTCCACCCCATTCTCCACACAGTGAGGACACAATGTTATTAGAAGAGGAGTGCTACCTGTATTCCCTTCTCCTCCACCCCATTCTCCACACAGTGAGGACACCATGTTATTAGAAGAGGAGTGCTACCTGTATTCCCTTCTCCTCCACCCCATTCTCCACACAGTGAGGACACCATGTTATTACAAGAGGAGTGCTACCTGTATTCCCTTCTCCTCCACCCCATTCTCCACACAGTGAGGACACAATGTTATTACAAGAGGAGTGCTACCTGTATTCCCTTCTCCTCCACCCCATTCTCCACACAGTGAGGACACAATGTTATTACAAGAGGAGTGCTACCTGTATTCCCTTCTCCTCCACCCCATTCTCCACACAGTGAGGACACAATGTTATTAGAAGAGGAGTGGAAACGAACTGAACCATGCCTGTTGCAGAAGAAACCAAAACTTCATGCTCATTCACATTCCTATGTCAAATCCCTAAAGACACCTTCACACCAAGGTATGCGGGACACACGCATCCACTGCCATACAAGTGGCCAAAGTATTCATGTAGTCAGGCCATAAACAAAGTGAGTACATCAACTCCAAACCAAAAGCCTTACCGTTTTTGCCTCCCTGAGTGCGATGGAGGAGAAGCCAGGCTCGTAGTCCATGATGCTGCGCGGCTGATTGCGGTAGACCTCAATCTTGGAGCGCACGCTGGCTGGTGCCCAGTAGCTGGATGAGAAACTGGTGAGCACAAACACGATTTGGGGCATCAACAACTGTCTCATGAATATCTCACAATTTGGGGCATCAACAACTGTCTCATGAATATCTCACAATTTGGGGCATCGTCAACTGTCTCATGAATATCTCACAATTTGGGGCATCAACAACTGTCTCATGAATATCTCACAATTTGGGGCATCGTCAACTGTCTCATGAATATCTCACAATTTGGGGCATCAACAACTGTCTCATGAATATCTCACAATTTGGGGCATCAACAACTGTCTCATGAATATCTCATAATTTGGGGCATCAACAACTATCTCATAAATATCTCACAATTTGGGGCATCAACAACTATCTCATAAATCTCACAATTTGGGGCATCAACAACTATCTCATAAATATCTCACAATTTGGGGCATCAACAACTATCTCATAAATATCTCACAATTTGGGGCATCAAGATGATCAGCAACTGATGAGTGTCTTACAGGGTTAGAACAACGGATGAATATGTTACGTTTGGGGGCAGACAAATACAAAACAAACAAATGTGTTATGATAAGGTTTATCCACAGTAAGTAACTCTGGTATAATTTGGAACACCAACAATGTTGCAATATGATGAGCAAACGATGAGCAAATTTTCCTGAATACGGAACACACACACACACGCACGCACGCATGCACGCACGCATGCACACACGCATACACACACACACACTTCAAAAGCTAATTCAAAAGCATCTTCTGTCTCCGCTTATCCAGACATTACAAAAAATAAAAAATCATAATGCGTTTGTTACTATGCTCAGTATTTTTGCACCTTTGAAAAATCAAATCATCTGTTTTGAGGCGAGAATCAGAACATGTCATACTGCAAAATACACTTGCACGCTGAGTTTGAGAGGAGAACGGTGAGTGTAGCAGACACTGTGTACAAGTTCAGTACAAAGTGAATCCAGATTGTTCATGCATAACCTAACACATTCCAGTCTGTCATTACGATAAATGTCACAAACAGAACTTGAAGATGTAGCAGCATTCACTTCGCAGAGTAACGGAACAACAGGTGGTGTTGCAGGATGTGTCTGTAAGTGACTTTCAATGAAGAAAACACAGTGACTCGGTGAGGAAGAGCCGGAAGAGAACAATAGATGAACGAGTACATGTACATGCAAGATGTACAGATAGTGATGAATACAGACAATAATACCTGTCTAGAGATGTACAGATAGTGATGAATAAAGACAGAGATACCTGTCTAGAGATGTACAGATAGTAATAATAAAGACAATGATACCTGTCTAGAGATGTACAGATAGTGATAATAAAGACAAAGATACCTGTCTAGAGATGTACAGATAGTGATAATAAAGACAAAGATACCTGTCTAGAGATGGTAGGGATCTTCACAGCAGCGTGGATGGAACAAGGGGTTAGTAAGGACGTATTAGTGGTTAACACACTGACACACCCACACACACAGACAAAAGGTAAGGACATCAATAAATGTCTGAAACTCTTATGGTACTGTGCTTTTTCTCTAAAGATCTTTACATGTTAATTTTGAATCTGCCAATTTCAAGAGATTAAAACTATGGTAGTTTAATGGGTACATTTTGTGTGACTGATGAGATTTGAACATTCTGACGATCTAATGCTGTACGTATACCATCATATACACTACAATGGGTACATTTTGTGTGACTGATGAGATTTGAACATTCTGACGATCTAATGCTGTACGTATACCATCATATACACTACAATGGGTACATTTTGTGTGACTGATGAGATTTGAACATTCTGACGATCTAATGCTGTACGTATACCATCATATACACTACAATGGGTACATTTTGTGTGACTGATGAGATTTGAACATTCTGACGATCTAATGCTGTACGTATACCATCATATACACTACAATGCTACCCAGTACATGTACATCTAAAGACAAGGGGAAGCAACAACACCACTCACTTCCTCCGTGGTTCACGGGGTTCTCTCTCCGAGGTACTTCGGCTCCGTCGCATCAGATCTTTGTATCGGCCCTCAGGCTCTGAGCGATACCCGGAGTCATCTGAAACATATACAATGTAAAATGAGTCTGTCGTACATGTATATACACTGTGGTAATGGCATCACACATATTAACAGTAACCATCACTGTGTGACACATTACTAATCCTGGTTTTAGGGTTTTGATATGCGTCCACTGGACAGTGCAAGCACTCACTGTTAACAGCTTACCTTTCAAACTTGAGGATCTTTCATATGAGGGACGGTATGGGGTGACATCTGAAAGGTAAAAATAAAAAAAAAGAACCCTGTATGAGACAAAAATGAGGTCATTGGCTTCTAATTCACACACACATACAGGTGCACACAAACACACACACACACACACACACACACACACACACACACACACACACACACACACACACACAGGAGCAGGCAGAGGACTATCAGAGACAAAAATCAAACATTAAACTTTTGGCCACTGCCTTCAATCTTTTTTTCTTTTATACGCAAGTGATTGCTAAATAACATTAAACAATTTTTCACACACACACACACACACACACACACACACACACACACACCACACACACACACACACACACACACACACACACACACACACACACACACACACACACACACCACACACACACACACACACACACACACACACAATCTGAAAGGAAGAAGAATGGCAAGCAGAATGGATACTGAAGGAGGACGTGCTGTTAAAAATCCAACCATACCCTCTTCTGACTTGGTGTCCGAAATATCATCTGGGAATTTGTATGTTGGGCGATACTTGTTTTCCTCTGAAAGAAAGAAATCTTTCATCACTAGTGAACACTTCAAGCATTACACTAAAGATTCTGTGAGTGATCTTTGGAAACTCCCAGGAACAAGTAGAAACAATAGAGGTGAGGCCAGGTACTTCTAGCTTAGCAGTGGTCAAGCAAGTCAGCACTATCACCGGTGTCACTCTTCATGGAAGACGTATCAATAAAACCAGTAGCACACACCATACACTACGCCTAATGAATCTCTATCATCAGCAGATTGTGCAGAAGTATTTTTACCTATAAAATTAAAGCCTTTTAAGCTGTGTAGCATTATAGACAACAGTGAGCTTTCAGTTTTGAAACTATTATATACTAAAGGAGACTAAACTTGATAACAAACCTTTGAACTGCCCTGTGTGTGTAAGATTAGGTTTGAGTATGGGAAGAAAGAAAAGACAAAAGCAATGGATAACACCAAGAAACAACACGAAGAAGATGAACTAAGTTTGCAATTTGCTACAGAGAATGAAAGTAAAACTTGCATCACATGAAAAGATTAATATAAACTGTCTAGAAACATGACATTATCAACCTGACATTTTACATTCTGACAAGGGAAAAAATCTTTACCTGTGCAACTTTAAAAAAAAATCAAGGACACAATGAAACATCTTCATGTGTGTGTCTGACACTTCATATTTTGATTTCATATTCCTCATATTAAACTGCACACTTGCAAATAATAGGGTTCACTTCTGGAGTAGGCAGGAGAAGATAAAAAGCAGCTGACATAGAAGAGAGTGAAAGAAAGGAGATAAGACAAGCCAGAGATAAGCAAGTAGGTAGACAGGAAACAGACATCTACATGTACATGTACTGAGTGCAGCAGAAAACAGAAGTAACAACACAAACCTTGAACAGAACCTGAATGACCACGTACACAGAGTAATCAAAGGAAAGCAGGTATGCAAATAATGTAGTGACAAGTGGCAGACAACTGATCAGCTAGAGAAGTCAAACTGACGACTGATGTGACATGGAACTGAACAATTAGTACGGCAAATCACAGGTGACTGAAGCAACACCCTGACATCAATCTTACCCAAGTCTCTCACTGATGACGTGTAATAAATAAACAACATTAGCACTGGTGACAGGTAATGAATAAACAGTATCTCAACACTTAGCACTGTAAGCTGTGTACAATAATACAAAATCTCCACTTTAGCGCTGGTTTACCCACACAACACTAGATACATACACTGTCAGCACACTTTAGCGCTGGTTTACCCACACAACACTACATACATACACTGTCAGCACACTTTAGCGCTGGTTTACCCACACAACACTACATATATACACTGTCAGCACACTAAGTGGGTGCATTTTACCTACTTATGTCTCACTTTCACATTTGCATTATGTGAACAACTTTTACTGTTTTATACCAGAAATACTCCCAGCCTTAGATGCTTTGTCTGCCATAAACAGAAAAGTGTTTTCAAACCATTTAAACTCAGAACACATCCTCAATGTTTCTTCCCTGACTTACTAGAGGACGCTAAGTGTGTACATTAGACCATGCAAACTGCATACAGTGATAGGCAAGAAATAAGTGTTAATATCACATAATAAACAACACAACACATACATGTACGTAAACCCATTTACAGGTTTAATGCATACTGAAATCAATGTTTACATTTATTCCTGCATACAGTTTTCTAATTGGAGGGAGGTGGTGGAGGGGGTGGGGTGTGGGGTGGGGTGAGGTGGAACTGTTGCACAGCTGTCAGTGTTGGCCAAGACATCACAACATGACCATTTACTTCTGTTTATTAGTATCTACCACAAGCAGTCCAGTTTGTATACATGTTGGTATGTTTAGAGTCAAAGTCAAAGTAAGTGAACTTCACTATTCTACCTGTCAGCATGCTGCTTCTTAAAGTCAACTGTCAACGTTCCTGACATGAACTTAACTCTATTGTGACTGGGACTGCCGATGCCTCAACACTGCTCACGCCTCGGCCTTCCTTCGTGAAAATGCATCACGTAATTATAAAATGCATTACGTCATTATGAAATGACGACAACCTCTCAAGCAAGTCTCAGTGAAGACACACACACACGCAACATTTTCAACTGATTATGAAGTTAATGATAAATGGATGGAGAATTTAATTTTCATGCGTGACTATCGGAGTGTCCCATCACGAAAGAGTTAAAACCCTTGCGTCCTAGATTGTGCAATATTATCTCCCTTGGTTTCACAGACTGTAAGCGCACCAAAGAACTGTTGGTTGTAAATAAAAGACATGACTTGACCATCTCCTGTGTATATATATGTATTGACTTGACCATCTCCTGTGTATATATATGTATTGACTTGACCATCTCCTGTGTATATATATGTATTGACTTGACCATCTCCTGTGTATATATATGTATTGCTGACCCAGCAGTAAAGACATGACTTGACCATCTCCTGTGTATATATATGTATTGCTGACCCAGCAGTAAAGACATGACTTGACCATCTCCTGTGTATATATATATGTATTGCTGACCCAGCAGTAAAGACATGACTTGACCATCTCCTGTGTATATATATGTATTGCTGACCATCTCCTGTGTATATATATGTATTGCTGACCATCTCCTGTGTATATATATGTATTGACTTGACCATCTCCTGTGTATATATATGTATTGACTTGACCATCTCCTGTGTATATATATGTATTGCTGACCCAGCAGTAAAGACATGACTTGACCATCTCCTGTGTATATATATGTATTGCTGACCCAGCAGTAAAGACATGACTTGACCATCTCCTGTGTATATATATGTATTGACTTGACCATCTCCTGTGTATATATATGTATTGACTTGACCATCTCCTGTGTATATATATGTATTGACTTGACCATCTCCTGTGTATATATATGTATTGACTTGACCATCTCCTGTGTATATATATGTATTGACTTGACCATCTCCTGTGTATATATATGTATTGACTTGACCATCTCCTGTGTATATATATGTATTGACTTGACCATCTCCTGTGTATATATATGTATTGACTTGACCATCTCCTGTGTATATATATGTATTGACTTGACCATCTCCTGTGTATATATATATGTATTGACTTGACCATCTACTGTGTATATATGTATTGCTGACCCAGCAGTGAAGCACCTACAGTTTGAATAACTAAACAAAGAGTTCACAGAGAACTGTGGGAACACAAACTACACCATCATCCATAACAACCGTGATTTTACACTACTTGTATTTTGTCCAAGTTCCCCTGCACTGTACAAAGAGCACTGACAGACGCCCCCCCCAAAAAAAAAACAAAACAAAAACAACAACAACAAAAAAAACCAAACCAAAAAAAAAAAAAAAAAAACACAACAAAAAAAACAACACCCAAACAAACAAACAAACCCCCCCCACAAAACCCCTTAACAGCGTAAACAAGAGACTGAGGTGCAATATTACCTCCCCTTATCAGTTACATACATGTTCAGTATAGCCATCCCTTGTCTTAGGAGCCCCCCAGTCAGATTTCCAAGCCAATGTCTAGTGTCTCATGCTGCGATGACCCTGTTAACCCATTCATGCCTAGTGTCCTCATATGAGGACGCTGACGTTTTACGCATTTATTTCACAGAGGATAAAGCTGAGAGAAACACATTCATATTGTGTGGTTCCAGGGTCACTATCATTATATTGTCATAGTTAATTCAGGTGATTTCCCCCGTGCAGATTTTTTACAGCAGCCATATTTGATCCTCCATGTGCTTTGCTGAGTCAGCAAAATGTTGAAACCAAAAAAGTAAGCAGATATCTTTTTAACTGTAGACTTTTTTAATAGCAATATTTAAGTGAAAATGAAGGTAGATGTGTAATTAGAAAACGTGTCCTTCAGTTTTTCTCTGTGTTTGATATTTAAGCGTTGATGAAGGGTTAAAGTGTTGTCCTCATATGATGACGCTAGGCACTAGAGGGTACAGATTTTCATAGTCACTGAGCAAACTGTTTTGATTTATTTGTTTGCAGATACATATATATATATATCACATTGTGTTTGTGAATGTGCAGCGAGCTTAAAAGAAATAACACTGTAAGAAATAAAACATTTCAGACAAAGTTTGCACGGCGTTTGCTCATTTTGTTCATGTTGAAAACCTGTACCCATTCGTGCCTAGCGTCCTCACATGAGGACAGTCCATATAATGGCGTTTGCTCGTTTTGTTGAAAACCTGTACCCATTTGTGCCTAGCGTCCTCACATGAGGACAGTCCATATAATATTATGGTGTCTAAATCTCAACATACGCTACAATGGTCAAAATCAGGGGTAGATATGGAATACAAATGGTATTTGCCACTATGTGTCACATTTTGAATCAAAACAAAAATTCAGGCATTAATCGGTTAAGGTGGCACCTGCCTGAGAAGGACCTTCCTTTCCTAGGTCTGTGGCTGGTTAGCTTAAACACCTTGCACCTTCTCATTCTACTAGAAGGACCTTCCTTTCCTAGGTCTGTGGCTGGTTAGCTTAAACACCTTGCACCTTCTCATTCTACTAATGTTGCCACTTGTACACGGGTCTGCCACAACTGCACCGTCAACAACTTCTCTGATTGTAAGACATAAAATAATATACGTATATATACAGCCTGACTCATCAGTACCAACCCAGAAGAACGTGACTGACTGACTGTGTTCTGTAGATTACACACGTAAGACATCCTTTCTGGCTGTGAGAAAGGTCACACTCACAGCAAGCATGAAGATGAGGAGGTAGTTAGGTCAGTGACACCCCAACACCAGGTGAGAAAAGGTCAGTAACAGCAACACTATCAACGCAGACAGGCAGACAAGTTGAGAAGACACTAGCAACACACTGCCAACTGTTACACCGTGCATAACGGGGTACAGAACAGTACACAACACAACAGTACAGGTGTTAGGAGCCCAGGGTAGGGAGTGATGCAACCCACTGCTGAAATAGGCAAAAGGAATATGCACCTGCTTTCTCGAAAATGGAGTCTATCATATCATTTATTCCAAGCCGATCTGGAAAAGAGAAGATGAGCTAGTGGAGGAGTGGTGACTGGTAGGAAAGTTGAGCCACAGGTGCCAGCCCTTGTACTTTACTCCTGGCCCAGTAACCATCATACATGTTGTACATATAGGATGATACCTTTACCACGCTTACTCCAAGCAACGCTAACATTACTGATTACCGATTTTCATTTTTGTAGTTTTACCAGCACCATCTTTATGACACACGATGACAATATACCCTGCCAGAGTAACGAAGGTGGAGGGGGAATAGCCACATAAACAGCACCGCTTGTCTTCAATATTCTGGAGCATGTGGTTTCAATTAGAAAAAAACCTGCACTATGATAAGTATGTACTCAGCTTGGCTTCCAATAAAGAGACAGCAAGTTCAGTCTCATGGCTAAATCCCCAGCATGCAAGTGAAATACCAGTTCAAACCTTACAAAAGGTTTCTAGAAAAAGCAAAAGGGGGAACAGTTTGAACAAATAAACAAACTATATATAGTTTTATGTAGGTCTATGGAAAATGAAGTAGGACAGTATGTTGGTCAAGCAAAAAGGACAGAAGTAACTGAATGTGTATGTTCATAATTTGATTGGATCACCAACAAGTTTTCCTGAGATTCAACAACAGTTAACTGTAGTGATTTTCCACACCCAGTTCTACACTAGCTCCTCTGTAGTCATAGTAAAAGTGATTTGTGTTGAGTCACTGTCGACAGACTAGTACTCTAACATCTATGTGCAACAAAGGAACACTAGTGCTGCTGGGGTTCAAATTGAATGAAAAACATGGAAGAAATAATAATCACCACAAAACCAGCCAATGAAATCATCGTATTAGACACCCAGTGGCGATAATACTGGCTAAATCTGTGTGCAAAACGGCACTCCACTACAAACGTAGCAACACCCACAGTTTGTTGTTCAGCAGACACAAAGTATATACACACCTTCCTTCTTGTCTGTCTTGTGTAGACTTTTGTACATCTGTTTGTACCAGTCATGCTGCTTCGTCTCATCAACATTCTGTACAAGAAAACACTCATCATAACATCACTGCTGTTAGTTGGGGAAACATGGCACAGCACATAAAAACTAACAGTTGGCTATTACATCCAGATCCTTCTGTACTGTACAAATTGTGTTGTACACTGTCATGTTTTATCATACATTAGCAACAGCCCTCACCTTTCTAAATGCTTACCTCGCTCCCTGTCCAAGAGCCTGATGCCTCATGCACAATGGGTCTGTGTCATATTGGCACTGTGCTATATTGTATTATATTGTATTATATCATATTGTACATGTACATCAGCAACGACGCTGACCTTTCTAAACACTAGCGGCACTCCCTCCTTGTCCATAGGCCCGGTCCCTTGTACACAATGGGTCTGTATTGTATTAGTACTGTGCTATATTGTATCATATTGTACATCAGCAATGACCCTGACCTTTCTAAACACTAGCGGCACTCCCTCCTTGTCCATAGGCCCGGTGCCTTGTACACAATGAGTCTGTATTGTATTAGTACTGTGCTATATTGTATCATATTGTACATCAGCAACGGCCCCTGACCTTTCTAAACACTAGCGGCACTCCCTCTTTGTCCAGGGGCCCAGTGCCTTGTACACAATGAGTCTGTATTGTATTAGTACTGTGCTATATTGTATCATATTGTACATCAGCAACGGCCCTGACCTTTCTAAACACTAGCGGCACTCCCTCCTTGTCCATAGGCCTGGTCCCTTGTACACAATGAGTCTGTATTGTATTAGTACTGTGCTATATTGTATCATATTGTACATCAGCAATGACCCTGACCTTTCTAAACACTAGCGGCACTCCCTCCTTGTCCATAGGCCCAGTGCCTTGTACACAATGGGTCTGTATTGTATTAGTACTGTGCTATATTGTATCATATTGTACATCAGCAACGGCCCTGACCTTTCTAAACACTAGCGGCACTCCCTCCTTGTCCATAGGCCCAGTGCCTTGTACACAATGGGTCTGTATTGTATTAGTACTGTGCTATATTGTATCATATTGTACATCAGCAACGGCCCTGACCTTTCTAAACACTAGCGGCACTCCCTCTTTGTCCAGGGGCCCAGTGCCTTGTACACAATGAGTCTGTATTGTATTAGTACTGTGCTATATTGTATCATATTGTACATCAGCAACGGCCCTGACCTTTCTAAACACTAGCGGCACTCCCTCCTTGTCCATAGGCCTGGTCCCTTGTACACAATGAGTCTGTATTGTATTAGTACTGTGCTATATTGTATCATATTGTACATCAGCAATGACCCTGACCTTTCTAAACACTAGCGGCACTCCCTCCTTGTCCATAGGCCCAGTGCCTTGTACACAATGGGTCTGTATTGTATTAGTACTGTGCTATATTGTATCATATTGTACATCAGCAACGACGCTGACCTTTCTAAACACTAGCGGCACTCCCTCCTTGTCCATAGGCCCGGTGCCTTGTACACAATGAGTCTGTATTGTATTAGTACTGTGCTATATTGTATCATATTGTACATCAGCAATGACCCTGACCTTTCTAAACACTAGCGGCACTCCCTCCTTGTCCATAGACCCAGTGCCTTGTACACAATGAGTCTGTATTGTATTAGTACTGTGCTATATTGTATCATATTGTACATCAGCAACGGCCCTGACCTTTCTAAACACTAGCGGCACTCCCTCCTTGTCCATAGGCCCGGTCCCTTGTACACAATGCGTCTGTATTGTATTAGTACTGTGCTATATTGTATCATATTGTACATCAGCAATGACCCTGACCTTTCTAAACACTAGCGGCACTCCCTCCTTGTCCATAGGCCCGGTGCCTTGTACACAATGAGTCTGTATTGTATTAGTACTGTGCTATATTGTATCATATTGTACATCAGCAATGACCCTGACCTTTCTAAACACTAGCGGCACTCCCTCCTTGTCCATAGGCCCGGTGCCTTGTACACAATGAGTCTGTATTGTATTAGTACTGTGCTATATTGTATCATATTGTACATCAGCAATGACCCTGACCTTTCTAAACACTAGCGGCACTCCCTCCTTGTCCATAGGCCCGGTGCCTTGTACACAATGAGTCTGTATTGTATTAGTACTGTGCTATATTGTATCATATTGTACATCAGCAATGACCCTGACCTTTCTAAATGCTAGCGGCACTCCCTCTTTGTCCAGGGGCCCGATGCCTTCATACACGATGGGTCTGTGCTCTACTGTCTGCGTTGTAGTTGTCTCCTCCTTGGTGGGAATGGCGTAGAAGGAGTCGGTGTGTTTCTGGTCTCCCTCCACAGTGACCTTCTGACCCAGATACTGCGCTCCTCTCGGCAACTGACCCTCTGTGGGCAAACATGTATCATTCATTAAGGTTTCTGCCCCTGGCTTGTAAAACTACAACACTACTGGTTCCCATCCATTAAATGATCTCACACAATTATCACTTTGAATCACAACTAAATGCTACAGTAAAATACAAGCTGAGAGTGAGAATCAACATCTGTACCTGTCTAACTAGGTATTCATGCAAATAAAAGCGACACAAAAGGGACAGAAACCACTTAACTTTGACAAAGGACGGCACAGGTCGACGTTTCGGCTTACGCCTTCTTCAGGACATAAACAAATGGGACATAACTTCAACAAACAAAGGTAACTCTGCGGACGTACTGACATACACGGCGCGGGGAAACTTCGACCTGTGCCGTCCTTTGTCAAAGTTAAGTGGTTTCTGTCCCTTTTGTGTCGCTTTTATTTGCTTAACTTGTAACCACTTCGCAGTCATTACCGTTTCCGTAGGTATTCATGATCGAAATGTGATTATTCGTCTGCAGAGGAGGACTCTTACAAAACCACTTGCAGAAACTGAGTGCACAAGAGCGTGCGTTAAAAAAAAAGAAAAGAATAAGATGCCAACAGATTAATAAAGAGTGACACACAGACAAGAAAAATTACAAGCATGTGGCATCAAGCCAATCCACTGCAACAAGTCTTCTCTTTACTGTGAAGCTCCAACTGTTCCAATGCATCACAGTGTATCATGTGCCTTGCCCGTAAATACATATATAGACAATAATTATACTGGGTACCTGGTATTCACCTCAACAAACATGCAGTTATTTACACTGACCACTGTTACACATGTATAAGTATCCCATTTGTCACGTCACACTCACAATGACATTCCCTGCTGAAATAGGTGATAATCGTGTGTCATATAAAGAAGTCCACTCAGACAAGTGTTTAAATAAAAATGAAAAATAAGCCTGCGCAAAAAATGGACAAGTCTGCCATCTATAAGAACTACAGCACTACAGAGTATAAAAAATAAGATGGAAGCATAGCTCAGAAACAGAAATGCATGTGCTGCGTTAATCCAATCAGCGCCCCACCACAAAACAACATGAACACACTAGAAGCAAATCCAAGTCCTTGTATGTATGTGTATTAGTACTAGATTGTTCCAGCTTTAACAAAAAGTTTTCTACTCTAAAAGCAATTACCATAAAGAAAGTGGTGGTGATAACAAGTGAATGTGGATAAAAATCTTCGTCTAGACTAGTACATGTAGTAGTACATGTAGTAGTACATGTAGTAGTACCGACAGACTGAGTGATCTTGGTTATCGGCAAGTTTCATCCTTTTGGTGTTAACACAGGTCTATAGGACAACGGCACAGAATCGTGCCCACATAGCAGACTGAAGTTTTGTCCTTGCAACATGAGTGCTTTGAGTGATGCTAAAAACTTGCTATGAAAGAAAAATGTACCACAAGGAAACAGGTTCAGAGAGAAGGAAAACCCAAAAAGCTTATCATTCTAACATTATACAGAGAAAGGGCAAAGGAAAAACTCTGTGTGTGTGCGTGTGTGTGTGTGTGTGTGTGTGTGTGTGTGTGTGTGCGTGCGCACGCGCGTGTGCATGCGCACGTATACTCGTGCACAAAAAGCAAATGAAAAGGCACTGCTCCACTAGATAAGCGTGGTAACACCACAACACATCCAATACATGTACCCCAGACTGACTCACAGTCTCATCATGTACAAGTACCTTTCTCTTTGTCCGCTTGCATGTCAATGAGAGAAACATGGAGTTTATTAAATATCTTGCCCGCTGATTTTGGTTAGTAAAGACAGCAAAGACAAACATTACCATGAAATTAGCACACATATTGTAACACTTTCTTTTCTTTTTGTTTCCTACCCCCATATATATATGGACACACACAGGCACAGACAGACAGCAAGCATGAAGCAAGCAGGTGTTGATCTGTGTATTAGTGGTCAAGTCACCATGTCTTACCCGATGTGATCACTATAGGCTTCTTGCCTATATGGTTAAAGTTCAAGTCGCTCTGTGTCTCATTCTCTGAAAGATCAGGGTCACACGGGTAACAACAGCGTACTGTACTGTACCTCTAGCCACATCATACACACACTTCTCTCATCATTCCCTAGTGCCTGCTGCTATAGCACAGTGACATGATGTGGAAAAAGAAAACACAGTGAAAGAAGAACATTGTGAAAAGCTGGGAACCTGATGACCGTGCCAATAATGTGACAGAACATTATGAAAGGAAACCAGAAAAGAGTGAATGACTGGTGATAACTCTTCATGAAAGCAGAATGTTTGAAGAAAACCAAAATTGTGTATGGACCAAAAGCTGAACACAAAGTAATGAGAATGTGAAGTGCATATCAAACTCAATCCTCCAGACATGAGTGCAAAATGAAACCCCATACACTGACTTTGCGAGAATCGTGACAAATGTGTGACCTGACCTTAAGCTAAAGCCCAACACTCGATTGCAACCCCCTTTGACCATTACCCCTCCCCATAAAAAGCAAAACCCAAAACCAAAACCAAATAATGACAATAATCACAAATAAACTTACAACACCACAAAATAATGAAATTACAACTACTGATGGTGTACTTGAACACTCTCTGTGAACAGCTAAATGTTTGACACATCAGGTGACAAAGTCCCTATATCCAAACCACAAAAATAATTATCCTAAAGAGGACGATGAGGCGTCACAAGCAGAACAGAGAGGTGTCAATGACACACCATGACACATCATTAACAGGTGAAAACTTGGGACATGAAGAAGAAAATCACATAGAAACTGGACCCCTACAGTTGTGTGATGTGACAGTGAAACTTGGCAGCTATGAAATTCCTGTACAAATTACAATGCAGAAAAGACAGTTGAGACCAAATGTGTGGATGTAGCAGAGACAATGTGTATCTTTACCTCGACTCTTCTGCAGCAGCGTGATGTAGGGACTTTGTGTGGGCGGCAACTGAAGCTCATCCTCTTTACCATCGGCAAACACACTGTCACCGACGCTGCCATTGGTTCGCAGATGGCCACCAGCAGTCCGAGGTTCACGACTTCGGTCCCGCAGCGCATCATCCAGAACAGAGATGGCCACCGGCTGGGCGTCTGGGACAATTGTGCTGGTTGTCGTCGCCATGGGCGAGTAACTCAGGGCGCTTGTTGGCAGTCGACTGGGATCCTGCGAGTCGGATGGACGGGACGGCTTCCACGCATAACTTTCCTCAGGCTTCACACCAGATTCCTGACAAAATAGTGAACAAAATTTACCTTGTGTCCTACACACAGTGTCATCAACTTTTATTCTGATATCAAAAGACTCCCAGTTGTGGACAGTTTAACAATTTCTATTCGACCAGACTTCAAATTAGCCACCACAAACATTACTGTATCTGTGTGTGTACCTGTTGTCGTGTTGTCCTGTCCGCTGGCTTGGCGCTGGTGTTGAGGCGAACGGGTCGGTACTCTTTGCGTGCCCCTCCGGGACTCCCACTGGGTTTCCAGATGGGGGCGATGTTCTTGAGGGACGTTTCTGGGGGGCTAGTTGGCGTACGCACCTTTTCCTCCCCTTGTGTTGGCTGCTGTGGCTTAAACTGGAGGGACTCACACCTGGGGACCACACCCCTGTCAACATCCAGGCATCTTGTGTCACATCATCATCATCCACATCATTATCAACAAAAACAACACACAGACATGTGGATCCCCATCCTTCATCATCATCCACATCATTATCAACAAAAACAACACACAGACATGTGGATCCCCATCCTTCATCATCATCCACATCATTATCAACAAAAACAACACACAGACATGTGGATCCCCATCCTTCATCATCATCCACATCATTATCAACAAAAACAACACACAGACATGTGGATCCCCATCCTTCATCATCATCCACATCATTATCAACAAAAACAACACACAGACATGTGGATCCCCATCCTTCACATCTAGGAAATATGGACAAGTGCCAGAGTCTGTATGGTTCCTTGTTTGTTACAGTAAAAAAGTCATACCCGATGCACTGAAGTATAAATAGTTTTCGTATGGTGACATAAATATTCACACACATTCATGAACAAACAAATATCTTGTCAAAGCTGCTCTTGCTGTCTGACAGATTCTGTAAAGGTACATGTAATTCACAATAATCATATAAAACCTGACCTGGTTTGCTTGTTGACGTGTAGCTAGGACTTTTAATTCCATTTAACTGTGGTTCTGGCGGTTTCTCTGAAACACAAAGGTCACAATGAAAAATAATCCATCACATGCACGTACACACACTTTCCTACCAGCATCACCAGCCTGCTACACTGATGACAAAAACAATCCATCACATGCACGTACACACACTTTCCTACCAGCATGACCAGCCTGCTACACTGATGACAAAAACAATCCATCACATGCACGTACACACACTTTCCTACCAGCATCACCAGCCTGCTACACTGATGACAAAAACAATCCATCACATGCACGTACACACACTTTCCTACCAGCATCACCAGCCTGCTACACACGTACACACACTTTCCTACCAGCATCACCAGCCTGCTATACTGATGACAAAAACAATCCATCACATGCACGTACACACACTTTCCTACCAGCATCACCAGCCTGCTATACTGATGACAAAAACAATCCATCACATGCACGTACACACACTTTCCTACCAGCATCACCAGCCTGCTATACTGATGACAAAAACAATCCATCACATGCACGTACACACACTTTCCTACCAGCATCACCAGCCTGCTATACTGATGACAAAAATACAGGAGTACTTGCAATTTCCGGTGATGTGCTAAATTGTCATCAACAGGTGAAAAAAAGTTTCGGATACTGACAGTTGAGTGGAAAGTGTGACATAAAGCGACATATCAGCAGATGACATGAGTGGTCAAACTTGCGTGTGCAGGTTGTGGTTTGCAGACTTACTTACCTTGAACAGTTCTGGCTGGTTCTGATGGCACATGACTCAGAGACTGGTCAGCTCCTTCAACAACTGAAACACAACAACACACAGCGCATGTCAACACTGACCACGATTAGGACCAGTCAACAAACCTGTGGCTCAGCAACCTTCATTCTCACGTTTTGAACTAACAACCGAAGCACACAGGAAATGACATGTGAAGGTTGACAGGCAATCAGACGTTGTCAGTTCTTGTTTCCAACACTGAAGATGGCTGCTGTCTAGTTTGTATTTATTTATTCAAAACAGCAAAGCAAGTTGTTATCAAAGTACCATGTGGTAAGGGTCATGGATCCTGAACTTCAGTGTCTGCATGTAGTGGCTAGAGTTGTAGAACAGCCAATAGTACTGTGAGTGTGAGACTGCCGCCAACATAACACAACCCTATACATACTGTGCTGGCTGAGGTCCACAGTAAAAGATCAATATTATGGGATGTACGCCCAAACTGATTTGTTTCCAGATAAGGACAACAGAAACAAACCTATCTGTGACTCTACTACAAAAGTAGACAACTGGTGAGATCACACTGTAAGATCACAAAAATGTAGACAATCAGTTACAGAACAATCCTAAGAGTGAAGCAAGTGGAGCAGAACGGACACGGACGGGCGAGTAACGCTTGACAAAAGCCTGCTCCATCACCTTTCCCCCCGGGGCCATGGCTTAATTACTGTATCTCCCACTGCTATTGAATAGGGTGAAATAAGTTATGATTACCCACAACACTTGATTGTGTTGTACTGCTGTCTCCAGCATACAGTATATGCATGTATATCCGTCTCAATTGAACTTGTAACATGTAGGGTGGCATTCTACAGACGCAGCACACCGCGGGCCCTTACATGTGGATGTACATGTACAGTCATAATACATGTACTGTAACGGGCATCAGCAGTCAATGTTGAAAATCATCATCAAATCAACCTCTTACCTTACTTAGCCTGCTGTTTCCTGCACAATGTCAGTACGCAATTTAAAACACTCACACATCTCATACCCACACTACATGTGGCAGTTGGCATTAGCAGTACTGTAGTACATGTAGCAACAACTTCAGGAACATAAGCCACATTCACTAGTGAACGTTATTCTAGGACAGGAGGGCGTTTTGAGTCAACACCATGTGTGGTTCAGCTATTACTTACAATTTCTATGCTGAACTTCAGCACTCCACCACAACAGCATACACAAGACTGTTAGTTCAACATCAACATTATTTTTAAAAAAATAAAATAAAAAGCCAACACATCTCCTGTAGGTTAGAGTGTCTCTTCTGGCAAGACATGTGGATGCAGCCTTCACAGCAACTACACAATTAATCACATCCAACAGACATACAGCACTCCATTTCGCGCAATCACAAACCTTAACCTACTGATGCACTCCATTTTGCGCAATCACAAACCTTAACCTACTGATGCAAATAGTATCCTTTATATAGCATGTCTTTACTTGACAACATCAATAATCAAACACAACTTCTTTCCAATCACTACACGCAAAACGGTATCACCCACGATAAATACTTCTTCAAACTAATGGTTACGAACCATTTATGTTTTTTTGGTTTTTTTTAATATTTTTTTTTTTAAAGATTGACTAGTTTAAATAAATACACATTAGGCATGTTGTTCTGCCCCCTCTCCCCCCCCCCCACCTCCCTCCACCCAACAAATCATAATTGAAATGAAAGGCAGCCCAAGTAACTGTTAGACAAAGATCTGCTATGCTGCACTGGTTGTACATGTAGTTTGCTTCATTAGTAGAGTGAGAACAGTGACCGTGTGCATGACAGGGGCAACACTCCTCAGGGTGAGTGCCATGCAAATCAGTATCAACTATAACTATACAGATACAGCAGTGAGCCAAGGTAAAGGCTGGGGGAGTTGCCGCATTATCAACTATAACTATACAGATACAGCAGTGAGCCAAGGTAAAGGCTGGGGGAGTTGCCGCATTATCGATACACATTCTTGTTAAAAGCTACCCATCATGAGTTTGGAGGACAGAGGGGGGCAACCACACAACACACATAACACTCACAGATCAGGGTGTCGAGTTCCCAGTGAAGAACAAACTTGATAACGAAGTAGTAATCACACACAACACCGGTTATACGCAGCACACCATTCAAAGATGAAGCACTGCCTCCAAGGATGAGGTTAAAACCAGCTGGTTACACAGAAAATGGAGACCATGCAACGGTGACAGGCAGATTTAGAGGGCAGAAATGTTATGACACGGCACACTGGATCTACTACACGGCATACTGGATCCACTACATGGCAAACTGGATCTAAACTTGTTCATGCCAACATCAAGCCTGTGAAGCCTGCTGATCCACGTGTTGCCTAGCAACTGTACCTCGCTTTCCCCACAGTGGTTCCATGGCATCAGTCTCCGACATCCTGTCCAGCGTTCTGCCAGCAGCGGGGCCCCGCCCACTGTCCTCGTGCACCACTCTGACAGGGATCATCTTCGGTTCACTCTTCACGTCCGGCAGTGACTCCTGCAGGGTGGACTTGGTGTCATCACTTTTGGCGATTATGGTGTCTCGGGAATCGGAGCTGGACACAGCGTTGTCGGAGGGAGGTGAGTGACTGTCGTCGGGCCCGTGCGGCGCGGGTCCAGGCAGATCGGTGTTGGTCCAAAGCGGCTTGGAGTAATCCTGGAACTTCCTCTCCTTCTCCAGGTCGGGTAGGTCCAGTGGATGGCCACGGTTACTGGAGCGCAGCGGCTTGATGGTGGGCAGCGTAGAGTAGATATGATAGTCAAAGTCACTGATTGGCTGATCCGCTTCAACCGACAGCGGCTGATTGGTTGGGATACCTCGTCCCCCGCCGCCTCCACCCGGTAAGGAACGTGGACCTTGAGGATGTGACGGGCGGGGACCTTGAAGGTGAGAGGCCGAAGATTTAGCAGGTAGAGTTGAATAGGACCCTACCCCGAAATTCCTGCCGCCATGGGCGTGTTCCGAAAGTCCACTCTGCCAGGAAGAGAAGCCCGAGTCGTGGGCTGGCCGCGTGTGGTAGAAAGTGTCAGCGCTCTCGCTGTGCTTGCGTCCACGTCGCGGGATAGGCTGGAAAGCTTCAGGCCCAACACCACCACCACCGCCTCTTGACTGAACTATGATGGGCACGGTGCGTTCACCCTCGTCCACACTGAAACTGCGAGTGTGTGCGTAGGGACCTGTTCCGCCTGGGGACGACTGCACCGAGTATGGCGGTTGATGATGGTGGAAGGTGGTGTCTGTGGCATCACCTACGTTAATCTCTGTGGGGGCAGACAGAACCAAACCATCAACAAGTCAACAAGTGCAAGAAAGCATCAACCATGACAAGAACCATAACACGGTCACGGTCACTATCAACCACTACACACGGTCACCAACACACACCGGGAACACTGTGCTGTCAACACTGGAATCAGGCCAGATTACAGTACATGTACCAACAAGAATTACTGTCAACTGCAGGCAGAACACTGAAATCCAAGCAATAACACTGGTAACACATTGGTAGTACTGTCATCTGAAACAGGTTAACTTAACATCATTTCAAGATGAACCAAGAAAACAAAATGGTAAGTATCAACACATTCAGATTCTGCATATAACAAACCACACAATACAAGATGTAACCTAATTAAGATCCGGTAATGACCAGCAAGCAACTTGCTCCTGACGGGCTGATGACGACCATCTCCCACACATGGAGTACAGAGTCTGTGGTAACCAGTACTTGCACAATGTCAAGACAGCAAACAAAACGGGGCTAGGGGCCATTGTAACACTCCATTGATTTCTCTGCTATTTTCTCCTTCAGCCGAGAGGGAAGTGGTCGGGGGTCCATGCACTGGGAGTGAGAATCAATGAAGTGCAGGTGTTAACTACAACAGCTACTCCCTCTCCATGGGGCGGATGTGTCAATTTCACCTCTAATGGTGTCGCTGGTTACACACTTTCTGGTCAATACACTTAGAACACTTTTACACCTGTGCCTTGACTTTATCATATCATCATAATTCATGCGAATGAAACCGAGACAGAGTCAGTAGGGCTCTCTAAAAACGTTTCTGAAATAGTTAAACAGTTGGTGACTGTATAACAAACACTGACAAAAAGTATACTGCACCCCATTATCAATGACCTTCTAGTACTTTTACACGTGTATGTCCAACTGCAAGTGTACAGATCAGTACCTCAACACATCAACTCCAAGTGTACAGATCAGTATCTCAACATATCAACTGGAAGTTACCAGCACCTCAACATATCAACTGGAAGTTACCAGCATGGCAACACCGTAAGCGTATACATGTGCATCACTAAGCTGCAGGCAAAGGGTTAATGTTCTCCTTAGTTCTCATGCAAACCAATTTTAACTCTCTGGTCCCTAATGATGCCTAGCATCTGCAAGCACTGAGAGCAAGCCAACTGACCGAAAAAGTTTTGTTTCGTAATAGGTAACTGATGTAACAAGGGGAGAGAACTGTGTACCCGAGGGGAGGTCACTCCAGCATGCACATGCGGACACGCAGCATGCGTTATCTACCTTGGACATCAGCTCCCAGCTGGGCCAGTTTCTCCTGCTGGCGACGGAACAGATTCATGCCCCGCGATTTTGAGGAGTCGCTAGGCGACGAGCTTCCCCTCCCAACGTTGGAAGGCTCGCGCGAAGCTCGGGGCATGACTTTGTCCTGGGCTATGCCTCGGACCCTGGGCCCCATAGGTCGAAAATGGCTGAGTATTGAACATGGACATTGGCTTAGGCATGTTGTGCCTCATTTGTTTAGGAGAGGCTGGCTGCATGATAGGCCGTTTGGACCACTTGTGGAGATGTTGGGGCCGCCCCGCTCATACTGGCCTCGCTCACTCCAACGTGTTTCTGACACAACAAGTGGGTAAGCTGAGTGTTAATAGTTGCTGTGCAGTCCTAAAGGCTACAGGAATTATAAGGAGTCCGAGCTAAATCACCATTATAGTACACAAGTCTAACACTAACAACAGCCACAAGTATTCCATTAGGCAATGAGTGGGCAGCACTAGTGTTCACATAACATACAATACATGTACAGCACATGGAAACCTACCAGTGCCACAGTCTTACAGTGAGAAAAGCAAATCAATAATATCCAAGTAGTCTGGCCAAAATTAGAAGCTTAGGCAATTAGCAGGATGATGTCATTTCTGATTAGGATTACTGCCATTATTGTACACATGGAATGAGACTCATGATCAATAAACAAAAGGAAATGAAATGTAGATATATGTACACGTAGCAAATAATGTGAAACAATTTTGTACAAATTAATTACAAGCCCCCCCCCCCCCCCCCCCCCCCCCCCCCCCCCCCCCCCCCCAAGAAAAGGCAAAACAAACACCGTTTCCACCCCCCCCTCCCACCCCCCCCCCCCAAAAAAAAAAACCCACAAAAACCAAAAGACCACAACAAACAAACAACAACAAAACAGAACAAAACATAACGAAACAAATAAACAAATACACAGCTTTGAATTAGATGAAAAAAGAAAAAGAAAAAAACAACAACAGTAGAACACACCGCAAAAGTGAAAAGGATTTTTACTGGGAAATGAAAGCATGCATTGTGTTTTGTTCAATCTGTAGCTGTAATACATGTAATGCTGAAGCTTGGCAAAATGTTGTGAATCTACATTGTGAAAAAAAGACAAATAGTGATAGGAATGATACTAATAAACGCATGGACTTCTGTACTTCAAGAAGCAGAAGTGTCAAAGCAAAATACATGTAAATTATAATGCAATCTTTCACTTTCAGACTTGCTGACATGGATGACTGTTTGAGAGAAAACTGATGCTTCTCTGAAAACACTGGTGACTAGCCTCCATCAGTCTACAATAAAATGACAAGGGAACAAATCTTTGTTTTTGTATGCATGGCATGCAGCACTCTACACAGTACTAACAGAATGTTAGTGACCTCAGTATTATTGTCATTAATATGCAAACAGGGAACTGAGGGAGCCATGGCCACGACACCATGACACCCGCACTAGACATGCCAGACAATGAGAAAACGTCCAGTACCCGAGTCTGGTTCATCCAGGGAATGCTGACACTGATCAGGGAAAGACCCTGAAAGCAACACCACATGGCAAACATGTCAATCACACTGTCAGTAGTAACTTCCACACGTATCGGCAGAATGGTCAGACCAGTCAGTTATGAATAAAACCTGGTGTTTGCCATCATCTATAAACACTGTGAACATATTGTACTCCAACACACTCATTACAGGTCAAATCAACACAATTAGACCAGTAATGTTAAAAGATTAGTATCAACATTTTTTATCAGACTCTCAACTCCTTACACATCCGAATGGTGACCACTGACTATGGTGAGAGCCTGTACAAAAACCAGCCGACTGTGACCACAATGAGGGTTACCACAATCATGTATTTAGGATCAAAAGGGCTACCAGTGTTAGGCGCGTGCCGTCACAAGAGCTGTTGGATCTCTGTAGCGTGACCATCCAAAGCCCCGTCAATACCGATTGATGTTATTACCGGACGGGCAGATCTCGCTATTACACGACTGTCCCGACAGTAAGCGGCCTGATTACCTCATCTCTCAGCTGTTGCTGACCACACGTGACACAAGCCGGGAAAAGTACAAACTCCATCAGTCCATGCAGGCAAGAGACCAAGTGAACACGATGATCTACAGGTGAGAGGAGCGGCATGCCGCCTACCTGAGTGTGTACGAGGACGAATAAGAGGAGCAGGACGAGCAGTGTAGGAGAGAGACGGGGCACCGTGATAGCGTTCTTATAGCGCGGGCTGGTCTGGGACAGGCCCTGTAGGTCGGCTACAGCCGTACACACACACACAGACACACTCATGTAACAGTACTAACACCCCGCACTGACACACTGACCACTAGCAGGTTACTACTGAAAGCAACACTGTAATCTACACGCTGCATTAGCCATACCCACTCAGCATATTATGATAAAAAAGGAGGTTATCATCTCCGAACATTGCACTGACGTTGTGTACAAAGGTGACTGCGTTTTTGTTTTTTTAACAATGCCCACGGGCAGTTTTTCAAGCACACATCTTACAAATGATATTTGTTTTCCATCCTGTCAACATTCACAAAGAGGGCTGCATGAGTTAGATTACTGTGTGAAAGAATTTCTGATTTCCAGCTGTACTTTGCAACCTGTGCTGAAAGCTGATCACTTACTGGTGTACACGTTACAATGATGATCTGAACACCCTCAGATGAGGAAACAAGAAAAGCAAGTACAAGTACTTACACGCTACAACTGTTGCTTCAGCATGGCACTCCTCTTAGTGTTACTCTATGTTATCACTTACAATCACGCTAAAACCCACACTGAAAACTATGGGACATTAAAATGACTGGTAACTTTCATCAGACCTTCATTTCTCGAGGTGACTGTGTGCCAGCCCAAACCTGACTTGCAATGAACGGCTTAACAGTCTGTGGTTTATCTCTGAACACGTTCCAAAGGAGTAAAGATTAATGACTCCACATTTCAGTGAGGAAAGTGAACCAGGTGCATGCAGTAACCCAAGCCATGCAGACCGACAAGGCAAACCCACTCTCTCCTTGCTGTCCAATAAACAGCATTTAACAGCCTTAGGGAAATGACAAACGCTGGGTAGGTAGGAATCAAAGCCACCAACGCACCGCTAATTTCCTGGAGCTGCACTTTCAAGCTTGAGAGGGAAGACGCCATGCAAAAGAACCAACGACCCCGACAACGGCCACATGAATACTTCTTGACCAATATGCTGACATCTGCCCACTCAATACACAACTGCTTCACAGAGAATTTGTGGTGAATTTGTGAAACCAGTCAGTAAAATGACTGTCTTTCTGTGTTACGATTCAGCAGTTTTTTGTGTGTATTTTTAAATGTAGTACATTGTAATCCCCCTTCCCTTCTTGCTGAAAAACTAGGGAATAATTATAATTATCCTGTAAAAAACTGATGATGTTTCTTGTGGTGAAACCCACCCTTACCACAAGGTGGTTCAGTCTTGGTCAGCTACTACCGGACAAAACAGGTACATGTAACAAACACATCCTTCACGTTGCTACATGTCATGATGGTGGAGGACTGACTACCTGAGTTAGAACTAAAGGCCGTGGCCATGGCACTGCTGTGGGTCGTGGTGGAAGGGGTGGTGATGATGGAGGTAGAAGTGGTAGTGGTGGTGTGGTGGTGGTGGAGGTAAGCGAAGTGCTAGTGGTACCAAGACTGGCTGCATACGGCTCAGAGTTTGACTCCTGGCCTGCAAAAAGTGTCAAGAACAGAACTAGTCTATGCACACATGACACTCAACGTGAAACTAACTCAAAACCATGTTAGCTGTCAATACAAACTGTGAAACAATATAACAAACCACAACTCAACATCATTATTATCAAGGTGTACAGTACAGCGTTCAAAACAACACAAAATGACATTTAAAAAAATGATAATTTAAATTGAAAAAGAGGTTGTCAGATCATGTATTATAGAAGACAATGATATGTTGTGATGAAAGCTTGCGTAACTGATGTCAAATGGAAATATTCAAGTAACGTGAGGGTTAACCTTCATGGTGTTTGTCTGGTGGACCCCAAACAAGTTACAGTATAATGAAGGTGACTAGCTGACCACATTACAAATTAATGTTGAGAAAAACACAGCTTGTGGTACAAACAGTTCGTATGAACTGTGAGATAAAGTGTATACTACATAATTTCAAATTCAATATTACCCAAAGGTTGAAAAAAAAGAAGACAAAAAAGGTGAGCTGGGTACACTGGTGCCAAAAGTTAGATATCAATCAGTTATTATTATTAGGTGTATCACAGTTAGGTGCACATCATACAAGTCAGTAAGGACACAAGCCATGGGGTTTTGCAAGGTTAAGAGAAATGGTTGTGGGGGGGGGGGGGGCTCTTTACAAGCCCAGATGGCCGACAAGACAGCCATGTCTACCATGAGAACTGGAACTGACTTTGTGTCCACAAGAGAAGAAGACAACATGTACCCAACAGTAACATCATGCTGCAGGCTTGAGACGTCCGTCACCAACTGTCACGTCATGGTTGCTACGCTTACTTAGAGTAACATCTTTACTTGAACATTTTCTAATTCAGGGTCAGATTAACCTTGTGAAGCCTTGGTGAAGCCCTCATTCGTATAAAATCTGGACTATTCATGCTGTGGGAACACTGCAAATTGTACAGCCCATGGTAAAAGGTCACATGGGCAATGGATGACCAAACGGATGAACAGGCTGGGAGAGGCAGCACACTACAAACACCAACAACTGATAAACCAGTCTGTGAACTCCAACATCCCTGACCTTGACCCCGCAGTGCTCTACTTCCACCAGCTGAATGTTGTTGTTGATAATGGTGATGTTGTGGTGGTGGTGGTGGGTTGGGGTCTGGGTGGTTGCGGTAGTGGCGTGATGCCATGGTGATGGTCCTGGAAGCGGGTAAACCACGACCAGCACCGCCACCACCACCTGGAAATGCTACAGTATGTCAGTGACAGCTTTCGATGGCATACAACCCTTACTGACTTATCAGCAGGTCTCCTAACCCTGGTGACCATTATCCACAATAATTCAGACCAGCGTCACAGCTTTCACAAGCCCAAATATCAATACCACTACATGTAGTATTAAAGAATACCTCATTGACCGTTCACATGGGGTGACCTGGGTTCCCTGTTATGTTACAGCATACTAGCACATTGCCGCTGTACGAATCTAGACATGGAGGAGGGTCAGTGCCGACAGTGTGCACATTACATCATTCGAATCTAGACATGGAGGAGGGTCAGTGCCGACAGTGTGCACATTACATCATTACGAATCTAGACATGGAGGAGGGTCAGTGCCGACAGTGTGCACATTACATCATTACATGCTTGATGAGCTGTTACGTGTACATGTACTACATGTTGTTAACCTGTAATCCATACTACATGTACATACATGTATGTGTTAACACCACAATGCATGACTGGAACATTTCAACTACACGTCTAACACATAACAACTTGGTGACAGCAAAGAGAAAATCTTTACATGTGTAATGTAGTTTATTAAAATAGTAAAAAGAAAAGCAAGAAAAAGCAAGTTTTGAATCCTTCTCCCACTGAACCAAAAACAAACAAGCATAGCTCAAATTTCTGTACCAGCATAGCAATTAGTTCATCAGATGACGGCAACAAACAATTATGGACGAATACAACTGATGATTAGCGGTCCCAAGCTTTAGTACTGCTGACAGCGTGTGTACGTACTATATATGAAATGTCCTCCCACCAAGTGCCGAGCAGAGAAGCTGTCACCACTAGCATCTACTGTGTGATTACACGTTACAGTATACAGCACACCAGCAATGAGCGGTTAGTCCAAGCCAAGACTCCAGTTACCTGTGTTTAAACTGTGAGGCTTTTGTGTTGGGGATCTACCTGGAATGTCCCCATTTAAATAGATGTTGGGCGATTTTTCACCTCTGGAAAAACAGCACACAATTGTATGAGCAGTTGACACAGCTTATAATGATCATACATATTTCAACAATCTTCGCTGAAACGTCCTTTCACAACACAGAAAACAATGATGACATAAATAACTTTCTAAAACCTGGAAAGTGAAACTGTAATATAATGTCAATTTCATCAATGATCCAAATTATGTCCTTACAACACAACACTGGCATGGATAACATTCATCCATAGTCCAACATAACAAAATACCCCCTCCCTGTAACACAGAGAACACTCCCTCACAGAGCAGACAGACATACTGAAAGACAACCAGACATACCAAAAGACAGACAAAAAGCAAGGAACAGAGCTATAGTAGTACTGCAGTCAAATAGATCTCATCACCAGAATAAGTAGCAGTTTCACAATCAAATCAAAGTTCATAAACAACCTGCAAAAGGCACCTTTCCACAGTGACCATCGTTACCCAATCAGAAAATAAGTCAGAAAATTTCCCAGCAGATTCACATAAGAACCGGTCAGGAAAACAGGTCATCATATGCAGTCTGCAATGTAATCCCTTTTAAATCAATACACAGACAGATCAGAAGCACCACTGCTTGTTGCCCCTCCTAACAATCACTAGGGGTTGTAACCAGTCAACTTCACATCCAGCCGCATGGAATGTCCAACACTGGTGTGCAAACTGATATCTGGTATCTAAGACCAGTTGAACTATTCAAGATACATTTTATGATGACTGTATATATATGTCTGTACCTTGCCTTAAGTACAAGGTGTGTCTGTGACAAATTAATTGAATCCGGTCCCCCTGGCATGTTGCCTACAGCACAGCAGAAGTGAGGGGTGAGTGAGATAAGACAGTAAGTGCTTACACCTGGGTACAGACATACCACAGCAGGCAGCCATCCTCCACATAACAATGGATGCTCCTCAGCCTCTCTCGCTCTGTGCCTATGTCAGATATTAATCACAACCACCCCTCCCCTCTCATCTATTCTGACACCTGCCTGAGGTGAAAGGCCATTACAGGTATCACCAACAGGTGGTGTTGTAGGTCACGTCACACTGTAACCAGTTCTAACTATTTCCGCGTAAGGGTGGTTTTGTCTGACTGCTGCATCAGCATCTGCTATATTTGTCTTGATACAACGATGGACACCACGATCATATTCTCCAAAAGTACCTACAGCTTTACAAGGGTACCAGGACTAGAAGCAGTGTTGCGATACACAGTCAGTCTTTACATACATAAAATAAATGTTTTGTTATGATTTTAATTTCTTTCAGACCTGCTACATAAGCTGTCAGACAAAACATGCACCTCTTGCTATGTGGTAACTGCTAGAGGGTGGGTGGGTGTTTGGGAGTTAGATGGGGCAAGGACAAAAGGCCAGTACAAATATTCAGCCCCAACTGGTTAACTGCTGGAAGTAATATAAAAACTGTGTAGACTGTCAAACAACCTTACAAGCCGGCCTACCTGAAAACTGACATCAAGACTGACTTGGACTAAACAGACCATCCGAACATCCCTGTTACAGTATTGGGCGGATGTCAGAAGCCATAATGAGAGATCCAGGTGGCGCCAGTCGGCTGTCAGTGCACGCGCCAGATGTGACGGAGGAAAAAAGCAGGACGATGAGTCTGGAAATGTCACAATATTACTGTGACGCCGACCGCTGTACAATGAGCGGCGCGTGACTGGCACTAACTGCGGACAGCCTCCACTAATCAGTGGGAGAAAATAATCTGTGATCTCCCTCCAGCTCCAAATGCCGGCACTCGCCCCGCACGTATTACCGTCACACAGACACAACCAGTATCCGGTTAATATCCGGTCTGTATCCTGCGCAACTTGATATGATCGTATGATACTGGAAACCGGCCGTCCTTGGTCCCTCAGTTTACCCATCAGCAGCACGACTTTCCACATCACAATCACCACACTACATCCAGTATTCACATCCAAGCTTCTTGCTCATGTCACCCTTGTCAATCAGTCTCTCTATCTTATTTATACTCTATCACTCAGCGCTACTGATGCTGTCACGAGCATCACTGTTGCGGACCTCAACAGCCCGTTCTACATTCATGACGAGCTTGTGGTTACGATGTATAATCCAGATCCACGCGGCCACTGACGGTCATCTCCGACTGACTGAGGAGGCCGGCCGTATCCTGGGTGCACACTGACACTCATCGCCAACGTGCACAACGTTTTCGTTTGACGAAAAACAAGTCCACTGTAAAGACTGACATGACACCAAGCTTGTTTCCTGCTTATCACAATGGACAATCAGTGATAGCAATGTGGGTCTAGAGACTTTCTTCATCTGACCACAACGAGAGAGAGAGAGAGAGAGAATGAACAAACGAAACTTTATTTTACAAGGATGAAAGATGAGGTGCACAGACCTGTCTTACATCTTGTCCTTGCTAGGCTACAACTAAGTAAGTTACACTAGAGAGAGAGAGAGAGAGAGAGGGAGAGCACAATCTTCCATCAGGCAAGAACTTGACTGCGAAGACAAACACATGACAATGCCGCTGTATTACATGTCCCCAGGACTGAGTGGTCCAAAGAGCAAAGTTAATTTTACCTGGAAATTTCCAGCAGCAGTTGATCTGTGGAGTTCTTGATCAGCTGTTGTGCATCGTTGTAGTTTAATCCATGTGTCTTCTGTCGGTTGATTTCGTTGATGATGTCGCCCACTATGATGCCCTCATTGTACGCCTTACTGTTGGGGTTGATCTGAAACACACACAAACACGAAACGTGACAGCTCAGGCCATCCACCACTGAACACACTCTCCAAACTGATGTAGGAGAGAAATGAATTGTGTTTCAATCCAGTGTCTGTTGTTACACACCAGTTTTAGCAAGGCAGGGTATCACGAACTGTTGAAGTGCTTCTACACAGTGTGAGGAGAGAAAACATGTAGGATGAGATAAAATCCGTATCGTTCAAATCAGGAAACCTACACCCGAAGCGATATTATATATATATGTAAATTTACTGTAATCCTAAGCAGTTACCGCAACTGACTTCTGACACAACATAGCTCGTCACGTTGGATCCTCTATCACTACCATGGACTTAGTGCAGCAGGAACCACTCCACTACTTCCTGCTGTTCTGGCTGGAGTCTGAACGGCACTTCTACCGGTTCATACGTGTACATGTACTGATGTAGTCGAGAGTAGTCTATACACAGCCACAGGCCCATCACTAACCCGCCTTCAACAGACTGTATACAGACAGTGGGTACACGTCCTGGCCACACTAATAGTCGTGTTGTTTCTCAGCAACGTGCAGAACGTTTACTGTATGGTACATCACCACATGTTCCCACCTGGAGGTCCGTACGGTCAGATGGTTGAACAGCATCCATACACGCTCACTGCACGGTTCTCCCCTGGCTACACCTCATCAACCTGAGTTAGATACTACACACCTGTCGGCCATTCCCTGCACGCGCCGCCATACACATCTCTACCGCTGACTAACTACAAGCAGGATGGTCTGGTAATTAACACCAGTAACACACACACACACACACACACCACACACACACACACACACACACACACACACAGAGTTCAGTGGAGACCACAGTAGCGTGGCCCGAGCATGAAAAACATACCACCATTACCGGTGAGTGTTATTCAGTGGCTGGCGGGCCGTATAGTGATGAACTCAGGAAGATACTGGAGTACGATAACCGGCGGACGACTGATTACGGTCACTTCCCATTCAGTTCCGTCTCGCTTGACACAATACATCTACCTGCAGGCTACCTGGATACTATGTGGGTCAGGTCAACCTGCCCCGGTATACCTCACAAACACCAGTTTACATATATACATGTAGCAGACTAAGACAGTCCGAAGCTTCTGAGTAGCAACCCCGCATCTGTACCTTTATATCATCGTACTGTAAACTATGTGACGTTTCAACAACACAACATCAAGGGAAGTCTGGACACACACACACACACACACACACACACACACACACACACACACACACACACACACACAAAGAGAGAAACAAAATGAATACTCCCGAAAGCGCGTTATTGTGTGACTAACGTCCTCCACCAACGTCTGATTTCTAAATATAGAATCACTAGCAGCAAGCCCGACTCTCTACCACTCAGTGCCGACATGATCAGCAAAACTGAGACAGACAATGGTATTTCTCTCACTCAGTGATACTCCGAGGAATCTGCGAGTTTCAAGTGCCCGTTACGTACTGACGGAAACTGGTGGAACAGACACACAGACAAAACTAGTACACTGAGATTCCAACTTTTACTTGTCTGTATTTTTTTCACGCCAATCCAAGTCCGGCATTAGTCATAAAGCTGATGTGCTGAAAATTTATGCTCAGTTTCCGACTGTGAACTGATGCCGTGAAAAAGTGGAGAAACCTGCGACTACAGGGGGTGGGTGACTACACGGGGTGGGCGACTACACGGGGTGGGTGACTACACGGGGTGGGCGACTACAGGGGATGGGTGACTACACGGCACCAAACTTCAGGAATGCCCGGTGCACTGAACAACCGTCTGGAAAGTGCCCCCCCCCCCTCCCCCTCCCAACAGGAGAGCGGTGCGGGAGGTGAAACAGGCGGGTAGTGTTTATAGGTAGGGCAAACTGCTTACCTTCTCATCTCATCTGTGGCGGCTATTTCGGGCAACCCAGCCTATCTCTGCTGTTTCAATCAGTTACCTTTTGTCTTAAAGTCTTGCTCCACATCATGTACGTCTACACTACACGGGCTCCAGCATCCTGGTCATGAAAACGACAGTACCAGCTACCAGGTCGGTGAAACTAATCTGAAGGCTGCAACAAGAGAGAAGCGGGTGGATGGGGGTGGGTACAAAGACAGATTACTGTTCTGAGGGTGGAACATGGTTCCCAAGCCTCCTAAACAAAGACCATCACACGGAGTGTCAGCAGGTAGCAGACAGCTGGTGGTCTGGCATCACAGTAGACACTGTACGTTCATTCTGACTACATGCCGTGATTCATACAAAGCACTAGAATAACGGACAAGTGTTTAGATGGCATCCACATCAAAGCGGAAGCAGGTACTCAGGGAGGATTGGCTCTTTTCCTTGGTTTGGGTTCTTTTGTTTTTTTCAGATGGGCATCATCACTGACTAATGGAAAAGTGCACAGTACCCCAACTTGTGACAGTTCAGTCTGACTCTGAGATTATATTTGCAGATGACTAATGCGGTGTAGTGCTGAATAACGACATAACGCACATTGCCCCATGTTTCGCTGGGCACAAACAAAAAGGTCTTGTGAAATGTTCCATCTTTGTCATCTATCTAAAAACCCCGGCTATTCTTCAAATGCCCCTCTTGGATACCACAACGATATAAAACCAAACCAGTGAAACAAGACAGATGCGGCTTCATGGAGCGTATGAAAAACACACGCCTAGTAGCTGTATGTCAGAGCAGACAACTGAAAGATCATGGACCGACGGTGGACATCATGTAAACCCAGTACCTGTATTTCACTGACGCCTGACGGCACAGCGGCTACAGACTTGCCGTGACCCACATGTTGAGGTGCCAAGTGTTCCAGCAGCATGAACCACAACCCCAGTGGTTTAGTCAGCAGTAGGTGAAACCTGAGTCAGCAAGCTACCTATCGGTCGAAACGGAATATTGCGGTTATCGCCATCACATCCGGCCCGTATCCAGGAAGACGTTTAGGAGTTCCAATACATAAATTATACGGTACACGTACAACGTATATATAGGTCACTACTGGCGCCCTACATCTCCACGACTGACACTCCCGCCCATAGAATGTACTATTTAGGTTTAGGCACCGAAAGGCGGAACAAGTGGAGGTTTACTGTACTAAATGAGCAGTTCTCACCACAGGAGGTCGTCAGTCATCACTGTGTATGTCCATATCCCACTCCCCCCAACTGTCGGTTCCTGAACTCCGACAGTCACAACTATAACCGCTAGAGCCGTTGTGATGGACGCCGGTATCACAAGTCATGTGGATATATAATCACATACCGTCCGGAACTGTTACGTCACCTCGCCAATGCCACACATGAGCAGTCCACACGATAATGACATGCGCATGCACTAAGTGTTACATTTTCACATTATGCCTGAAACTACGTGTAGCGAGGTCGCAGTTTCAAGGAATCCGTTTTCCATCAACCGCGACAAAAATGAACTGATGGTCTGAATACAGCTGAATACTCACATGGCCACTACTGACAGCCTGGAAACATGAAACCATAAACAAGAAAACACAACATCAAAACCAATGAATAAAAACTCTTTGCGCATTAACTGATACACTGAGACTGACTGAATCGCAACTACCTGACGTAATTAACAAAAATGGCATACTCTGCGTTCATACGGTATGCAAACTGCGACTGCATACATCTCTTGAAGTATTGTCTAGTCCAATGTACACCAATGCCAGTAGTCTCACAGACCTCTGGAAGTTCAGTACAACTTACTCAAGTTATGCAGTTGCACGTCTACAACAGAACTGGAACTTGTCCAACACACAGTTTATACAGTACAAGTCAGTACTGCAAGATTTTTGTCACATCCACGTCCAATCAGTTTCCGTCCAGAAATCAGTCATGGAAATAGTGAGAAGCTTGGACAAAGCAAAACACATGCAGCAGTGGCACGCAGTACGGGTGCTGACTCCCGATGTCAGCTACAGTGGCACCTCTAGTAGTAGTACTCAGTAGTAATAGCGGCACATGGCCCAGTGGAGGGGATCTGGCATCGCTGAGAGCGGGGCGGCGAGGTGATTGGTCAGGCATAGCTATTGATCGCCGTCAGACAACACTGGTTGTACACGGGTCCAGCCCCAGTGGCGGGAACTACATCATGTCCTGCATTATAGTCACACCACGCGGTCTGGCGCCACCAGCTTCACTCTCATACACAATGGCACCAGCTCCCCCCCCTCCCCCCCTTACCCCAGGGCCCGACTTGGGACTGACGGCGATGGCGTCCCGGTACTGGCAGGACGGAGGCACCCCATCAGTCGCCGCACTGAAAGTGGTCTGTGGCCAGTGATGGTGACCATACTACATCAACAGGGTGGACAAGGCAGCAGGAAGGACACTGCAGCAAGATGGGCTTCTCAATAAGAATAATGGACTTCTCCTGTTCGTATTGATCGCCATCACATCGCAACATGCACCTGATTAAAATCCACTTCACGCTTAACTCTGTTTCAGATGTTGCGGCTAATACTGACGGCCGCGGGCACACAGGAAGATGATAAAACGAAATCGATTATTACCATCAGCCTGAATGATTTGCTTCCGCATCAAGTTAGACTGGCAGCCCGGCAGATCTCTCTCTCTCCGAAGTTGTTCCGATCGTCAGTCTGTAGACTCTGTACCTTCCGATTGCTCTGTGTTACAGCGAACGCTGGCTACACGACAAGCAAAGCCCATGCACGCGCTCTTCACACACTGAGGTCACTGATCCATGCTTACACACACACGTCGCCCGATTATCAGACAAACCGAAACGGAAGCGGCCAATTACTGTGTCCGATGACCAGCTCAGTGCAGCACTGAGAGCGGTGAAGCTGTCTGTACTGTCAGTATTAAAACCACATGTACACTCTCCATGACCGACGTACCTGATGACCAGCACAGTGAAGCCGTGGCGACATTGTCAGAGTGGCACCACATGATTATATATATATATATATATATATATATATATATATATATATATATATATATATATATATATATATACACTCGTCATAATGTCATCATCCTGCTACTTGAAATGTGTGCACTAACAGAGGATATATTGACTACAGGACTGACAAGCTACAAGGACTCTGCCAGTGGTGAAAATTCACCAAGCGAGCTGGTAAAGTGAAAAACGATCAAACAAAAACAAAACAACAAAAAAAACCCAAAAGAACAGCAGTACAAGATTACAAATGGCCGTGGATCATGCAAGCGTACTGGCACTACTGGCATAGGGCCAGGCAAAAAGTCCCAAAAGCAAGTTATGATCGATAGGACGGCCCCCGTTCTACACCATACACTTCAGTGGCGGCTCGCTTCTTGTATCATACACTGTCCCTCGGCCTCGGCACACGTCCCCTCCACACAACAGCCTCATAACATCCACTGACAGCCAAGTCTCATATTACAATGCATGATTTGTCAGCTGACAAATTCACTACTCCTGTACATTGTGCACACTGAATACCAAAACACAGTCTCGTGACCAGCAAGTTTTCTTGGTCGTCTGTTGGATTCTCCAAAAGGAGCATGCATAGAACACGACTGAGTTCGTTTTAGAAAATTGTTAAACTGTGTAATCCGCCCAAAAACATGAACTAGCGGACTGGACAGAAAGAGGGGTGAACCGCGCAGATGGTCTCTTCACTGATCAGTCTGATGATGTGCACATTTTCAAATGCAAGAGAGAGAGAGAGGGAGGGTGTGTGTGTGTGTGTGTGTGTGTGTGTGTGTGTGTGTGTGTGTGTGTGTGTGTGTGTGTGTGTGTGTGTGTGTGAGAGAGAGGTTTGGCCTGGTGAATCAGCTTCCAATGCCTGAAGTGTAAGAAGCAAAACCGTGAACTTTTTCACCTGCAGCACACGTGCCGTGAATTAGTTGACTGGCAGCCCACAAGGCACTGGGCATGTGCCATGACGAAAACAGCTCGCGGCTTGTGTTTCTAGTAGCATGCCAGTATCATACAGTACCCCAGAGTGCGGCCATACAGTGTCAGTGTGCATGGCCTGTATTCTGTATTGTCAGCCCATCACACTCGGTCACACATTGCCACGGACACAGTGACGGACGGACGTACAATTATCATACACACAATACAGGACTGACAACTCGTGACTGTACTGAAAATCCAACACACCAGAGACGTGCCTCGTGATCGTAGACTGGAAGTTACGTGACTACAGCAGTGTGTGTGTGGGTGCCGGGTCGCTTATGAATATCACATTATGGAGTCTCTGACTCTAGATACACGGGCAGATTCAGGGCCCGAGTCAGGGATCAAGTTCAGTGTTTATCAAGATCTGCAGGCAAAAATACAATACGTGTGTGTGTGGAGGTGCACTAAATAATTACGCGTTCCCCACAGTTTTATTAGGTTTTGTATAATGGAGGTCAGTGGCGCCTGAAGTACCGATAAAATCCTTTCTTCTCCATTTACACGCGTCACGCCAGTCCGTCCTGTTCCGTTGAGGTTCACTTGTCAGCATTACGAGAAATGCTATTAATCCAACGTAGTTTTTAAGGATTCGTCAGCAAAACACGTGATTTACACGTGCTAATGGCCGAAATACACTGACAGCCCGTTTACGGGAAAGATCACAGTTCATCCAGCATGAAGAGCAGTTTGTACTACAGGCGATGTAGCACCGCATCGCGTGGTCCACCCCGCCTTGTCCCCCAACACGCTGGCACCGTCACGGACCACAGTGACGGCGGAATGTCGGAGTGAGGCAGTGGACGGTGGCGTGAGGAAGGCTAATAGAAACACTCAACACCGCCATCAGGCCAACACTCGACCCAACACGGGAGGCAATCAGCAAAGTGCGGGAGTGGACAACAGTAATTACCGACAATTAGCTGGCGAGGGACGAAACGGATATCGGACAGTTACACACTATCACTTGCGCCATACAACGGCCGTCACACTTCACCATACAAACACGCAACGATACAATGACGTTGTCATACACTTTATTTCACATGGCCCGAATGACTCTCAACTCTGCCATTGAGTGGGCAAGATGTCAGTTAAGTAATAAACACTGAGCTCACGCTCTTCAACATGGATAAAGTGGCAGTCGTCTTTCCAATGTTTATGATGTGGATAAAGTGGCAGTCGTCTTCCCAATGTTTATGATGTGGATAAAGTGGCAGTCATCTTCCCAATGTTTATGATGTGGATAAAGTGGCAGTCATCTTCCCAATGTTTATGATGTGGATAAAGTGGCAGTCGTCTTCCCAATGTTTATGATGTGGATAAAGTGGCAGTCATCTTCCCAATGTTTATGATGTGGATAAAGTGGCAGTCATCTTCCCAATGTTAATGATGTGGATAAAGTGGCAGTCGTCTTCCCAATGTTTATGATGTGGATAAAGTGGCAGTCATCTTCCCAATGTTTATGATGTGGATAAAGTGGCAGTCATCTTCCCAATGTTTATGATGTGGATAAAGTGGCAGTCATCTTCCCAATGTTTATGATGTGTGTAATCAGCGTGATGCTCATGAAATCTGTGCGAGAAATGTGTAATGAGGGCGATATTTATGATTGACAATATGTGTACGTATTGACCTAGCCGCCCGTGGTGATGTTCACTGGATTGTATTATGGTTCTAAAAGCCGGGGCCCTTGGGCTCAAAGCCGGCAATTAAATCTCTCTTGGTGCAGAAGGAGATGGGTCGCTACACCCTGGCGACCCTCACTGTACCGTCACTAATCTATACAAACATCGCTAGCTGACCTTTTAGTTCGGGTTTTACCCAGTAACATTACGCCATCAAAATGGCATCGCCAAGTTATCGGAAGCAAATGTCTCGCTTCTTCCTGACCTCGGGTCCTTTCCCTTATCTGCCGACATCCTTGTGGCCATATTCATGTCCATGTATTTATAACTTGAGGCGGCGCTGAGAAAACAGGCTGCTGCCAAAAAGAGAACTACTCACACTAGACTCGCCTGCACACAGTCGTGAATGCCATCAGCATGGACTCAGCGCGGCCACTACGGCCATAATAAGCGTCAACAGTGGGCTTTCCTAGTTCCACTTGTATGAACGTCTCTCTCTGACGGTTATAATTATGGCGGCCCGGGTCGGTGTAGTAGCCATCTGTTTCATTAGTCATTAACAACTGGTTACATAACATATTAACTCTAGGACTGCAAACCACAATGACAAATAACACCCCCCCCCCCCCCCATCGGCCTCAGTGCTAAAATCAGCCCCCCCCCCCCCCCCCACCCCCGAGATCCCGTATGACAGAATCCGACAGTGGAATCTCGACCCCATTAGCTGCGTGGTCCGCAGGTCTGTATCTGGCACCTGGTAACCATGGAAATATGTCAGAGATCACGATAACGGCTGATCCATCCGACACTTTGCAGCTAGTGCCACTGGAACCTGATCGCGGAACAATGCGCGCGCCAAGCGGTAGGTGAATATTTTGTCTGTACCCCTGAAACACACGAGGTTCCTTCTGGGACTGGCGGTTAGTCATACAACACCCGAGTCATCACCTGAACAAAGACTGGTTAGTTTCTTACGGTCGTGGACCAGGTCGTCAGTAACCAGTGTATACAAGACGTTAGACCTCTGACTGATGGCCGACCCCCCTTAAACAGTGGTAATACTATTAAATAGAGGGGAATGCAGAAGTCATGAATACAAGACCCGAGTCATCACCTGCCGGAACAAAGACCGGTTAGTTTCTTACGGTCGTGGACCAGGTCGTCAGTAACCAGTGTAAATTTATGTATACAAGAGCTCTGACTGATGGCCGACCTCCCTTAAATAGTGGTAATAGAGAGAGGAATGCAGAACAGCATGTTTCCAGACATGGAACATGTTTCTGGAAGTCAAGTTACCGATACTGGTAGTTTCTTCAACATCAGTCCAAGAGTCAATCAGGCGCGAACTGTTGGTGGCACAAGTTGTGCCAGCAGGCGCCACTGCGCTTTGTGCTCACATCCGCAAACAATATATAGAGATAAATATTATAATGAATCTCCCCTTGCATTTCGCCTAATGCCAGCAAACAAAACCCACAGTTTCTTATCCGTGTTATTCCATTTCCAATGCTCCACATGACTGTATCCTTTGTGGATGATGGATGGCCTAGTCAGTTGGGGGGGGGGGGGGGGAAGAGATAAGCGGATTGAATAAAAAAAAACTGGCCCGACAACCTGTTGGAGCCAAGCCATGGCTGACTATGGTGTATGGTGTATGAACGTGTGTAACTGGTTAAGCGGCGAAGGAAAAGGGGCAAAAAACAGAGGTGGCACTGTGTAACCACACTGGGCCATGCTTGAGAGACTGACAGGTATGAGTTCCTGCCCCTTCAGTCTCCCCCCTATAATAATGGTCCTTCTCTTCTCCACATGATACGGGGCCCTCTTTCTGGCAGCCGACGGCCAACATACCCCACTACAGTACAGTGTAGATGATGCGTCGTCAGGAGAAATGTCTGGTTTAGGATCCTGTGGTATAAAAATTTACATGACGATGCGCCGTGTGTGTGTGTGTGTGTGTGTGTGTGTGTGTGTGTGTGTGTTCTTCTCATCTGAACACAAGTTCAGAAAGCATTGAGTGGTGTTGGCATCACGTGCACCGTGCGTATAGTGCCACGTTACTGGTGACAAGCCCTTCACTACATCAGTGACCAGCGGCCTGCTTGTTCACTTTGTTCACTTCTTCTGCATCCAAACCACCTGGGACAGGTAGGTCATTGTAATGAGCACCAAGTTCTCAGTTCTACACCTTCACTCTGACAACACACGGTCGGTTACCTGTGTAACAGTGTTTACATCACCGATCTAACACATACGGAGTTCCGTGCATGTCTGGGGATGTTGCCAGCAGCACAAGCCGGAGTCAGTAACATGCTGACAAGATCCCATTAACTTCTGGCGGCTCATCACACGTGTCTTGACCTCAAACTCCTTATCTGACCCTCGATCCCCCCCCCCCCCCCCCCACAATGATTCCTAGCCAAAAGCAACATGCGTACGCAACAAGAAAAGCGAGAGGTAATCATGGCAGGTATGGAAGAGGAAGGTAAGACTGACGCGTGTACTCACCGGCCAGGTATTCTCGTCTCCGTGCACCTACAGCCTGGAAAGCCCCCGACCCCTCGACTGTCTCTCCCTCTCTCGTTCTGTAGACCACTCTACTCCGCCAGCTCACGCGGCTGTAGCACTGTACAGTACAGGCAGGCACCTCGCTAACACTCGGCCGCCTCACCTTCCCTACATACTTTTTTTTCCCTTCAAAAATAAACCACGACTACGAGTCAGGGCCCCGTTAAATGAGGGCTTGCTAAGTTTAGTTGTTACTATCTATACTTACGTTGCCTAGTCACAGGATTACTCATCAGCAGGATAGGAATCTGTGTGTGCCACGGGGTACGTGCAGTGCGCGCGCGCGTGCATGCGTGCGTCAGTGCGGCTGTTGGCTGGGTCTTCCCCGGCAGCCTTCACCCCATATAAGGCACAAGGGGCTATGACTGGTACCAGAACAGCACAGAGAGAAAGACAGAGAGGTAGCCGTTTCCTACCTGTCGCCGTAAGACACTGCCGAATTCTCATCCTATTCCTACCCGCGGCCAGGTGAAGGGGAGAAGTTGAATGAAGGTAGAATCAGCGTTAGGGGCCATTAGTCGGGAGGGGGGCGGGCCGTTTATCGTCTAAATGAGCACCCCCTCCCCTCCCATCACCAGCGTCTGGGTTTCATTCAACGTTTGTAAATTAATCAAGTCTACCTGGCCTTGCTCGGCTGGAATTGCGGAAGAGGTTCACCTGGGAGTCATCTTCCCCTGGGTCTACCATATGAATGGCTTTTCAACTTTCCTCTTCTTTTTTTTTTGGGGGGGGGGGGGGAGGAGGGAAGGGGGGGTGAAGGGATGGGTAAGTGTGTGTGTGGGGGGGGGGGGGAAGAGTCGGGGGAAGAGGGGACTCGGTGCTGAACCTCCCCATTCCCAATCCGTTGAGTTAGCACTAAGCAAGAGCAATGTATTTAACTTAGTGAATCTGAATTAAACTCAAAATTAAAGTTTATCTCTCACCAGAACACAGGGCTCCTCAACAGAGTTGCGGTAAAAAAAAAAAACGAAAAAAAAAAAACGACAAAAACAACAACAAACAAACTGATGAGGCTGAAATGAAACCAAACATTTCTGACGATGTGTCAAGGACAAAAGATCGAAGTTTCACAAAAATAATACATGTAAACCTGCAAACGCCGCTCAGCTGGTCTCAGGACTACACTGATGTATACTGCACAACTTTCGTCGGACATGCATAACTTATGTAGTAACCTTCTGTTTTTGGTCAGTAGACCTAGTATCAGTGTGAACAAGCTGCCACAATTATCCTGATGGGAAACCTGACTCCGGCCACGCAACCAGCAGATATACATCACAGCCTCCCCTCTTGTTCTATTCCGGCGCTAGCTTATCGACAAAACCGAAAGAAAGAAACCACCTGTTGCTGATCCCGCTCCGCATGTACAATAGTGTAGTGTAGTGTAGACAGACATGGATGGCTGCAGCACTACAATCAATACACCACCATCAAGTCTGATGCATAGTCCGCAATGGGCAACTGTCCTAGTGAGGGGCCACGATAAAAAACATGTCCTGCCCAGACAGCAGTCGGTAGTGGAATGATTTTTTAAAATCATTTTTAAAAATATTTTTTTGTAAACAAGGCGAGAGAGAGAGAGAGAGAGAGAGAGAGAGAGAGAGAGAATGTCAATGGAACACATCCATATCGTCCCGAGTGACCAGAGCCTCAACTTCGCTCAAGTGGTTGGTGATGAAAGTAGCCAGGCACAATTACTGACGACAGTCCGTGTCTGACGTAATGGCGGAAAATAATCTGCATGAAGCTCAAGCCGAACAGTCATCATCATGCACGTTGTCACTGTGTGTGTGTGTGTGTGTGTGTGTGTGTGTGTGTGTGTGTGTGTGTGTGTGTGTGTGTGAGCAGACTGCCCAAAAGCCCCCCCCCCTTCCCTCCCCAAGTCGTTTACAAACGTGTGGCACATACCTGGTGAATCAGGTGTAATTTTCAAGTTCATTAAGCTGACTGGGGTGAGTAAGTAAAGGAAGGCGGCGAGTAATGAGGGAGTACTGAATGTACTTGTGTGGTTACATGCCGCACTCTCCCCCTATCGACCTGTCAGTGAAAGTGAAGCACACTACGGACCAGGAGGCTTTTTTCACCTCCGCCTTTCTTACCTGTCAGCCGAGGTCCACTTTGACAGTGTGCGGGTCAGTGATAAATACGCCAGGAATGTAGAGCCCACACCAAAACATCCCCCTCCCTCCACCTCCATTACTGTAATAGCCCTAACTGTGGACACGCTTCAATCATTATCTATTTCTAACCGATCTGGGATGTGCGCTTAGCTTTTTCTCTCCTGAAGACGTAGTTTCAAAAAGGAAGGGGGGGGGGGGGGGAGGGGGGGATTTCGCTGACTCTATCGGTCCAGCTCATGGCGCACTTCAGAAGACGCCAGATCGACTTCTATCGCACATTTAATTTCCATCTGTTAAACTGCAATGCCCGGTGGCGAAGTCTTGTAGCTGAACTATGTGCGTGTGCGAGGGAAGTGGGGAATGATAACAAAAGTTCTTGGATCCGGAACTGACAAAGTGAATAAGCCACGGTTTCAGTTTGAGGCATACAGCATACCACCTGTAGGCTGTACACACTGCACCGGAATAAAGCATGCACCGCAAAACCACGGATTACGACCTGTGAAGCGTGCGGGAGAGAGAGAGAGAGAGAGAGAGAGAGGCAGCCAGGGGCAGTCGGTTCGATCAACAAAGCCTCAGGAGTTCCCTCCCATGTTGTTTCGAAGTCATACGTGTTCTTCCAAAAATCACAGCATTACAACTACTGAAAAAAAAGGAAGTCTGGAATCCAGTCACAATAGGCAAGCAAGCTAGGAAGTTCAGCATGTACAGCCAAGTGTAATTTTTATTATCATTATTCTCTTAATCTTAGTCTGATCTCAATGTTGGGCACAAGAGGGAAGCGACCAAGGGGTGTGTGTGTGGGGGGGGGGGGGGGAGTATCACTGATAACCTAAGTTTCAGTCATACAGTCATTTTACGGTGAATTAAGGTTCATACTGCCAAGCACAATCAACCTTGAAATACTCGCCCTTCGGGTGAACCAAGTGGAATACGTTACGGACGGATAAAATAAAAATCTGGTCCTTCTCCTCATCCCGTCACGAATGAATTATTTACAATGAAACCCTCCGCAACAAGCTTCAAACCGTTTAACACCAAGCGGCTGGTGATCACCCATGCGTGAATTTTGCCAGCCTGAGTGAAATGGTTCAAACAGACCTGCCGTGGGCTGACATACCAGCAGTCAACCTGTCATCTGTCATCAAGTGACGGGAGAATTTCAATCATGTCACACACAGTAATTTATCGACATGGGAGGCGGTAATAGCAAAGGCATGTACGGTATCGGCACTCCGTATAACTGTGTCCTGTATGACCCCACAGTGGATTTCTCTTACGTCACCGGGACGGCTGAAGCAACGCTTATAAAGCTGTATCTCCGATGTCAAGGACATAACGACGTTACTCCGTCGTTAGTTACATGTATGTAATACCAATTCTCGTGATGTATGTCAGGTGTCATACGCTAACACAAAAAAGAAAGACAATCTGAAATAAAAACAATATAAAGAGAAAATAAACGCGTGTGCGCAATTAAGCATCCGTCCACTTCCGGTGATTAGCAATTTTGCTAATCCCTGTTGTCCAAGAGCGTGATTGTGTGGGTTGCACTGGTCACATGATGTATGCCTCAGTAGCACCACTCATGCCCCAGTAGCAGGGCCCACCAAACCATGATCTGTGTGTACACCGACACAATTAAGCCAATCACTCGACACTAATTCGGCGCCTACAAGGTACACAAACAGAATGGAGGCACTTTTTCCCACCACTCATCCGCCCGTTATCGTGATAATCTTGTTCACCGTACACGGGCACGCGCTGCGGGAGTCACCCGGTCCCGCCGTTGCAAGTGACGCGCCAGTCTTTACCTTAACACTTTAATCGTTTGTCTACACACAACGCGTGCTCCACTGACCACAAGCTCTACCGTTGTGCCGCTAACAACAACAAAAGAAGACCGTTACCGCTCATCTTAAACCTCTTCCTGTAGCCTAAACCATCATCACTCGCATTTTCTACTACTTATTTCTACTGTGTCAGACTAAAACTGACTGAAAACAAACAAAATTTGAACAATGACACAAGAGAGGGAGGAGCAGTGAGCAAGGTGTATCAGGTAATGTGTTAGACAAGCTGTGCTCCTGAAAGACTTGTACCAACCACCCGGCTTAGTTCAGGTGAAACAGCAAGTGAGTACAAGCGGAACGCGACGGGTATGAGTGCCGTGTAGGCAAGGCGGCGACCATCGGGCGTGCACCTAATCATGCGTGTCGGATCAATTGGGATTAACAAGGGACTGGACTGGTTGACAAGTAACACATTAGGCAACAACGACATTGATCTCAGCTGTCGGGAAACGTAAAGAAGTCAACGACCGCTGACGGCACAGAGCACAACCACGGACAGTATCACTACCACAGGGTCTCTCTTGACATACTCTTAGTCTCCGTACTGACTGACCGGTCTACATGACGATTCCTCACAGTATCACTACCACAGGGTCTCTCTTGACACTCTTAGTCTCCGTACTGACTGACCGGTCTACATGACGATTCCTCACAGTATCACTACCACAGGGTCTCTCTTGACACTCTTAGTCTCCGTAGTGACTGACCGGTCTACATGACGATTCCTCACAGTATCACTACCACAGGGTCTCTCTTGACACTCTTAGTCTCCGTAGTGACTGACCGGTCTACATGACGATTCCTCACAGTATCACTACCACAGGGTCTCTCTTGACATACTCTTAGTCTCCGTAGTGACTGACCGGTCTACATGACGATTCCTCACAGTATCACTACCACAGGGTCTCTCTTGACACTCTTAGTCTCCGTACTGACTGACCGGTCTACATGACGATTCCTCACAGTATCACTACCACAGGGTCTCTCTTGACATACTCTTAGTCTCCGTAGTGACTGACCGGTCTACATGACGATTCCTCACAGTATCACTACCACAGGGTCTCTCTTGACACTCTTAGTCTCCGTACTGACTGACCGGTCTACATGACGATTCCTCACAGTATCACTACCACAGGGTCTCTCTTGACACTCTTAGTCTCCGTAGTGACTGACCGGTCTACATGACGATTCCTCACAGTATCACTACCACAGGGTCTCTCTTGACACTCTTAGTCTCCGTACTGACTGACCGGTCTACATGACGATTCCTCACAGTATCACTACCACAGGGTCTCTCTTGACACTCTTAGTCTCCGTAGTGACTGACCGGTCTACATGACGATTCCTCACAGTATCACTTCCACAGGGTCTCTCTTGACACACTCTTAGTCTCCGTAGTGACTGACCGGTCTACATGACGATTCTCTTAGTCTCCGTAGTGACTGACCGGTCTACATGACGATTCTCTTAGTCTCCGTAGTGACTGACCGGTCTACATGACGATTCTCTTAGTCTCCGTAGTGACTGACCGGTCTACATGACGATTCCTCAGTTCAGCAGCCAGGATTGCGCTGTTTTTTAACGTCTAACATTTCGTACGTATTGAAATCACGCACAAAATTATTATTATTAAAACGATAATTATCATACGACAGGCCTTTCAATGAAGACAATTTTCTGTGGACTAGTGACACCGTTTGAGATTAAACCGCCCTCAAGTGGCCGGAGTGCTTTGATGTACTTGATGCGTGAGGTGGCACACTAAACACTGATTACTGTACGGCACCTCCCACCCCACCCACCCCATACCCCTAGCCGCACCGTCTCAGTACACTTTCAATATCTGCTTGAAGTAACCGCGTTTGCCAGACTGAAACTAAGTAGTGAAAGCGAGAGGGCAGATCGGAGAAAATCGCGTACGATAGTCTGATTTGCAAGATTATGACTTTTGTTGAAGAAAGATTTGTATGGACCAAATCTACCCCCAGTCTGTGTGGCCTGTTATCATACCGTTTGCAGTGGATCAAGAAAATTCACACGACGATCCTTGACGAGATAAGACCCCTCCACACACACCTCCCCCAACTTGTTATTCTTTGTCCTTACTCGGAGTCCGACTTGTGTCAAGCCTCAAACACAAGCGGCCATGAGCCTAGTGTAGTTCAGGGAGAGAAAGCCTTATTCTTTATCAGCGTGTAAAAGCCAGTCGCCCTATAGGAAACGCTTGCCGTGATTTACATTTAGCTTCACACAAAAGGCCGACCGGCCTTAAACCGGCGGACAGAGATAAAAACATACGTGCACATAAATCTGTCATGAAAACCTTCAACAGGATTTGATAATGCCCCTAAAATGACCGGGGGGCGCGCCCCAAAATGCGGCTGCAACGGCAGTCAAAGAAATCGATGTTGTTGTATGTCCAACGGTTAGATCTGTTTACCCCTCAGACAGGCCCATAACATGTGTAACTGTACATGTAGTTGTATATCAGTTCATCATCAGTCTGAATTTAATTTCAACCATATCCTTTGAACATTCTTTCAATGTTAATACCACTTCATACAGACATAGAAACAAACTCACCTAAACCGGCCAGTAATGTAAAATCTGAATTTCATTATAGCTCAAGAACTAAACACCGGTTCATGTCTATGTGTTGCCGATAAAACTGAGGCAAAACATACAGAGCTGAATCATAAATATACTGTGTGTGCGTGTGTGTGTGTGTGTGTCAGTAGGTGTCTGTGTGTGTCAGTAGGTGTCTGTGTGTGAGTGTGTGTGTGTGTCACTGTGTGTGAGAGAGACAGAGAGAGAGAGAGAAGCAACTTCAAGCTTCTGATGTTTTCTTGTCAGTTTTTCCCCACTATAGCCTGGCTCCATCTCAAGTGAAAACAGACGGAAGTGCACAGACACACACAACTCCCTTGGCACTCACTGCGGGTCGGGAAACTAATCCCTCTCAACTCTAACCGCCACAATCCCCTTTCCTGCAGGCTGCCAAGCTCCAGGATTGATCCAATGAAGCATCCCTCATCTTCCTCCCCACCTCTTCATCCGTATCCATGCGTTGGCCTCTCCTACTCCACTCCGATTAGATACAAAGCCTGGATGCAATAAATTGCCGCTATGCCTAGCGCTGCATTCCTCCATTCACCTCTTGATACCTTCACCGCTAAACGTTTCCTGCAGTACACGTGTGGACAGGTAGGGTGGGTCCGGCACCGTTAGGGAGATAACAAATACTGGTTGGAAACTCTTCTGACACACTGTAGACCAACAACTCGGCCCTAATGGTAAGCACAGTCATTCACCACTCAACACCTTACTTAACTGTCGGGGAGTGAGGTGCAGGACTGTGGGAAGTGTATAATAAAGAGTGACAGTGGTGGGGATGCAAATAAACAATGGGTACATGTAATATCCCTCTGGCTTTTGATCAACACTACAGTTATGTCTATTGCACACATCCTATGTTTACAACAAAACCTACAGATGATATCACTATCAGTACAGCACAACTGTATGACATACTGTACCTGCAGTCCTGCATAGGTAGCATACAGAATTTATTTCAAAATCTGACAAACATCTGGTAAATGCTTTATGACTGGCTGTGATCTGATCTGATCCTGTTAAACAAACACACACAACCACACACACACACAAACAAACACACACACACACACACACACACACACACACACACACACACACAAAACAGAGAAAAGTCAGGGAGGTGATTTAGTGAATCTGACCTGTTCACACCTCAGTATTAATCATTGCTGACTTGATGATGATCCTTTTACACTAAGGGCACACATCAGTGACCTCGTGATCCTGCATCATCAGTCAAACTGACAGATCTTGACCGATCACAACACTTACACACAGACACACACAGACACACACACACACACAGAAGCTGTGAAACTTTCCAAGCCAGGGTGTAGGGCATCACACAACAAAATCCTGAAGTAAAACTGGTGAAAAACTACAAGATCTAGAAAAAAAAAAACTTCCTTTGGTGACCTGGTTGCAGACTCTTGCGAATTCCTCTAGCATGAGCAAGTGTTCCAAAGATGCAATATTGTGATGACAAATCTCTCACCGTGTTTAGTTGTATAAAGCTGAACACATGCAAGAAACATATCTCTTCTCTCATAAAAACAACCTGAACAAATTATAAATGAAGAAGCCAAACAGTGAAACACCGCTTACTTTTTAAGGTCCCCATTTGACCTTAAAAAAAGTTGAAAACATTTCTAATGCTCTGAGATTAAAGTATAAAACAAAATTAAACAAACAATAAACCTTGTTCGGAAAAAAAAGTTTAGTGTCCTGAGTGTGTAGGATAAGCTCTCTTTCAAATAAAATTACAAGTGCACGAGGTAACTGTCTTTTTTTTACCCCAGTAAGCACTGAGTGCTATGCATATCAGGGACTTCCATCCTGTTTACGTATTACAGAAACACACTGAGGGTGTGTCTATTTTTAGTTCAGCCCCAATACCGGTATGACATGACCTAACAACTTAATACCCATGCCCAACTGGTTTTTTTGCACAGACTGTACTGCACATGTAGTTATCAATGTTTATGATTATCAGAAACGTTTTGGCAGCATGGTGACATCAGCAGCACCTGGTCCTACTGAATCATACACCAGCAGCCTAGGTACTCCATTCACTACTTCAGATTATACCTTTGAGTGAGTGGGTGGGGCCATAAGCTACCTAGTACTGTATACATGTACAGAATTTGTGAAATCAAATAGAAAACGACATTAAAGTTCACAGTTTTCATTCCTCTGGTTTTAGAAGTTGTTTTTCTTTATTCGCTGATTGTTGAAACCGACACCTCCTTCCAAACAAAACAACAGCAAAGAAATGTTTGTTGTTGTTGTTGTTTTTTCTTACGGAAAGGACAGAGCCCTGAAACTTTATCAACTTCCAGAACGGTACTATCAGTGGGTCTTCAAATGTTCTCTAAACCTGCCAAAGTGTGGAACTATTGTGTGCCTTTGTTTAGTTTTTGACAAAGAAAGGTCTAGAATCGGTGCAGGCCGATCAGTTTCCTGCAGGAGTCAGTACCAATGTCTGCGCATCATGAAGGCGCTGCCGCCTGCAAGCAAAACCCACGGACAGGTAGGATGGAGGTCTTCAACATAACACTCTCGCTGGACTTTCCCTGATATATCTTCATAAATCTACGCCTAATCTACAAAGTACAAGACGACTTAAGCACGCACTGCTGACGGCTGAATGACTTCGTTTTCGATACCTGACCGGCAGCAACGATCGTCTGCTTACTGAAGTTACCTTCAGGCCGTGCCGCCAAGCACTTCGCAAGTTGGCTGTAGCAGACGAGCTCTTGATATACTGGACAAAACTCATTAAAACAAAATAAGAAAACGACCAGGAAACGAAAAAGGGAACTTACCTTTGAAATTGTTATAGGCTCGTCGAATTCTCTGCCACCTTTAATCCGCAATCCCCAGGGTGAGCCCCCTTTCAACACGACAGTGAACGTGGTCATGATTCAATCGAAACCGCCATTAGCCTAGAGTTCGCACTACGCACCGAAAGGAAATTTGGAAATAAGAAATACGAGCGGCAGCTATCCGTCCACTGACAAATCTTTCGCACAAGAAAAGCTATGTCAGAGTCTTTTAATATCAAAACAAAGGTAAGCGGCGGCAATTATTTCCAACAGAGCATCAAATGGACCGAAAGAGAAAATTTGTTTTGAAAATGGGATAATACGCCTTTCGGATCTCAATATTGACATTTTGAGGATTGGAAACTTTGCGTGTATCGCCCAGGGAACTGTCTGTGAGGAATGCCTGTCTGTAGATTGGAAAGTCTGGCAGCGCATAGGCTCTGTTTGGGAATTTTTAATCTACTGTCCAGATTTTGTTTTTTTGATACACGAGGAGTCCAACGCACGGCTGTTGATGAATGAGAGAACTTCCGGTGTCATGGCAGCGCCCATGGGAAAGTACATGACAACAAATTCGATCACAGGTCTTTGCTAGCTTCCACTTTGGCAATGTTTTGCCGGCTTCAAGACGCTTTATCAACGATCGGAAGACGCTAACGAGACACACAGCTTTGAAATGGGTAAGTGGTTTCCTCTAGTTTTGGAGACCGCGAAAATTCTGTGTAGGAACTTCTCGTTACCAAGTGTAATCCGCAGCCCGGCGGCAGTGGACAGTGGCGAGGTCATGTCATATACCGTGCAGAAATATTTCGCACAAGCACATCGCACGAATTCCATGGGCCAATGCTTTGTTTAGTTTGAATCAAGGCGCGTGTGTGTGTGTGTGTGTGTGTGTGTGTGTGTGTGTGTGTTCATTAGCACTTGTGTGTGTGTTCATTAGCACTTGTTCGTATTATTGCAGATGCACTCCCCTCACTTCTGGAGAAGCTTGAAAAGGATACGACTCCCGCAGATCGTGAAAAACACCTCGGAAAGCTGATTGAATTGGTTGATGAAAGATGTAGGTTTCACTGTTTGGTTTACAGTCTTTGTGTACGAATACAATCTTTACATGTATGTACAAATCAATATTTTATTTATGGGACGATACATCCTAAGTTAAAATGATGATGTTTACAATGCTGATGTTGTGCACAGAGTGGATGTAACTCAAAAGTTGATGAGAGCTCCTAAAATCTTTTGGAAAGAAGATTCGGAAAGAAGGGTAGAAACATTTTGTAAGAACAGACGTCTGAAAGATAAGTGCAGCTTGCAGAGTCATTAAAGGTCTAAGTGAAGAATTGGTTTTCTGGGATGTTTCAGACAATGATGATGAAGATGATGTCCAGAAATCTGTTGTGGAGAGCTCAGTTATAAAAACAGTTCTTCCATTTCTCAAAACCACTGACAGTTTGTCCCTAACAGCCAAAACTGCCCAGCTATTTGCTGAACTTGCAAAAAACAGGTAAGACCAGTACATAATACCTGTGGTACAGTGATTCAGTAAGTAGGCTGTTCCTGAATTTTACATATTTCTATTTTAAATTTTGAATAATTAGATTGTTGTTTTTGTTTGTTTTCTTTGTTTGCTGGTGGGTTTTTGTTTTTTTTTGTTTTTTGTGAGAGATATAAGTTCCAGTTGAACCAGATCATGCATGACATTCATAGTCATACACTTGGCTGACACATGGTACCAACATTTATTTCTCATGTTCATGAACATACATCTGATCAAACTCTGAACAAAACTCTGAAAACAAGCACTGTGCCAAATTTAGCTATATATATACATATATATATGTAGGTATACTAAGTAGTATGATTATAAAATCTCAAAGACAATTTCTAAGCCACACTCAACCCAATTACCGCTAACTCAACTTCATTTAATACTTGATTTCCTTTTTTGATTTTGCTGTAATTTGTGATTTCAGTTTGTAACTTTTCACTGATTGCAGAATCTGTGCGAGTGCCACTGGTCCAGCACGGGGTGGTTCCTCCATTACTTGACTTGCTCAAGGCCCCAAACACATCCATCTCCATAGCAACACAAGTGTGTAGAGCGCTTGGCAACATCTGCTTTGACAACGGTCAGTTGCTTGAGTTACTGATGTGTTTGTAGTGCTTGTAGATGTAGAGTTATATTTATTAAGAATTAAGCAGAAAAAAAAAAAACGCTCGAAAAAATAAAGAGCATAAGTTAAAGACAAGTGAACACACACACACACATATATATATCACACACATGTATCACACACATATATCACACACATGTATCACACACATGTATCACACACATGTATCACACACATGTTTGGTTCAGCTTGTGCTGTTTTGAGCCAAGCAATTGGATAAATTGCCGATAAAATGTGTATTTTTATTTACATTACATGTATTATTATGTTTATTTGTCACTGTACAGTTGTATGTACTTGTAATACAGTGACTTTAAAAGGATTCATCTCCCCATCCTCACTTGAGGAAAACAACAATAACAACAAACAAGCAGCAAACTCACAAACAAAGTAAAATGCCCTGATAGTGATACCCCCTCCACCTTCTATCCCTCACTCTATAGATACACTTGACACATGGACAATCTTTTTGGTATTTAACTTTCAAGTTTTGTTGCTGTTGTTCTCTGCGTTTTTGTTAATATTGCAGCTATAATAGTAACTGCCCGTCATGTAGTGGGATTCTTGCCCCACTTACCAAGCTGTGGTAATGGGGGGGGTCTGAATGCATAATGTAAACATTTTCTTTAGCTTCCATCTTTTTTTTCTTTTTTTTGTTGCAAAAATTGATCTGTTGTTTGCTTTCCCCGTGGCCATTTGGCAGCTCCAGCAGTTTAGTGGGATATAGGGACATGAGAAGTATGATGGGAAAAATCAATATAGAGTGGATAGGGTTGTTAGATGCAACAGAGGAGGGTAGCCAGATTATATACAGCATCACCCATACTAGCAGACACTGAGTGACCGTTTTAACTTTACTGCTCAGTGTACTGGTCTGCCACAGTACAGAACTTGTGCTGTGCTCTGTGTGTGTGTGTGTGTGTGTGGCTGACAGGTTGTGGCCTGAAGAGAATTTCCCAGTGAAGAAACTATCCACCAGGGAGTCAGTAGGGAGATTGGTCACAGAATGCTTTGGAAATGTTCAGCCCACCAAATTTGAAAAATAAATGCAATTCTAAATTCCGAAATTTAAATAGCTGAGCTGACCCTTCGCACCACGTGATTGTAATGTGTTTATGTCCGGTGTGTGAGAGAATGTGTGTGATTCACGTGAGCGTGCATGTTGGGTTCAGTTCGCGGCGCTTTGAGCCGATTCATGAAATTGGGTAAAGCGCCTATATAATACTCATTATTATTATTATTATTAGGGAGATTGGTCACAGAATCAGTTTGTTGCTCCGTCAGTAGTTGGTACTGTAGTCGGGACTGACATTTCTGCTACTGGTGCTGGTTGTCTGTCTGTGGCACGTGACCTGTTGATTCCCCCCATGTGCTACCCGCTACCACCGCTGCAGTAAGGGCCGCTGAAAGGTCGGGGGGGGGGGGGGGGGGGGGGTTATGCGTCACATCATGTAACAGGTGTTGGTGGCTGACACTTGGTTACTGTCGGCTCTATGGCCACTGACAAGTTGTATGGAAACAATCCAGTGGTCTTCATACAGACTCACCATTGCCAATTTTAAACATTTTTTGTGTGTGTGTGTGTGTGTGTGTGTGTGTGTGTGTGTGTGTGTGTGTGTGTGCTTATTGTGATGGTTTTTATTGTTGTTGTTTTTGTTGTATAATTATGAACGGTCAGTTTGACACATTCCTTGTCTGTTTTTGCCACCGACTGCAAATAAAAAAGATAGCAGCCGACGAAAGCAACAAAAAATTAGTTGGTGGCTCTGTCGTTCACCGCAGTCAGCAGCACACTCCTCCACTGTGCCAACAACCCTGCCTTAGAAAGTACATGCCCTCCCGCTCCCCCCCCCCCCTCCCCTTTCCTTCCCACTACTGACTGGCTGACAGGCCGAGCTGATGCAGTTCTGTATTGGCGGATTGATCAGATCCGCTCCTTCACTCCTACACTTCCCACTCTACTGTTGCCGTGAAGCTCAAGTGGTTCACCATTTACCTGCGGAAGCCACAACTCGAGAGGCCGGTTACATGGTGAGATAGAAGGTTTGATCTGACACCGCCCCGCCCCGCCCCGCCCCCACCTCCCATTCTGCTTACACCCACTTCAGTATGCATAGTATGTGGTGAGAGCTGCGTGGCTTACCGGCAGTCACTGTCAGTCAATGTGCCTTGTGGCAGTGTTGAATAGTGTTGCGTCACTGACGCTCTTCAGGCTTCATAACTGTGTAAACGCTTAGAGCCCGATGAGTGTAAGTGATATATATATCAATATAATCCAATTATTATTATTATTATTTTTTTTATTATTAATCGTCGGCATGAGCTGTTCTGCTGCAGTGTCCACTTCCACAGCGCAGCAGCAAAACATGATCCATTCTATTGACCATACCTCTATATATTTATGCAGTCCCACTCCCAGACCGTACTACCAACACGGAAAACTTTGTTTCAAGTGAACGTTCTTTGATACATGTAATACTAAAAACAGCACGAGCAACAGCCGGTTCCCTGAGTGAGTTATGCCTGACCACATGTTGGTCAGCAGCTGGTCATGATCATCGATCTGCACGAAGTCGGTCAGTGTGTGGAGGAGTGGAGTCGTCTACTGCCGGCAAGAATTGATATACAGCTCTCTCAGGATGGCCAGATTTCTCCTTCCCTGCAACCCCCCACCCCCCACCCCCCTCCAGACACGTAATCAGCCTCCGTATCTGGCCGCCCCATCCCGCGTGTTTTGCTGTATGGCGGTCATCTGATTGTGTTCACTGACATCCCGTCCCCTGGTGGCGGGTCCCGGGGGAGGGGGATGTTGTTTGTATCGATATGTGGCTTTCTTTCCAGTCTGATGAGACAATATTGCTGCTTGTGCCTGCCGTGTACAGTCTATGTGGTTTCATTAGCGATATGCCAGTATGGCATTCTATCCATGGAATTTAATAAATAAATGAATAACAAATAGAAATCAATAAATAAATGAATAACAAATAGAAATCAATAAATAAATAAGAAATAAACGATCAGTAATGTAACTCAGCTGCACATAACGTGTTTTGATAGGAAACGTCGTGTTCACGTTCATTTGTCTTGTCTGTGTGTTGCTATGTGTGTGTGTTGCTGTGTGTGTGTGTTGCTGTGTGTGTGTGTTGCTATGTGTGTGTGTTGCTATGTGTGTGTGTTGCTATGTGTGTGTGTTGCTATGTGTGTGTGTTGCTATGTGTGTGTGTTGCTATGTGTGTGTGTGTGTGTTGCTATGTGTGTGTGTTGCTATGTGTGTAATACCCCCTGCCTTCTCCTGTTCCCCAACTCCTTGTCTGGTGTCCGTCCTTTACATCGAACACTTTTCCCCTGCCGCTCACTCCAGTGGGCAAAACAGGCAAAGAGCCGAGTACATTTGCATTCCTAATGCTGACTTAATTCACTAGTCATGGCTCTCTCTGTCGCGCGCGCGCGCGTGTGTGTGTGTGTATGTGTGTGCTCGCGCACTTTTGCATATTTTCAGTGCAGTTTACATATAGTGAAAGTGGTGTGTCTGGCTGTCCCAAGGTTTTCCCTTTTCACTCAGTGTAGCAAGGGTTATTTCCCAGTAAGCTCTGACGTGATAAATACAAACAACTTTTCTAATTTAGCCTAAAGACACCCAAAGATCAACTATAAAACTATAAAACCCATATTATGGACAGTGTGGGAACGAGTTCTTTCCTTCAGGCATCGCTCGCGTCCGTCCGTAAAACCCGACCAGGGGTACCCGGAAAATCAGCGTCACGTTCAGTGTACATCACATTCAATGTTACCTGCCCTGGGCCCGGTGCGATCAACGCCTATAGAAAGTGCTTTCACAAGAAAACTGCCGGAGTCCAGTCATCGTGCAATCTTCCAAATTTGAACATATTCCCTCGTTGCTAACAGGATTGTCTGTGTTTGATACGATTGTATGAACTTGATTCAGATCAGTGTCTGTGTTGTGTTCTGAGTCAGTCAGTACGTGTGTGACGTTTGAAGGCAGTACATTGGTTGATGGCGGGCTCAATACATCATAATCATTAGATTTGTTATAGAGCAGTTTGACTCAGTGTCCAGTGTGTTGTTTGTGTTACAGATGTTGGTCGTACCGCTGTAAACGAGGGTGACGGCATCAGTAAACTGCTGGAACTGCTGCAGAAAAACATCACCAACACACAGGACGGGGCCGCCAAACTCCGCGTCATCGCTTGTGGCTTTATCCTCAACCTTACAAATGAGTGTGGTCAGTTGCTGGTAGTCAGTCACCTGAATGGATCGCCATAGTGTGTGTGTGTGTGTGTGTGTGTGTGTGTGTGTGTGTGTGTGTGTGTGTGTGTGTGTGTGTGTGTGTGTTTCGATGTCCCGTCCATTCTAAGTAACGTCTTCTGTTTGTTTTGAAACCCAAAGCATGATGTTTGACCAACCCCCCCCCCCCCCCCCAAAAAAAAAAAAAAAAAATCCCACATACAACCACAGTTACTTTTGACTTGTACGTGTCTGCCCAGGCGTTTGTTCACTCTCAGGTGGTACATGAATTTGGTGCAGATGAAAACAAAAGATTGGTTTCAGCAAATTCTAGACGTGTATGCACCATACAGGGGTTGCCGCGGCCGCTGTCAGTATACAATCGATTTTTCAGTTAAGTTTCTATGGTGTTATCTGTTGCCGTACTGTCTTGACTTGGGCCGATATGACAAGGAGTAAAGTATTTTAACAATAAAGCGGCAAGGTACGTGTATGAATGAAGTACACTAGTGCTCTCAATACAGTACTAGTAGTGCGGTATAGGAGTATTTTGCTGACACAGCAAGACTGACTCCAGTCTTCCCCCAGCAGACCTACAGGCAGCCACGAGATCGCCAGCAGCATAACGCTGGGCCATTACACGGCTGAGATTAAATTAATTTCTCCTGCCACTGACTGTCTTCTGGGACGCGGCGTGTGTCGGGTTAATGCTGATTGGCCTCACAATTCATCCAGCGTTCTCTGTCTGCTTCTGTGTGTGTGTATGGACGGTGTGTGTGTGTGTGTGTGTCACTGTGTGTGTGATGCAGTGAAGATGGGGGCGGTGACGACTCCAGCGTGCCTGGTGGGGAGTCATTAGTCGCCGTGTGATGACTGGCAATCTAATCTGAACTTATCACTGCCAGTAGTCTCCGACATTTTGTCTTACACTATGTTTCTGCTGCACAGAAGCCGAGTTGGCCGGTAGAACGGGAGGGCCGGGTGGGTTCGGGGCAGGGGGGGGGGGGGGGGGGGGGGCGAGACTGAGGAAGATAACCCTTACAATACTCATTATTATAATTAAGATGTAGAGCCGGGTTGGTCCTCAAGTCAGTCAGTTGAACTGCACCGCTGATGTAATCAAGTAGTAGTTGTCACGTGTGTGATTTGGATTTTGTAAGCAGGGTTATTTTATCTGACCTCAGTACTCATATACTTCCTGACTGATCGCTGGCCCACCTTGCCACTGGCAGCAGAACATCGTCAGTTCAGTCTACTTGGTCTACGGACCCCCCCCCCCCCCCCCAACCCACCTTCGGCCATGCCAGCTTCAAGAGTTGTGAATTCTCAGCACACCCAGTTTTACAGCGTAGAATAAATTCATGACGTTTTATTCAGACAAATGGCGCCCTCTTGAGTCAGTGTTGCGGTGCTGGTAGTGGGGCGTACCGTACTGCACGTGCTGTGTGTCATCATCTACACTGAGTGGGTTAGCGGCGGCTACAGGGCGGTTAGGAGACAGTACACCACTTGGACTCCAGCCAGACCAGGCAGGGGCTGCCGTGTGCACGCGAAACATTTACACTAAGTACAACACGAACGCACAAACTGAAAGAAAGGAGAAAGTCAGTAACTTTCTGGCTGTTGCCGATATTTCCTCATGTCAGTGCATGAGCTCGTCAAACGAACTGAACGCCGTTGGCCTGTCTGATCAGTCTAGCTGTCCCCGTCCACTAGTAAGAGAACCAAACAATACAGGCAGGCTGCGACTGTGCGAGCCTGGTTGGGATAGCAAAGTGGCTGCCCCGCCTTACGGAGGGATCATGATATATTCTTGTTTGCTGTCCGTCCTCAGCTCAGTCACTGACCGTCGGACTGTCAAAGTTTAGCCGCCGCTGACCAGTGGGTCTTGCAGAGGGTAGACACATCCAGCCCGTAACAGAAGTTAAGTTGCATGTTTAGGATTTGACCTGACAGGCCCTTCAGGTCGGCATGGCTCCATTAGGGCAGGTTCAGTTGTCGTGGTGTGTGTCACAGTGTCACGTTGTCAGTGTGTGTGTGTTTGTGTGTGTGTGGGCGGGCGGGGATGGGGGCCGGGTGGAGTGGTACAGTTTGTTTTCAGTATTCCCCCCGCCGTGCACTCAGTGAGCCGGTTTGATTTTTTTTCCCTCCGACCAGCAAGCCTATTCTGTTGTGTTTGTCCGTCCGTTTCATGTCAGTGTTACCCCGCTAGCAGCCAACACTGTCTGCCCCCCCCCCCCCCTCTCTCTCTCTCTCTCTCTCTGTGTAATGCGTTGTAGCATCAGTGGCGTTTGTTTCAGTTACCAGAGAGCACTATGATGACTGTATACGCGCGCTGGTTTGACGTAGACAGTGTGGCTTGGGTTTGTTGACCTGCACAGTTGCCTAATCAAATACTGTATACAGTACAGCACACTACAGGTTGCCAGCCCGTCACATATATACATATACATAGGTATTGTCTTTCACTCACCCAGCCGGGCACCGTCTGATGAGGCAACTGATAACGTCCATAACTCAGCATGGCCCGGGTGGGGGGAGGGGCGGGGGGGCTCAGCGGGCATCAGAGCCGGGGGGATTGAGGTTCCCCCTCTGCCGACATGAACAGTTCAGAGACTGACGTAGGTAAGCACATAGGTGATGTTTTACCGGCTTGTCCTGTACATTCTGTTTTACGGAAACACTTCTAGTGCCCCGCAGACAGACACTGACGTGTCACACACACACACACACACACACACACACACACACACACACACACACACACACAAATATCGACTCTAACACAAGATGATCTTGGCAACGTGTACTAGGAGTAGACGTAAAAGACGTGTTGAAGCGGGTACATAAAAACAGTGGGACAAACTGGTCTCGTTTCAACTGGATTAAAAATACTCAACTTGAAAAAAAAAACCAAAACAACCTACCGATTACTGACAATCTACACCGCTCCTCTTGCTGACCGGAGATGTAGGAATGTTGCGACACCATTTACATGACAGACAGATACTCAGTGTATACGTGAGTTGAATGGAATCTCGTTATGCGTTTGAAGGAGTATGTATGTAAACACGTGCAATCTGTGGCAGCTGATACTAGATCCGAGTGACAGGAGTGTTACCACTGTTGATGCGGCGAAAGACTGAAAAGCCGGGAAAATATGAATGCAATGAGAACTTGAGATTGAGATGGAGTTGTCTTGTCCAGACGACCATGATGCCAGTCCCACACTTCCCACACTGACACATTACTGATCCAGCAACATCACCTATTCTTGTATCCGGCAGCGCTGACCCGCGCCTCTTGATACGATAAGATCCGTGCCAGTCACAGCCGGTCACGTGTAGTCCTCAACACGTGCAGCGTGGCACTGCCGGGGGACACTGACCAACGGCTGTCCACAGTATGGTATGGTCTGTCTTGTTCGGGTGTGTGAGTCCCTGTCTACAGTGTTCGTGCAGTATGTAGGGTTAGAAACTAGAAGGAATTCAGCACCTTCAGTTCGTGTGAGGGGAGCCGCGAACAAACTCGGTGCTAACGGGGGAAAAGTCTGAAGAACCATATTAGTTTTGTACGTGGTTACTAGTATGATTATCAGTCATTCACTCAGTATGTGTGCTTTTGACGATGATTTCTGCTGTCAGTGTGACAATCAGAGTTGAGGGAGGGAGGGAGAATCAGTTACATGTACCTTCAGAATCAACACGACGAAATAATTGCGGTGACCTTTGGGCAGATTTTCAGCACAACCGACATCAGCACACTCAGTGAAAGAACACCCACACAGACGATCTGACTCGGCTTTGTGATACTGGAGAATGCTACAGGGAGAAGATGCGAGATGTACGGCTAAGATACCGGTCTCTTGCTTTCATGGTAGAGACAGGCCTGTGGTAATCAGACTGATCTATCGACACAGCACGTGCCGGTTCACCGGTCACTGGCCTCACGTGCAGATACCAGTGGTGACGGTACAGACGGTCTCCGCACTGTGTGGCTTACTGACGGTAGATTGTAGCGTGTCACGTGACGACTGACAGGACACTGAGGTGGATATGATGTTATAATAGTAATAATAATAATCTTTCTTGTCTTTTTGTGTGTGTACATGGAACAGAGAATCTTCTTCGTCCCGTGTCGTGTCAGTATAGTACAAGAAAGTCAGTGAAAGTAGAAGTATGGCGGTGTTAGTAGAATCTACAAGAATGTCTGCTGATGCATGTACTTCTCACTGGTCTTGATCGATGGGAGAATTTGCTTGTTGTTTATTTGTTGTTTGTTGGCGTGTTTGTTTTGTTTTATGTTCAGAGTAGGGACGCAACAATATTTCTTACGACAGTGTGTTGTTAGTTTGTGCCGGCGGAGTGTTTCAGCCGGAAAACAGGCTTGTCGTAATAAAATAACTATCATTGGACGACTTCTTCAGTCGTTGTTTGGAGGGCAGACAGCGCCCTAGTGACGTGTGGTTTTAGTCATACATAACGTGTTCTCCATTTAGCGGTACACGTTAAAGCAATCGCCCGATACTGCCTTTCAGTGTGAGTTTGAGGTGGCAGGGCCGTGTTGCAAAGTCACCGACCACTGTTTGTAATGAGAGGGAAACGTTTGTAGTGACGGAATAAGGACGGGTTCAGGCTAGGGCCCTTGTAACAGCAACAACAAAAATGCCACACACATTCTTTTGGCGGACAGGGCAAAAAGCACACCGCTTGGATACTGCAGTGAGAGAGAGAGGGAGAGAGACTCAGACTCAGAGAGAGAGAGGGAGAGAGACTCAGACTCAGAGAGAGAGGGAGAGAGACTCAGAGAGAGAGAGAGAGAGAGAGAGAGAGAGAGAGTTGGCTGGGGGAGGGGGGAGGGGGGTAGAGCTATGAAGTATTTTCGGTTTGTGTCGGTTACTGGAATGTTTGGGGAAGCTGACTGGCAATTTATTGCGGGGTGAAGTTTAAGGTGAACATTACCTGACGTGTGCTGGAGGCTTTTCACCGTTTGTCAGCTGCGTTAGACGTCTGTTGAGGGTAATTAGCGCTGCCTATACTATCTACCCAACTACCTACCTTACTTCCTCCCTCCAGTCAGTCTTACCTCAGTGTTGGAGCCTTGCCATTCGTACAGAATCAGTAACGAACCTACATAGTTGTGTGTGTCTTTGTCAGTGTGTGTGTGTGTGTGTGACGCCGTGTCAGTGTGTGAATAGTGTGTGTGTGTGTGTGTGTGTGTGTGTGTGTGTGTGTGTGTGTGTGTGTGTGTGTGTGTGCCGGTGTGATTAATTAGACAACTGTGTTTACTGACTGATAGAGTAGCGATAGACTGACAGTGTATGACAGTGCCCGGTAGCAGCCAGAACGTGTACAGCCTACTTACGCCGGGAAATTAGCACACGCTGATCCAGTTCCTGATCTCAGTCTCAGTCATATCTCACGTTGAGGACTGATTGTTTGACCTCATCGCCTCCACCTGTTCTCGACCACTCTGTGTGTGTGTGTGTGTGTGTGTGTGTGTGTGTGTGTGTGTGTGTGTGTGTGAGTGGAGGGGGGGGGGGGGGGGGGGGGGAGGGGCAGGATGCCAGAAACCTCATCCCCACACGTCACATATGCTTATAGAGAATGAGACGCACAGCCGTCAGGTAGAAATCTCTCTCTCTCTCTCTCACCGTCACACACACACACACACACACACACACACACACACACACACACACACACACACACACACATAAAACAGCGGTATTGACTGCCAGTGACCAAACCGTGCGGGCCAACAGAGACTGGGTTTTGACACATAGCGTCTTCATTTTATCAGTTACAATCTCGGGTTGCCCGTTTTATGGTGTACGACACTGGGTGAGTGGTCTTCACGTGTCATAATTATTCTGCTGCAGACAGTCACAGTCTGTTTGGGGCCGGGCACTTTCTACTACCGTACATCACGTCACTATAGATTCCTGTGTCACGTCAGTGATGATGAACTCATCTCAAACCCCACTCGCACCCTTCAGTCACCTGTGTGCTGGTGATCCCATCAAGGCGGCCGCTTAAAGTTTCACCTGGTTTTCTCCTCACACCACTCAACTATGGCGGGGGTGGCAATGAGTAAAAAGAAAACAGCGTAATGAACTGTGTCTGCAAAAATGTGGGAGCGACGGGCCGGGTGGGTGTATGTGGGGGGGGGGGGTGTGGAGGCGGGGAGGTGGCATTTAGGATTCAAATCAGTTAACTCGTTTATGGTTTATATCATATCCAAGCCATCTTGTCACGTTTTTTTTCCCCCCTTCTTCTTCTTATTAGTTGGTTCAGTGTCACTTCACAGGAGGCTTGTTTCAAATTAGTCATCAGTACATGAACAGTGTTGACTTGCCCAAGACATACGACTGTTTTGTCAGTTTCGTACCGTGACAGATCTACTTCTAGTTTACAATTCAAGGTGTCAGTTTGGGAGATATGTGTGTCAGTTTGTGTGTGTGTGTGTGTGTGTGTGTGTGTGTGTGTGTGTGTGTGTGTGTGTGTGTGTGTGTGTTCCTCAGTACAGCTGATATATGATTACTGATGTGTTGTGTGTGTGTAGAACTGCTACAAGAGAGGGCGCTGGAGGCGGGCGTGTTAAGTCTGATATATGATTACTGATGTGTTGTGTGTGTGTAGAACTGCTACAAGAGAGGGCGCTGGAGGCGGGCGTGTTAAGTCTGATATATGATTACTGATGTGTTGTGTGTGTCCAGAACTGCTACAAGAGAGGGCGCTGGAGGCGGGCGTGTTAAGTCTGTTGACACAATGTATACAGCAGCATCCCGAGGACGAGGACCTGGTCAACATGGCGCTCGCCACCTTCATTAGTGTCGCCGACTCTGGTCAGTGAGACTCAAGTTAGGTGCAACTTCCACACAGTTGCCATAGTAACGTTCTCCCGTCTCAGTGGAACCCTATGGCTCTGATTTCAGTTTGTTGTTGGAAGGCAGTAAAGATTAGGATCAGCTCATCACCACTTGTGTCACTACCACTGACATTCTTACCTCAACCCCCCCCACCCCACCCCACCCCTCCTACCCCACCTCACCAAACTCCCTCTACCCCTCCCCCTCGACCCTGTTCCCAGAGTACATGGCATACCAGTGAAATGAGTCAGTCAGAATGAGGCCAATTAGTTTAATTTCTTCCCCCGCCTTTCTCTGATCTGTAGAAAGGTTTATGAGCCTCGCCCCCCCCCCCCCCCCCATTAGTTTTGTCAGGTGTTGGCCAAGTCTGGCTACAATTGATATTCCCACTCTCCTCGTAAACTTTGTAGATTAACATCTTTTATGCGCTTCTACTGGCTACTGGCAGTGTGCTATCAAGAAGAATGTGCAACCAAATGACTTCCTCCAGCTCATATTTAACTGATACTGATAGACTTGGCTCTTTGCCCGCTCAGTTGCCGCTTCACGTGTGAGTTTACCACAGCCTGTATCTTGAAATAATACAGTTGGCGCTTGTGCGTTTTTTAAGTTTGAGAAAAAAAGTTTAATGGTGCTGCACCGTGCGGTCAGACGCCTGGCGGTAGTGATAGGGACAGAGCTGCTTCTAGAAAACAGTCTGCTTGTTGTTGTTTATCACTGACAGCATGCATGCATCCTTTCCAAAATACATCTGTCAACAGTGCAGTGCACCCCAGCAGAGTGAAGCAAGTTTGTTTGGGGCTGAGATCTGATTTACTGCCAAGTTTTACACATGTACCAGTACCAGTATGTATCAGTATGTAGTGCACTTTTACAGTACTGCATTGCCTGTCAGTGGTAATACCTCTCTTACTCATTGGTGTGTGTGTGTGTGTGTGTGTGTGTGTGTGTGTGTGTGTGTGTGTGTGCGTGCGTGCGTGCGTGCGTGCGTGCGTGCGTGCGTGCGTGCGTGCGTGCGTGCGTGCGTGCGTGCGTCTGTCTGTCTGTCTGTCTGTCTGTCTGTCTGTCTGTCTGTCTGTCTGTCTGTCTGTGTGTGTCTGTATCTGTGTGTGTGTGTGTGCCCGTGTGTGTGTGTGTGTGCCCGTGTGTGTGTGTGTGTGTGTGTGTGTGTGCCCGTGTGTGTGTGTGTGTGTGTGTGACAGACGCGGGCAAGTCACGGATGATGGAGGGTGGTGTACTGGACACGGTGGTTGGCGTGGTAGCGAGGGAAGACTGTAGCGGTCCTGTGTTACCTGTACTGGAACTGTTGAACAGTTTGGCTGAGAGCGGTCAGTGATGGTCACGCTACATTGGAGTTTTAATCTTCTGTTTTTATCTGTTAACAACAGTAGTGTTTATAATTGCACTTTATCATTTTCTGCTACATTTGGCATTGTTTTGGTGTCTGTTTTCTTGTTTTAGTGTCTGCCTCCTGGAGACTGTGTTTGTCTTCTTGTGTCAGTAACTGTGTTTTTCCCACAAGTGTCTCTTTTAGTGTGTCATTGACTGTTTCCAGATGGGTCTATCTCCGTGTACCATTTTCTGTCTCCATAAGTGTTTGTCTCATACCAGTGTGCATTTTAATTTTAGTGTACATGTGCCAATATCTGTCTACACTTTATTGTACATGTGCCAATATCTGTCTACACGTTATTGTACGTGCCAATATCCGTCTACACTTTATTGTACATGTGCCAATATCTGTCTACACTTTATTGTACATGTGCCAATATCCGTCTACACTTTATTGTACATGTGCCAATATCTGTCTACACTTTATTGTACATGTGCCAGTATCTGTCTACACTTTATTGTACATGTGCCAATATCTGTCTACACTTTATTGTACATGTGCCAATATCCGTCTACACTTTATTGTACATGTGCCAATATCCGTCTACACTTTATTGTACATGTGCCAATATCTGTCTACACTTTATTGTACATGTGCCAGTATCTGTCTACACTTTATTGTACATGTGCCAATATCCGTCTACACTTTATTGTACATGTGCCAATATCTGTCTACACTTTATTGTACATGTGCCAATATCTGTCTACACTTTATTGTACATGTGCCAGTATCTGTCTACACTTTATTGTACATGTGCCAGTATCTGTCTACACTTTATTGTACATGTGCCAATATCTGTCTACACTTTATTGTACATGTGCCAGTATCTGTCTACACTTTATTTTACATGTGCCAGTATCTGTCTACACTTTATTGTACATGTGCCAATATCTGTCTACACTTTATTGTACATGTGCCAGTATCTGTCTACACTTTATTGTACATGTGCCAGTATCTGTCTACACTTTAGTGTACATGTGCCAGTATCTGTCTACACTTTATTGCTTTACTTGTGTGTTTGTGCACATGTAGTAGTTTCCATCTATATATATGCCATTTTCTGTCTATATATTTACCATTTTCTGTCTATGTATGTGCCGTTTTCTGTCTGTATATGTGCCATCATCATTTCCTGTGTCTGTATATGCCATCAATATTTTCTGTCTACATATGTGCCACTTTCTGTCTATATGTGCCTTTTTCCGTCTATATTTGCCATAGTCTGTTGAGTTCTGCTTGTTGTGTTTCCATTCCAGAGCCAGTGAAGAATGAGCTTGCTGACAGTTCACTGCCCACACACCTGATTCAGGTGATTCACAACAATGCAGGCCAGGCTGACCCAGACAGTAAGATGGAGGAGTGCGTCAAGTTGGCCTCTGACCTTCTCCTGTCACTCTTAGTGGGAGGTAACGGCATCACTGTCATATCCCCCACTGCCTGTCATTCATTCACAGCCGCGAATTAGTCTTTGTGGCTTGCGCGGCTTTAAGCCCTAAAACTCACTCACTCACTCACGCAGTCATTCATTCAGGAAGCACTTTGCTCTGTTTACACTGAATATATTATGCCAAAATGACATGTATGTAGATGAGTTACAATGGTACTTTTTACCCAGTCTCGTCCTTTTGACATGCACTGCCGCCACAATTAACCATACTTCAGTATGTACTTCAGAACTCGCTGCCGGTCAAAATTCGTGACCTTCCCACACTGTCCCAGTTCAATTCAAAACTGAAAACCCATCTCTTCCGTTGGGCCTTTCACACTAATGAGTAGTCTGCCATTGTTTCAGTGCCTTTGACTGCAATTGTTCATCTGCATTAGGCCGGGTTGTGCATGTCAGTGTGTGTGTGTGTGTGTGTGTGAGTGCGTGTGTGTGTGTGTCTGTCTGTCTCTGTCTGTCTGTCTGTCTGTCTGTGTGTGTGTGTAGCGCTATGAGTTGCTTTCCTGTGAGATTAAGCGCTAAACAAGTACTATTCATTATTATTATTATTAAAATAGTCAGCGCCATTTAACATTAGTCTGGTGGCTTTGGGGACTTGAACTTTACAAAAATATACTCTTGCTCACTATTGCTGATGGAAGAAAAACCCATTAAGTTTTTTTTTTTTTTTTAAGTCTAAGGGAAGAAGTTATCTGCAGTTTACTGTATACAACCTGTCATAGCTCCTTCAATGTGTGTTTTGTTGGCAAAAGAGTGAGGTTACGTTCACTTTGTGTCAGATGGCAGTATGGAGAAGCTGTATGGTGGGGGAGAGGGGCTCGTGTTACGTTCACTTTGTGTCAGATGGCAGTATGGAGAAGCTGTATGGTGGGGGAGAGGGGCTCGTGTTACGTTCACTTTGTGTCAGATGGCAGTATGGAGAAGCTGTATGGTGGGGGAGAGGGGCTCGTGTTCAAACAGTGTATCAAGTGGCTGGAAGAGTGAGGTTACGTTCACTTTGTGTCAGATGGCAGTATGGAGAAGCTGTATGGTGGGGGAGAGGGGCTCGTGTTCAAACAGTGTATCAAGTGGCTGGAATCTGACGTGGACAGTCTGCGTGTACTGGGGGCACTGGCCATCGGCAACTTTGCCCGCAGTGGTGAGTAATTTTTTTTTTTTTTTTTTTGGGGGGGGGGGGGGATTTTTACATTTTGTTTGTCACGCTGTCATGTCAGAATTGTAAATTTACAAAAATGAAATTTTAGATCATTCTGATTGCTCATGAGACTCATAAAAATGTCAAAAAGTCAAATTAGGTGTTGAACTAGAATCACCATTCTTCAGACGGTTAGGGACAATTATTGTGTGTGAACTAGTCAGTGTTACTGCAGTTCAGGAAATAGTTGTTGATAATACAGGGTGTTGAGTTATGAACAGCACATCTAGACATCCAGAAGACTGAGTTGATTTGTTGACTGTTTGTCAGATGCACATTGCCGGCAGCTGGTGGACAGTGGTATCGTGGACAGTCTGTTGGTGGCACTAAAACCCTGCAGTGCTAGTGGGGACAACGTCAGCTTCACGTTACAACATGCCGTGCTTAGCTCACTTCGCAATCTGGCTATCCCAGGTAAACAGTGTCAGTGTGTGTGTGTGTGTGTGTGTGTGTGTGTGTGTGTGTGTGTGTGTGTGTGTGTGTGTGTGTGTGGTTACATTTATTGTGTAGATCTACTGTCCTTGCTTACCTTGTGTCTGGGGGAAGCCAGGTTAACACAGCTGGTATGTTGTTGGACTTTCAGTACTCTGATTGTGAGGTCAAACACCAGGTGAATGCTGACTTTTACATACTATGTGATTTCAGCCAGTAACAAGGGGAGGCTACTGGAGGCGGGTGTTGTACAGGCTGTCCTTGACCTGAAGCATACGGAGATGATGGCCGTGGCCTTCAAACTGCTGGGGGTTCTCCGCATGCTCATGGATGGCCAGGGTAAAATCTCTCTGTGTCTGTCTGTTGTGGCGTATAAACATGGTCGTGTCTCTGTGCTGGTGGAATGGATGACATGGAAAGTGATGGGTTGTTGCTACATGTATAGCCTGAATGATGATAGGTGTGGTGTGCGTGCAGAAAGTGATGAGATGTATAAACATGGTCGTGTCTCTGTGCTGGTGGAATGGATGACATGGAAAGTGATGGGTTGTTGCTACATGTATAGCCTGAATGATGATAGGTGTGGTGTGCGTGCAGAAAGTGATGAGATGCATTTTTTGTGTGTCAGCAGAATCTTTGTGTGTTATAGCAGAGGAACAGAGTGTGCATAATTCAACAGACTTTCCTGCTGTTGTGTTGAAATGAGCGTGTTGCCCTACAGACTTGTGTCATGACAGAAGCAACTTGTCGCACGTTGTAAGTTTGTACTTTGCTCTGACAGAGGCGGCAGCCATCTCTCTCGGTCAGGAGCGAGATTTCCTCAACTGTCTCGTCGACTGGTGTGCTGTGGAGGAGCATGCTGGGGTGAAAGGTCAGTTCACATACATGTACATGTATACTCCAGCTGAACGTTGAATCATGGCGTTGACACAGGGACCAGGTTCAGCCTCACATCACCTTTTTTCAAAACAGAAAAACATGAACCCTGAACCGTTGTTTAATTTTATGAGGATTGTGAAGAACACTTGTGGTGCTGCTGGCATTACTTCCCTGAAAACAAACGGAAACCGTTTGTTTCGGAGGCTGGTGTTGACAGGAGACAGGATCATTGTGGTCTTGGTGACTCCTTCAGCACACACTGAGTCAGTAATGGATGGTAGTAGAGATGGGGACAGGAGCCGGCCACAGGCGCCAGTACTTGTTGATGTATGTGTGGCAGGTCACCAGGTTATTACTGTTAGTGTTTGAGAGACACAGAAACCTGTTTTTTCAATGACTTCAGTTTTACCGTAGTGCATGTGACATGTGAAACCTGCAGTTAACCAGTGATTTTCATGTTGATTGTCAGGTGAGGCAACGCGTCTGATGGCATCCATGATCAAGAACAGCAGGTCATCTCAGGTCATGCGTAACATCATCAGAGCAGAGGGTATACCCCATCTGGTAGCCATGGCAACCTCAGAACATGTGGTGATGCAGAATGAAGCGCTTGTGGCCTTGAACCTTGTGGCCTCTACAGTGTTAGGTACGTCCATCATGGTCATACAGTCTTCGCTGTTTTCTGTGCATGAAACTCGGATAAGTCACGTGGTATGCATTTGTCACTTTGTCATTGTGTCTACTGATGAAGACATCCCAAGACATATGGAATAAATTTGTTTTTCCTGTTGTCTGACAAGCGTGTTTTGAGCCTCTCAGTATTTTATTCTGTTTCTAAGATGCTGGTAGTCTTTTCTGAAAACTGCTGTGTGTGTAGCACGTTAGCATTGTGTCACATCACTCAGCAGTACATCACATCACTCGGCAGTAATCCGGCAGTACATCACATCACTCGGCAGTACATCACATCACTCGGCAGTACATCACATCACTCGGCAGTACAGTGTTTTGTGTGTAGTGGTGGTTGTGGTATGTGTAGGAGAGGCGGCCGTGTCGCTGCGGGAGTCGGACCTGGTGGGGACGGTGGTGAAAATCCTGAAGAGTGATGACACGGTGCCGGAACTGCTGTGTAACACGCTGACCCTCGTACGCACCCTGGCTACAGCAGGTACGACGCAGACGCCTGTCACACAATCTCTCTCATGCTGGCTGAAGGAATCCATTTTTAACGTCTCAGGTCACTTCAGCAACACAGATCAGTAAAGTGCCTTTATATGGACCAGGAAACTTTTGTGCACTGTTGCTCTTTCCTAACCTTTCACATTTTCTTGATTTAGTGTGATTTCTGCATACATACATACATGTAGCTGCCACTGGAAGCATCAGCTTTGTACAATGTAATGTACCGGCCAGTACATGTACTACTTTCACCTCTTGTCTTGACTGTGCTCTAGATCTAGCAACTTGCATACATACATACATACATGTAGCTGCCACTGGAAGCATCAGCTTTGTACAATGTAATGTACCGGCCAGTACATGTACTACTTTCACCTCTTGTCTTGACTGTGCTCTAGATCTAGCAACTTGCATACATACATACATACATGTAGCTGCCACTGGAAGCATCAGCTTTGTACAATGTAATGTACCGGCCAGTACATGTACTACTTTCACCTCTTGTCTTGACTGTGCTCTAGATCTAGCAACTTGCATACATACATACATACATGTAGCTGCCACTGGAAGCATCAGCTTTGTACAATGTAATGTACCGGCCAGTACATGTACTACTTTCACCTCTTGTCTTGACTGTGCTCTAGATCTAGCAACTTGTTGTTGGCTGATTGTCCATCACCCATGTAACAAGCGTTTGAGTTGATCCATGCACAAGTCAGCACCACTGTCATGGTAGTCTCTGGTTGTTGTTTGGAGAAAGGCCAAACAGGTGACACCATCGTGTAGATCAGGATAGGACTTGTGAGAGGGCATGTCTTATTGTCGTTTTGTAGCTTCCTTTGAATAACATATTGGAAAACTTGCTGGTAAAACGGACATTGTCAGACATGGGATAATGGGTAATGCTGCTGGTAGCGTGTACGTGCTGTAACTGACCTGTGCCTGGTGTGACGTGAAGTGAAGCGGACGCTTTCTCAGTGTGGGTGTTGGTACATGTAGCACAACTGTAGCTCCGGCCTTTAGCACACGCCTGTTTGCTCATAGTCTTACCTTCTTCTGTCACTGTATTAGTCATGATGTTGCTGACCAGTGATGATATTGTCGTGTCGGTTGCAGCATCCCCCTCCAGCTCCCCCTCCCTCCCCTGCAGTCTGCTGGCCTGCACCGGCCTCATGCCCGACGTCCTCAGTAGGTTATCTCCCTTCCTTCTCCGTTGGCAGGCTTTGTTGGTGTGGTTGTCTCTCGGTCACTCTACTGGACTAGGTTTTGCCTTGAGGCATGGTTTGCATGAGATGTTCTAGTGCTTCTGTACTCATACAGGCTGCACTTAGATCCTTTATACACTGTATAGTGCAGCAGCTGTAGGACAGTAACTGTGCTCTTTCTTTGTGTTCCCACCATTATGTAGCACTCACAGTCACACCCCTCTATTGGTGTTGTCATCATGTGTAAGTACTGTACGGAGCCACATAGGATGTTGTGAGTACATGTATATGTTTTCTCTTTCAGGAACCCTAATATTTGATCTTTAGTTGCCAGTATTCTCATTCCATGGTACAAATTGTACATTGTGATCTTTAGTTGCCAGTATTCTCATTCCATGGTACAAATTGTACATTGTGATATTTAGTTGCCAGTATTCTCATTCCATGGTACAAATTGTACATTGTGATCTTTAGTTGCCAGTATTCTCATTCCATGGTACAAATTGTACATTGTGATCTTTAGTTGCCAGTATTCTCATTCCATGGTACAAATTGTACATTGTGATATTTCAGTTGCCATTTGAGGAATGGCTAAAGAGAAAACTTTGTGCTTATGCTCAGTTTTGCTGTGTCACTTGTTTTGAGTCATTTTGTTATTTTTGTGTACAAACTTTGTGGTGCGTTGACTTTTCCTGGCTCTTCAAATGGCTAGCCTAGTGTGATTTCATTCCTCAGTGACTGTGTGTTAGTGATGTGGTATGTAGTCATGGTTCCTCAGTGACTGTGTTAGTGATGTGGTGTGTAGTCATGGTTCCTCACATGCTGTGTGTTAGTGATGCGGTATGTAGTCATGGTTCCTCAGTGGCTGTGTGTTAGTGATGCGGTATGTAGTCATGGTTCCTCAGTGACTGTGTGTTAGTGATGTGGTGTGTAGTCATGGTTCCTCACATGCTGTGTGTTAGTGATGCGGTATGTAGTCATGGTTCCTCAGTGACTGTGTGTTAGTGATGCGGTATGTAGTCATGGTTCCTCAGTGACTGTGTGTTAGTGATGTGGTATGTAGTCATGGTTCCTCAGTGACTGTGTGTTAGTGATGCGGTATGTAGTCATGGTTCCTCAGTGACTGTGTGTTAGTGATGTGGAATGTCGTCATGGTTCCTCAGTGACTGTGTGTTAGTGATGTGGAATGTAGTCATGGTTCCTCAGTGACTGTGTGTTAGTGATGCGGTATGTAGTCATGGTTCCTCAGTGACTGTGTGTTAGTGATGTGGTGTGTAGTCATGGTTCCTCACATGCTGTGTGTTAGTGATGCGGTATGTAGTCATGGTTCCTCAGTGACTGTGTGTTAGTGATGCGGTATGTAGTCATGGTTCCTCAGTGACTGTGTGTTAGTGATGTGGTATGTAGTCATGGTTCCTCAGTGACTGTGTGTTAGTGATGCGGTATGTAGTCATGGTTCCTCAGTGACTGTGTGTTAGTGATGTGGAATGTCGTCATGGTTCCTCAGTGACTGTGTGTTAGTGATGTGGAATGTAGTCATGGTTCCTCAGTGACTGTGTGTTAGTGATGCGGTATGTAGTCATGGTTCCTCAGTGACTGTGTGTTAGTGATGTGGTGTGTAGTCATGGTTCCTCGCATGCTGTGTGTTAGTGATGTGGTGTGTAGTCATGGTTCCTCACATGCTGTGTGTTAGTGATGTGGTATGTAGTCATGGTTCCTCACATGCTGTGTAAGTCATGGTTCCTCACATGCTGTGTAAGTGATGTGGTATGTAGTCATAGTTCCTCACATGCTGTGTGTTAGTGATGTGGTATGTAGTCATGGATCCTCACATGCTGTGTGTTAGTGATGTGGTATGTAGTCATAGTTCCTCACATGCTGTGTGTTAGTGATGTGGTGTGTAGTCATGGTTCCTCAGTGACTGTGTGTTAGTGATGTGGTATGTAGTCATGGTTCCTCAGTGACTGTGTGTTAGTGATGCGGTATGTAGTCATGGTTCCTCAGTGACTGTGTGTTAGTGATGTGGAATGTCGTCATGGTTCCTCAGTGACTGTGTGTTAGTGATGTGGAATGTAGTCATGGTTCCTCAGTGACTGTGTGTTAGTGATGCGGTATGTAGTCATGGTTCCTCAGTGACTGTGTGTTAGTGATGTGGTGTGTAGTCATGGTTCCTCACATGCTGTGTGTTAGTGATGTGGTGTGTAGTCATGGTTCCTCACATGCTGTGTGTTAGTGATGTGGTATGTAGTCATGGTTCCTCACATGCTGTGTAAGTCATGGTTCCTCACATGCTGTGTAAGTGATGTGGTATGTAGTCATAGTTCCTCACATGCTGTGTGTTAGTGATGTGGTATGTAGTCATGGTTCCTCACATGCTGTGTGTTAGTGATGTGGTATGTAGTCATAGTTCCTCACATGCTGTGTGTTAGTGATGTGGTGTGTAGTCATGGTTTCTCAGTGACTGTGTGTTAGTGATGTGGTATGTAGTCATGGTTCCTCACATGCTGTGTGTTAGTGATGTGGTATGTAGTCATGGTTCCTCACATGCTGTGTGTAAGTGATGTGGTGTGTAGTTGTGGTTCCTCACATGCTGTGTGTTGATGATGTGGTGTGTAGCCATGGTTCCTTGGTTGGTGTGTGTTAGTGATGCATTTTGCAGTCATGGTTCCTCAGTGACTGTGTGTTAGTGATGTGGTGTGTAGTCATGGTTCCTCACATGCTGTGTGTTAGTGATGTGGTATGTAGTCATGGTTCCTCGCATGCTGTGTGTTAGTGATGTGGTGTGTAGTCATGGTTCCTCGCATGCTGTGTGTTAGTGATGTGGTGTGTAGTCATGGTTCCTCAGTGACTGTGTGTTAGTGATGTGGTATGTAGTCATGGTTCCTCACATGCTGTGTGTTAGTGATGTGGTGTGTAGTCATGGTTCTTCAGTGACTGTGTGTTAGTGATGTGGTATGTAGTCATGGTTCCTCACATGCTGTGTGTTAGTGATGTGGTGTGTAGTCATGGTTCCTCAGTGACTGTGTGTTAGTGATGTGGTATGTAGTCATGGTTCCTCACATGCTGTGTGTTAGTGATGTGGTGTGTAGTCATGGTTCCTCACATGCTGTGTGTTAGTGATGATGTGTAGTCATGATTCCTCAGTGACTGTGTGTTAGTGTTGCGGTGTGTCGCATGGTTCCTCACATGCTGTGTGTTAGTGATGTGGCGTATAGTCCTGGTTTTACAGTGACTGTGTTAGCGATGTGGTGTGTTGTAACAGTTCCTCAGTTGCTGCCTGTTAGTGATGTGGTGTGTAGTCAAAGTTCCTTGGTTGTTGCGTTGTGTGCAGTGGGTGTGTGCAGTGTACCCAGCACCTTGTGTCAGCATGCTGTGCTTCATGCTTTATGTTGGTCTATTGCTGTTGACTCTTCCTTTAACCATCACGTAGTTCAGAAAGTCATTGTCATTGTTTATCCTGACTGTATGCTAGGTGAACAAGCATTTCTGCAGTAGGCTTTGTTGCTCGTCTTCTCTCATCGCTTTATTTTCAAGTCCAAAGCAAGAAACATATTGCATTAGGGCAACACCATACCGGTACCGGTATTTTAAGATTGTTTATCACCATCTGCTTTCATAGTGACGTTAGATTTATCTTTTTTATAATGTTTTTGATAAAGCATACACACCACACATACAGACCACACACACACACACACACACACACACACACACACACACACACACACACACACACACACACACACACACAGAGTGTGTGATGGGTGGCCCTATATCTTCAGTAAGCCAGTGATATGACGAGTGTTGCTGTATGTTACAGACAGTCTAAAACAGGAGATGATCACATCCGGCCTGCTAGATCACATCCGTCACCTCACTCAGACTCATCCTCACCAGGGGGTCAAGGACACTGCAAGGTCGGCGCTCACGAGTCTAGAAGATGAGCTGGCCAGGTGCGTACTCAGACAAGTTGCTTGGTACATTCGGCTACTCACACAGGTTGCTTGGTACATTCGGCTACTCACACAAGTTGCTTGGTACATTCGGCTACTCACACAAGTTGCTTTGTACACTTGTCTACTCATACGAGCCTTGTGGCTTGAAATGTCCTCTGTTTGTGATGTTCAGATGGCACTCCGACAAACCTGGCTGTAGCCCTGATGCTTACTGTGAAATGTGTGTAGTTCTGTCTTGTCATATTGAATGTGGTTGAGTATAAATTGAATTGCCCTCTTATTTCTGTAACAGATGACCAGGAAGGGTAGAGTGGAGAGGAGCTTGTGTGACATCACTGACTGTATTCAGCACGTTAGGTAGTGAGGGTCAGTTGTCACACAGCCAGCAATATCACACGGGGACAGTCCAGGTGTTACCATGATCCAGTGAAACATCAGGGACCCAGCAGCAACAGAATCTGCACTCGAACTTGCACGCTAGAAGTGGGACCAAGTGGGACAAGTGGGACCAAGCATGATACAGACGCGTTGCACCATACACCTCGACAGTATTCTACCACACGCCGCACACACACAGTGCAGGAGAACGATGACTGATACATTTCCTGTCTACTGCATTCCATGTCAGCTGTTGTCGTTTGCAGGTTATGCCTTTTAAACTAAAGTTTAGCACAGCACAATAAACTTGAACTTTGAAATCAAGCTTTTTCTGCAATGTTACAAGTACATGTAGTCTGTTCATGTTCTCACAGCTGCTGAGAGCTTTTCTCTGACTGTGTAACTATAGAAAAAAGACTGAAAAGATTTGTTTCTCTCAATTAAAAGTGTTTCTGATGTCTTTAGATGATTATGCTAGTCACGTTCAGCGTTTGTTAATGATGTCCTCGTACACGTTTTTCTCCACGTTTACTGTGATGTCAGTAACTCAGTGTTCCTGTGGTATTTTCCAGTTGACGGTTGCTCTTTCTTGAGACTGTACAAAGTATGTTGCCATTAACTTTGCTTCTGCTTGCTATTGTAGCTCCTTACAACTGTGTGCTGCATGTGTGAAGATAGTGATATACTTGTTGCGCTGACTGCTGAAGATGACGACGCAAGTTTTCATCAGGTGCCTGACTAATGATTGTAGTTGTTAGTGGTTGGGAGACCTGATGGCTAACGGCTGGATACATATGGATTTCACATAATGATACACCAATAGGCAGTTTTGTCTTTGAGGCGTTTGTAAGGTGTAAATGACGTCCCTCTCTCCAGTACATCGACACCATGGTGTAGGCATACAGACTTCCGCAAGTGATGAGTGTATCAGTTTCCATGCATGACTCCAATTTCAACACTCAGACTAAAGACAAGAATACTTGTGACAGGTTTTCTTGCGACCTTGTGCAGGATTTGATGTTTTATGACGTACCTGTACAAGGTTTAAACACAGTGTATTGGACAGATCATGTGAACATTGGCTTACACCTTTCTACTCTGTGTGGTCAGCCAGTGATTTTTAAGTTGTTTCTCCATAAAAGAAACGACTTATCGGATGGGGCAGATTTTGCTGCGCGCAGCAGCAAGTTTCAGTGATACAGAACAAGACTGTGATGTTTCTCCAGACAATAATACTTTTATGCACACGGTGACGTAACGAAATCTACGTCATAGACACCTTACGTGACACTATGCTGCTGCGTTCTATTTGGCAGGAGTTGTGAGACGTGTGTGTGTGTGTGTGTGCGGACGGGTGAAATCATGACTATCTCCTAAACCACTTCATGGGGCTTGTCACTCTGATATGAAATGGGCAGTCACATTCTCCAGAGGTACCTTTCATGATTTTTCTCTTGCCGCATTTCTAGAAGAGTTATCGCCCATTGAAAGAAATCAGTCATGTTACGTATTTTGACGACAAAGTTGTTCAAATGCCTTCATTTTCTAGAATGTGGCAGTTCATCCAATTATACTGAATGGGCTCGTAGCACAGCTCTGAAGCTCTGACAGATTTTGTGGGAAACATATTTCTGAGGTAGGGGGTGGTTTGCATATAAGGCCGACTGTCTGTGAAACGACTCCTTTAAATTACACATCGTCCCGGCATTGTTGTCAAGTGTGTGTTACGTGTGGAGAATGTTTGGAGAGCCCATTGTCTTACCACAGATTAACGATGACACACAGGCGAACAATCCTCACGTAGCGAGTTCTTATAGACTGCGTATTGTCTCTTTCACTCACAGAAAACTCGTGAGCGCGTAGAAAAGTTATAACTGTGTGGAGTTTATTACAGCACTTCTCTGGTGTTACACTGCACTCTCAAGCTTTGCACATATAGCTTCTCTTGTGCACACACACACGCAAACATCTCATGGTCTTATATACAGTCACAGCATTCTAGCACATTCTGAACCACTAATATAAAAGAACCAATCAAAAAATCAGAACGTGAATCACCTTATTACTATTTTAAAACTTAAGAAGAATCCAGAATAATCGAGTACACACCTACCGACTCTAGGTATGTTGTATAACACCTTCTAATTGTAAACAAGTCATAACAAAGCGATTTGCACGAAATTTCCGGGAGACTCAGCCCTTGATCCTAAATGCGTGCCGCCGCCCCAGGCGAAATAAGCTACAGTCAAAACAAGGTCACCACGTCTCGAAATACTCGTGATAACGATAGAAACTTCTGGATCACGGGAAACAGATTTACATTACTAAAACACAATATGAACTAAACGTAGCAACTTCTCTGTCTCACTCAATCTTTAAAAGAACAATACAGCTGTTATCTTTCAGCATACAAACAAAACACAAACAAAAGGCACAGCCACGCTCGTAACAGTGTGGCAACTGCACTTTTGACAGGAATTACTGCACTGTTATATCTTGAATATTAAGAATAACAGTGATTTTAGTTTAACATATTTTTTCAAGTTTCTGCGAGAAGCACCAGTCCAAAGAGTTTAAACTTTGCGATTTCGTAAGTTCATTCCAAGGTATTCAAGTCCACATTTCACCAGCCCTCTAGATTTTCCAGATTTTTTGTAAAAATTAATTCAGGCAGGGAAGTCACAACAGCAACAGGGAAAATCACAAGACATGGACAAGCATACAACTTGCGTGAGGCTGGCGTTAAATGTTTGGTTCACAGACAAAATCTGTAAATATCGTCACTGTTGCTGACATGTTACCATCCCTCTAGATCGTCCAGGTTTTGTGTAAAAATTAATTCAGTCGGGGAAGTCACGACAACAAGAGGGAAACCACACCACATGAACAAGCATCCTGTGTCACAGTGTCAGATGACGTGCGTCAGTGAGGCTGACGTCAAATGTGTAGTTCACGGAATTGATGTCATCTCTCTCTCTCTCTTTCTCGCTCTCTCTCCTAACAGCCTAGATCCACTATAGTGTAGCGGGTCTAGTGTCTTTGGTAGGTCTTACACATATGAAGAGAGAAAGGAAAAAAAACAAAAACTGAAAACAACATCATACAAAAAAAAACAGAAATGGCATGAAATTTGGAGAAACAGTTTTATGGAATGGGATCATTCCTCCTTGTTTTTTTTCTCAGATGGTCTCTCATCACAGGAACTGTAACAATGAATGGTTGCCACATGATCTGCGCCCAGAGATTTGTAGAATTTCTGCTTGACGTTTGTGCCTAAGTTCCAGACCATCTGGTATAGGGATCGATGGTGACATGGGATGAAAAAAAGGCCAAGGACAGTGAAAGCAGCTGTGCTGGGTAGAAAGTAAATGGTTTATAAGATAAAGTTGTCAGGAACTACACTAATCCAAAAAAGTCAAGGACCACCTTCAATTCTACGTGCTGTTTTTAAATGGTCATATTCCCAAAAAAATGTTAATACAGATGAACCAAACTCCGCAGCTGTGTTAACAAGAAGTGAGATGATGCTGTGAAATCACATCCACTTCCGGTACATCGGGTCGGATGCTTAATTATTCAGCAGAATGCCAAAAATTCAATCAAACTTAACTCATCTGCAAACGCGCAAAAGCCTGTTTTTAACACGATGATGTGGGTGTGGAAGGATGAATGTTTGGCTTTGATTTCTGCTCATTTGTTTCCCTTTGCCAGCTGGCATGGTTCCCTAACATGGCATGGCAACATGCTGCCTGTCAGCTGAATGGTGAATCGTGCAGATAAAGGGTGAGCGTTTGTGTGGTGTTGAGATGGCGTCACGGTCCATGAAGATGCTTTGGGACTGGTTGTGTCCAAGTCGGTCATAATTAGGCCACGACATCGTTTCCCGGCAACCGGAAGTGTCAAGGAGCCATCATACCATATTGGCCAAAAATGACTTCAGACAGGGAAGATTTTTCCCGCCAAGCTCAGAGAACTACAGTAATCACTCCAGCAGGCAGCTTAGGTGCTCACCAACGCTAGCATAGCCAGTCAGACCTTTGGAACCGTTTACACAACGTCCAGCTCAAGTTCCATCACCCTGTAGTGCACTGAAGACTGACGCGGCCGCTCGACTCACCTGGTGAAGACTTCATGTTTGGTGGACCAGGCAGCAGAGTTTGACAGGAAATGTTCACTGACAATTCCAGCTTCAGTCTGAAGCTCACAACGACCGTATGAAGGTCTGGAGACGATTGTGCCAAAGAAAAGACTTTCGTTTATAAGGGATGTCTGTAACAGCTGGTGTTGCTGCTGCATGTGTCGTAGCAGGGTACTCAAGGGTGTGCTGAGGACTCTGGGTGGCTCTATCGAGGGTGGCTGGGTGGGTGTTTGGGAGTTTAACATCCTGAATTTTAAAATTCCACCCAGTCGTCTTTGAACAATGGCTTCTCAACAGTCCATGGACGAAATTCTGTGAATTTGAAGGATGTGAAAGCCGTGTGTTCAAACTACATTTTGCGAAAATTTCAGAAAATTTGAATGATTTTTTGCTAAGTTGTGCATGTTTTTGCAAGTGGTCCTTGACTTTTTTTGAGCAGTGTAGCATGTAGTGTTGTGTTACATGTGGTGCAATAATATTCTCACAACTATAACAGTGAAGCTTCTGAGCTCTAGGCTTCAAAACACCTGGATGCATTTTGGCATGATGAGTACTGTAGGCTAGTGTTACTTACGCCAAACCATTGTTGCATTAATTGTGCATGCTTTCACAGCAAGCTGCTCATTTGTCAAGTTTCTTATTGTCACAGTGTGCTCTGCTGTGTACCGTGGTGTGCATTTTGTTTGGATTCTATGGACTTTTCTATTTTGGTTTATTACAATAAACAATTGAAAACAAGAACCTCTGATTTGTCTTCATGAGTACATGTACCACTCACATGGACAGTGGAAGTGAATGAATGCTGTGCGAATGTGCTGCTAGTGGCTGCTTGCAATCAAACTTAACATCATCCTACGTCACTCTCAGCGTTATCACAGTTTAAGGTGGGTGCTTATGTGGTGCCGTCCACTCATACTTTCACCGTAGGAAGCACTGTACTCCGCATTTTGTTCCATTTATGTATAGGTGCTTCTGCTCTCTCTCTCTCTCTCTCAAATATACAGTGACACACGCACACACACAAACTGACACACACATTTACACACAGTGACACACTTGCAGCACAGTCACACAAAATGACACACACATGAACATCGACAGTAGTAGAAAAAGCCAACTGCATCAGTATGTCTCGGTTTTTATTGGATTAAATAATGATCACATGAGAAGGGACTAAGATGAAAACTGGTGCCAAAGACGTAACTGTGACAGTGACTGCTGTAGGCAGCATGATCATGACGTGATGATGACGATGCCAAAAGAGGACAGAAGGAGAGAGAGTGGATTTATTGCGCAGGCCAAGCGCCTGGCACGCTAAGTGTACTGTAGCAACATCAACTGGTCAGCACCATTGTAACAGGTTTGTGTCGTGTGTAAACAAGTACTGTACCTGTGGATAGACAGAACACAAGACAAAGTTGCCCTAATTTTCAAACTGGCTCTTAGTGGCATTTCAGGACTAGACAAGTGAAAAGAGAAAACACAGCTTGCACACAACCTGTTCTCTCTCAAGACCTGAATTTCAGAAATAAAAGATAAAGTTTATAAATTTTTAAGCTGATTCACATGGTGTAACTGGTATTGCATCCAGGTTTGCAAATTAGTTTATACATGTATGGTATATTGGGAGGGAAGGTGGGAGGGTGGGTGTTTGGGAGGGGTAGGGGAGGTGGGAGGGTTGGGCAGATGTCCTAATTTCACAGTACAATGAGCAATAGGCAAGCGTGGTGTTTACTGATACATTCCATGTCAAAAATTCATATAAACATATAGAGTCCCATCTGAAAGTCCGAACACTTGATCACTTTTGAAATCTATAAATTCATGTATTGTTCCCTTAAAATTCATAACTACAGAGATACTAGTTGGTAATGTTGGGAGGAATGGGGTGGGGGGGAAGGGGGGGGGGGGGTGGTGGTAAAATGTCTCTACTGATAGCACATAATGTACAACAAAAACTTATTGCATTGTAATGTTTGCAACTTAGTGTACACACTCTAATAAAATAACTTGCTGTAGAATTCAGGAGATTAAAAAAAAATCAAAACAAAGAGATTTCATTTGAGATTGTTGCAGATATTCAATATTAAGAGATGAGATCTGGTAATCTACAAACAGTTGGAGGAGATCGCGAAGAGAGTCATTGTCATTTGTCAAATGGCATCAGAAATAAGGATCACCACTGTCACGTTGTTACCATCACTACAGCAGCATCAGCTGCAGGACGGACATGCCAGCAGGTGAGGGTGAGATGAGTTAGAACAGCGATGTACGTCATGAGGTGATGAACGATGAGCTATGAGCAAAGATGATATCTTTGGCTGAGGTCCTTTCCACTTTTTTCATTTCATTTTACCATATAATAATAACATGGATGAAAATAATTAAAACATTTTGATCCAATAGACATGGAGAAGGGTACAGGGGATGCTGGAACCTTGAAACAGATGAAGGAGGGGAGGGAGTGAGGGGGGGGGGGTTCCATCTCTCATAGTACAGTCAACTTTGTACAATATACAGCAGTGACATGAAAATAAATTAAATTGGCTTTTGGACAAAGGCGACTCGAGTGTTTTTTACACCACAATACTGCACCAACAGGTCATGAGGAGTCTATTGTACAACATGGAATGGGGTGGGGTGGGACTATAGGACAGGGAGGGCAAGAGAAGAGGACTCGTACATGGGAGGGGGTGGGGGGGGGGGCAGCAGGATGGGAGGGGCGGGGGTCTAGCCAGAACTGCGTGAACCCAAAGACTGTGGAGTCTGTACAGGAAGAAGGAATCCAGAATAAATACAGGGCCACCTCACAACCTCTCTCACAAATATGTAGGGTAACTACAGGCTGCACTATGCAGCTCGTCACTGTCTGCCTGCTGCTGCTGCTGCTGGACATTCAAAACGACCAAATGTGAGTCTGAGAACAGTAGAATGTTGACACTGTCCAGGTGGGAATTACACAGAAACATTTACACCTACGTCTACCTTTTTCATTTCACAGTTGTCACTTACCAGTCCAAAAGAAAGGGAAGCAATTCATGACAGTTGGGATGGTGAAGTTATTTCCCACAGATGTTCATGTGAACACAGTAAAGCACTTGGGACACTCAGTGGAGTTTTGAAGTGAAAGGGATTCAACCTTAGTGAGGGTGTTGTTGATAGTGGTGTCACCACAATAATGTGTAGATCATAAACACATAAACAGTACCTGACACTCGAGAGTACTGGTCACTACCTCAATCCATGTAAGAACTTTTAGATTTGAATAAAAAAGCTGATGCCAAAGATGGTAGTGTGGGAAATGAGTAGCATGTGTATGGTACTGACAACCCTACTGATGAAGGTCCCCCACACACTCATCAAGTATCACCTTACCCTTACAGTTGCACAAAATTACACATAAATTTTATGTTGAAGCAGTAGCAGCAGCAACAGGCAGGAATGGAAGGAGTGGTATAGATCTAGGTTCAGGAGGTTTACTGTACAGACCAACAGTGGTGAACTGGACACTGGAATTCACAGCCTTGTGTGCCGGGGTGTGACTACACAACCTACTATTGAACATCTTAAAAAAACAGTTTTAATTTCTTTTCTTTTTTTGGCCAATATAAAATATAAAATGAACAACTGATTTCACTCAAGCTGACTTCAAACTTATATTGAATTCCTTTCATTTTACCAAAAACATACGTAGATACCAAGCCGCTGGTCTTGCACTGAGTGAAGTTTCTGTCTGTCCTGTAGTTTCTATCATCTGTTTTCAAACATTCAGATTCTTCTAATCTACTGGTTACCAGTTGTATACAATGTCAGAGTCACAGAACAAGTTGGACTGTGAATGATTGTCAGTAAACCGAACTTCACCACTGTGGCCCAAATCCTCTCCCTCGTGTGATAAGAAAGGGAAGTGAGATGAAAGTTGTGTCCATGTGCGATATAGACCGCTATGCTACATGTACACTGTCAATACAATGAGCGAGCTGCTGTCCATCACATGCCTCAACAAAAACCCTTCTTACGGCACACAAACACAAACTGGCCATTGACCAAAAATAGAATATACCATGTGGATACAGGATGTATCTCAATGCACAGTACCGTCCCTTGTGCCATCACGAAGTAGACTGGTACATAATGTACGAACAACAACTTCACCTGGTTTCTCCGCCATCAGACATCAGCAACGTTAACACACACAGACCCTCATTAAAATTGTCAGACAGTTATGACCATGTCAAAAGCAAAATGCCCTAAAATTCTACGCTAAAAACAAACAACTACAGACTTTGCTGAAAGAGTTTTGCAGAGGCCATGACAGGATTCTCCAACACAGTTCCACTGTGGTGGGGAGTCTACAAACAAAAAGGTTGCATAAAATGTTACAAAAAAAATCCAGCATATATTTATAGACCTAAGCGGAGTAAATTCTACTGGGTGTTTCATTAAAAAGTTCCAAATTGCGTATAAATTATCCCCAGGACAAGGACAATGTCTTTTGCTTACTAAATCAGTACATCTCCAAGTAGTCATGTTGCTGAACCCAATGCAGACAAAAATAAGCATTGTGGTTTCAATTTGCACTCCGTCCCATAGGACTTGCACACAGTGACCCCCGCACCCATCCCCCACTCCAAAAAGCGGTACACGCAACAACAGTCTGAGGCCATTTTGCATCCTGCTAATTGTGAAAATAGTTTTGTTCCTTGCCACATAGTCAGAAAGAGGGGAGAAGGAACCTGCGGGATGGCGCCATACAATGGACATACACATTTGCTGCGCTGCATAAAATACATTGCCATAGATTACTGTCAACTCTCATTTGACAAAACTTGCTGTAAAGTTGCTTTTGCAAATGCAATGCAGTTGTGGGGTTTTTTTCAACAGGTCTTTTCCTCCCACAGTGTGAAAGCTAACAAAGAAATATTTTTTCTGCACCTCAGTATTTTGCTGCAGAACACAGATTGACAAACAAATAAACTGCAAAATTCAAAAATGAGTTCAACATATCCATGATCCCATTTTTGAGTCCATTCACATGTGTGTTGATAACTTTCTCCCAAATGTCTGCATAAAATGGTTAAGTTTGGATCATGCTATATTGCTAACACTAGAAAATGCCTTCAGCCAGTGTATTCAGCCAGGGAAGCAGTTTATGGTCATCAACTCAAGCACTGGTTGTGAACAGCAATGTGTATAGATTCTCAAGTCAAGACAGTCAACATGGCAGTCAACAGGAGTAATAAATTGGTGTGAACTATGTCAGGTTTCAGTTCCAACCCTTCGCCTTTCCAATGTTGCACATGACACGATCCAGCGCAAGCTTTTGGTGTGGCAGGATGCGGCCGGTGATTGCAACACAACTTGCAAAGATGAGAGAGGATCGTGAGATAGCACTGGCAGTGCCGGCCTCAGCAAGAGGAAAGTGTGGCAATCAGCATGGTGAATCAGAAACAGCGTGACACCGCTTGCCCCAGTGATGCCCTGCCCTCTATCGTATCCTTTAGAGCAGGGCTGGTGGGGAGCGTGTCCCAGCATTGGCGACAGACACGGGTAGTCAGTCAGCAGTCACATAAACATACAGGAAACAGCAAGAGCTGAGGGGAGACACTGTACACATTCCCCTGTCACGTCATGGTCACAATGTCTGTACACAAAGCAACTCACACGAACACCGTGTGGGTATACTCACAATAATAATAATAATTAATAGAATATAGTTATAATAATAATAATAACAACGAGTGAAGTAAAACTTGACACTGGTTGTCTGTTTTTGCTTCTGTGTTTTGCTGCCTCTGATACGTCATTAATCGTGGGACGTCGATAGTGCACAACAGTTTGATATGATAGCGAGATGAGAGTCATCGTGTCCCCCGCCAGACTAAACTGTCGTCACTATGCCACGGATGGTTTTACGTTGTCGTCCTTAGTGTTTATAGCGTGCCAGCAGTGAGAGACTGACGGACCAGGGACTTAAGGTCCTAACACACGCCGCATCACTCGACTGCTCATCGACACAGAGCTACCACAGTTCCTGATGGGAATCAACTGGCTCCATGACATCAACGAGCTTGGTGTTAATATATCCAGTTTGAGACCCTTGAGCTGGCGACGCAGCGTGAGATGTTGGCACAGACACTACTGGCAGGCGGGAAGCGCAGCACACTCCCATGTGTGGAACATTATCACCACATCCACTCTAGCGCAACACAACATCTGGTGAACAACTCTCACTCTGGTTTTGATGTCCGCTGGAATCTTGTACATCCTCCATGTGACACAGACACAGCCCAAGACTCACAGAATCAATTGGTGCATTCGGTTTATTTAGTTCAGTAACAGCGACATCCAGCGAATCAGCCGAGACTGTCCAGCTGACCCAGCCCAGCGTGAAAACCTTTGAGCAATATATCACATGCACACTGTCTGCATTCTTCAAGCTCGCTGCCCTCCGTCACAGTGAAAACAACCTGAGAAGTTTACGTCCACGTTCTCAACAATCAGCAGACTTTGTCAGCTCCTGGCTCCTGAGTTGCACAATGCGGCAAACTCAATACCTGCTCAATGCAGCAAACTCACTGCGGCAAAGTGGCTGCCATGTGATAGTCAAATGCCGGCATCAGATCCAGTCTTTGGAATCCCACACTCCTCAGTGGCATGAAGTCAGGACTCAAAGAAGGCCAAGATGTCGTCCCCGCTGTTGTTGGTGTTGCCGTTAGCCGAGCCGTTGGCGTCACCGGAGTTGTTGTCTGGCGGTCCAAGATACGACAAGAGTTCCAACGGGTCACCTAGATTCTCCGGCAAGAGTTGCTGGCAAACACAAATACAACAGTGAAAATACAACAGACCAACAGTAGTGAGATTACAACAGAATCACAATGAAAATACAACAAAATAATGAGAGAGAAGATACACAGAATGACCAGTAACAACATTACAGACTTCGTCAAATTGTGTGTCTGGCAATACCAACTCTTCTGCTAAGAATCAATAGTGAAACAAGACGTACACTTACATCCAGGTTGTTGGAGTTCGGTTCCCCGTTGATAATGGCCGTGGGATCAAAGTTGAGGTCTGGTAGGTTGGGGCAATCGATAGGTCCCACCCCGCCAACGCTACCCGGCCCAGAGTTTGTGTTTCCGGCACTGGAGGAGGGTGGGTGGGACAGAGGGTGGCTGCCATTTAGCTGCTGAGGTGTGCTTGGCCCACCGGACGGCGTCATGCGGCCAGGCAAACTCGGCGGCCGCCCTGTCAGGTGATTGGGTGGTTGTTGGTTGGGGTCAGGATGTCGCATGGTGGGGTTCATCGGATCACCTGCACATGAGTTGATACAAATACATCATGGGTGAGACATACATCAAATGAGAGCAGTATTTAAGGAGAGTATGCGTGTCAATCATTAAGACTGATGTCAGTAGTGATCATACCACGCTGCATTTCACAGCTACTGATGTTGAATTTTTATACACTGCACACATAGCACAGTTCTTGAGTCTGCTGCTGATCAACTGACAGTTAAAAAATGAAAAAAAGAAAGAAAGAAAAGCCAAACACATACAAATAGAAAAAAAAAATCAACGATGACTATTTTTAATCATTAACTCTTTGAAGACGTGTCAGCGACATAGTCGCTGACGCCCCAACAACCCCTTGGCGACGTGTCAGCGACATAGTCGCTGACACTTTCTCCTTATTTTCGTAGGGCATCGTTCATTCAGGGGAGGCAACTTAGTGCAGAGTTGGACACGTTAGGGTGTTTGCAATGGGTACCTACCTCCCTTGATGTAGTTTTGTATTAGTTTGGCTCTGCGAAGAGGCTTTGTGTTCGGAATTGGAAGCTAGCTTTTTTTGTGCACAAAATGGCTTCCTCCAGCAAGCATGCACGCAATGACCGAGGCAATAATTGCCCAGTTAAAAATGTGACATATCAACTCCACAAACATTTCATGAACCCTTTTGGACATTCTACAGTAGTGTGTTGTGAAATGACTTGTAAATCTTATGCTCCATATGGACTACTGACCCTCCCCTGCAGTAAAAATATTTTTTCCGAATGCCCGTTTGTCACCATATTTCAAGTCAATTTTGAGGTAAGAAGCATGTTTTTTTTCATATGAATTTTATACCATTGGAAAGAGGAGGAAATGCAGATTTCTGTGATATAAACAGAATTGCTGTAGCACATGTGTTGATTTTTTTCCATTTTTTTAAAACCCTTACAAAAACGTGCGTCACGGGGGGTCGACACTGGGCTAGTGGGTGCGTCTTCAAAGAGTTAAGACCATTGCACTCAGAGCAACCCTGTGTAGCTGCGTGAGTGTCAGATGGGTCATGTTAAGCGTAGCCTGAAGCTATGTGTACCTTGAGGGGGTGGCCCAGCCATCGGTGAGTAGGGTGAGGCTTGTGGACCCATGTCCCAGTTACTCATGGTAGGAAGCTGCATGCTGGACGGTGACATGGCCTTCCCCCAACGTGCACACGAGTCTGGAACAAACGACAGTCACAATCCCAGTCAATGTGGAACTACTCTAACAAAACGTACACACTATAATAACGACCAATACCACACTATAATAACGACCAATATCACACTTTATGAAGTGAAAATCCTCTGTAAGCTACAACTTTAAGCAACAACAGACCAGATCATCACCATTAGAAAACTAGTTGTCATTTGCATAAACCACCGTGAGAACATTCGGTGTTTGGTACCTTACATGCAGCTCTACTTGTGAGTGTATGATCATGAAAAACTCCAGAAGAAGCAGCAGCAATGAGAGAAGGTACAGACAGACACGAGGCAGCAATGAGAGAAGGTACAGACAGACACGAGGCAGCAATGAGAGAAGGTACAGACAGACACGAGGCAGCAATGAGAGAAGGTACAGACAGACACAAGGCAGCAATGAGAGAAGGTACAGACAGACACAAGGCAGCAATGAGAGAAGGTACAGACAGACACACGAGGCAGCAATGAGAGAAGCTACAGACACGAGGCAGCAATGAGAGAAGCTACAGACACGAGGCAGCAATGAGAGAAGGTACAGACAGACACACGAGGCAGCAATGAGAGAAGCTACAGACACGAGGCAGCAATGAGAGAAGGTACAGACAGACACGAGGCAGCAATGAGAGAAGGTACAGACAGACACACGAGGCAGCAATGAGATAAGGTACAGACAGACACGAGGCAGCAATGAGAGAAGGTACAGACAGACACGAGGCAGCAATGAGAGAAGGTACAGACAGACACGAGGCAGCAATGAGAGAAGGTACAGACAGACACGAGGCAGCAATGAGAGAAGGTACAGACAGACACGAGGCAGCAATGAGAGAAGCTACAGACAGACACGAGGCAGCAACATACCGTTCTCCTCTTCCTGTTTAATGGTTTTGACAGGCACAGGTTTCCAGCTGGCCGCTTGGTCAATGGTAACTTCGTCAAACTCTGTGTTACTCAGATTGGTCAGAATGGCCCATATGTACTGGTCGATCTCCAGCCCTTCCAACAACGCTGTTTTACTGAAACAACAACAGACACACTTTAAATACCCCCCAAAACTTGACAATGACTGCAGTACATTATTTAACCATGGTCTTGCTGAACTCATTTGTCTTATGCTCAAAAAGCCATAGAGGTCGTCCGCAATATTCCATTCTCACCAATACCAGCGTTACGAGCATGTCTTATCATATGGGGTATTCACTGGAATTTAGCAAAATAAAAATGAATGTGAAATGCTATCAATGAAGGTCAAGGGCACAGTGAGTGATAGGAGATGCTAATGTTGCATTTACTCTGGTCAGCAGCCTGGTGTCTGCACTCGCACACACTAGTAGTAGTAAAGGTCACTCCATCAAACACCTGTCCGCATGCTGTAATCAGGAGAAAATGTCCAAAAAAGGATGTGAAACCAGAAAATGAATGACTCACTTGCAAACCGGACATCTCCATGTTCCCCTCTCACAGTTTAGCTGTAAGTAGGACTCCAGGTCAAAGCACTGCAACACAACAAACAGCCACAATTTTGATCAGAAAACAATTGTAGTCAAAAACGATGAATTCAAAACTATGCATTGACAACTGTGTGTTTGCAACAAACCAGTAAGTATGTTGGTGAAGACAAACAAAGGCTTTCAGTTACACTGTATCAAGCACACCATCCTCACAAGATTGTTAACCAGAACGGCCGTGTTCACCTGTATGAAACACTACTATTGTAACTGTTGCAGTCAACGGGAACCCACCTGTATGTGTTTACAGTCATGTCCACGTGCAGGTAATGAGATGCGGCGACATGTGATCGGACATTTCAGCGGCACCTTGATGGCCGTCTGCTCCACACCATCATCTCCGTTGACAGCTGAGTTGCTTGCCACATTGGAGAAGTTTCTTTTGACTAGGAAATAACAAACATCACCATTACTCATAAGATTTTACTGTACATGTAGGTACACTACACAAAAGTTGTCTTAAAGTCACGTTAAAAGAGAAAAGCTGCAATTAACACCATGACTCACTGACTGCTATGTATACATGTAAACGTTTTCATTCTGGAAATTTTATATGTAACAAACACAACACAGCAATACCAAGTCTCCATTAACAAAGACAAACTTCCAAATTGTAAAAAGACACTGCCAGTGTCACATTAGACACGTTGAAAGAAAGGCTGTCACTCACTTTTGGTGATACAGTGTTCTGCCGGCAAGAGGCGTTTGCGTAACAATCCTTGTAAGACGGAGCGAATGCTGGGGCGATGAACAAGTTGTAAAACAAACAGATGAGACTGCAACACACAAAAACCATCAGTGGTTATCACCATCGGCGTTCATTCATCAACAAAACAACTTCCAAATATCTCCATTATAAATCAATAACAACAACATCATACAAAATAAGCTACAACGTCATGATCTGTGAAAAGGTGTGTGCCAAGTGCCTTCTAAATGGAGTTATCTCCCTTACACTTGCAAGCCTGAGAAAAGGCAGTGTTGTGGGGACCAGCGAAGTCTAAAAAGACTCTCTGCCCAGGAAAGGTTTTGGGCATACAGCCCTCTTTACTCACAGACCCAAAAACATCCCCATGAGCTATTCCACGCCTGCCAATATTATTAAGAGTAGTTCTCTACTTGTACTCACACAACAGCAAGCGGTAACGGTGATCTGTATGGTGTTACGCCCACCCTGACACACTTCTTTCAGGTAGAGCGGTTTATGTGATGACTTGTTCTCCCCACGCTCAATGGACAGTGGCGTAGCATTGACGCTGACCGTCACAGACGCCGGCCAGTTGGTGTTCATCTGACGATCCTCGTGATGAAAACACTTCAGCTGCAACTCCAGGTCGGACCTGTCAACACAATAAAAATAATAAAACACCATGAAACACAATCAGCAATAAATGAATTGAGAAAACCATACACAATCATATTTTAGGAGATGCTGAAATGTTTGAGTTCGAGTACCACTGAGATCCACATCTAAGACACGCCAATCAAATCAGCAACAAGAAGTGTTGAAGCAACTCACCTCCACATGAGCGTCTGATAGACAGATTCACGCAGGTGGAAGACGTGGTTACTGACGGCCAAGTTGTGCTCCAGTCGGAAAGGAGGTAACACCACACCATCCCGCACGGGAAACGTCAGTCGCAGTTCATCGTTTTCTGGAGACAAAATGACATCATCAACACATTATGACCTTGAACCCAATCTCCTCTTGTACTCCACAGAATATGAAGACTAAAAACTTTTCATAACAGAATAAAAACTTGGGGATTCCTACACTGTAAGTAAACGACACCAGCATGTATTGACAAAGTACTAAGAGAGAGCCAAGCGTACCTCTCTTGATCATGGGTGGTTTGATGTCTGGAGGATAGGCCGGTTTCATGTCGCCGGTGTATGGTGGGCCAGCACCTGGTGTCATTGGTGGTGTGGGGTTGCCAGAGATAGGGGAATGCTGGAAATTGTTTTGCTGCAACACATTATATACAATAAACAAACAACTGCAATTTTTTTTTTTTTAAACATGTGACAAAGACTGGCAAGAAAAATTCCATATCACTTCTGAAAATCCAAAACACCTCTTTTAGTGTTGTGGAGGTACACGTAGTGAGAACTGCGAGGTTGCCTCACCTGACTGGGGTAGAATCCTGGTTGTGTTGGGGGTCTGGAGGGCGGGTACGGGCCGGGCATCATGTACGGGGTCTGCCCGTTGGCGTACGGCCCTGGTCCAGGGCCGCCAGGTCGCATACCCTGATGATGGGGCATGCCGTAGGTGGGGGATGGCAGTGGTTGTTGTGTGGGGGGATACTGTGACCGGTATGTCTGGTGGTTGGGATACCCCGCAGGACCTGGGCCCGGACCATACTGCAAGCACACCAGACACAGTGATGCATCAGTTACATGCGGATAGCAAGCTAGCCACCTTGTCAGGCAAAATTCTATTTATACTGCTACTCTTAGTCTTAATAACGTCAAGAGGATGAAAAAACAAAACTAAACGATAACAGAACTCGGTACCATTCTGTGAAACATCAAGCATCAAGTTGCACCCACTCACCTCCATTTGAGTAGTTTGAAATGCCTGTAGTTGACGTTTATGCATGATCTGATGAGGATTAGGCGGGTAGGGTGCGGACCGTCGTGGGTACATCCCCATGCTCCCCACTGGACCCGGTCCCATCCCCGCTTTCCCTGTCATGGGACCCGGACCATGTGACATTGGCATGGGTCCGGGATGTCGCTGTGTTGGGGGCATGCCTGGTCCGTACTGCGGCCCGTATGGAGGTTGACCTGGGCCCATCTGCACACCACCACGTACGTTTAGACTTACAGCAAACCACAACCACTACAACAACATGCACGCTATCACCTGCCAAACACAACCATGATAAAAGGATAAAAAGTAATACCCACTACAGTTTTATTCTGAACAAGGCTTGCGTCAAGTTGAGATGTGAATACATTTCTAACATTTACACAAAATCCTCCTAGTTCACATTTATCAGCAAGATAAGTTCCATGTACTGCATACACAAACACACTTGACAAGAGCTACATATACTATACATACGAACTAAGACTAGACAGGAAGTACTTGCCAGAGTGCTGAATCGGAAGCTAGTCTGATTAACAGACGTTTGAGAATTTGACAGGATCTAGAGAGAAAAGAGAAGGGGAGAAAGGCTGTGAAATCTCTCTTTTGTGATGGGAATCAAATTTGCTGGCGAGGATTAGGAATCCATTTCAAGGATGGTAGGTATCCCTTACTTTGAAATCAAAACAACGGGACCTACAGCATATCAAGGTGTGTGGCAACAGAAGAAAACCACGTAGTTAATAATACGCTGTATACATTATTTCACCATGAGTTTATCTGCCTGATGTGATGGATCCAAAATGAGGTAGCGGTATGTTGGGGGAGAAATGGAAAAAACAGAAGTGGAAAAATGGATGATAAGACAAGCTTGAGATGCAACACTCTGACAATGTCCTAATGAAGTGAGGCGTCTACATGATAATGGCAATCAGCTCCTAAAAATCGTGATTAACTTGTCATCTGAATAATGTGAAGAAATCCGATCTCTCTTGCAAGTGTCATGAACAGCAAACTAACCTGCATCTGTGGCCCGTACTGCTGGTTCATGTTCATTTGCATGTTCATGTTCATCTGTTGCTGCTGATTCTGCTGCTCCTGAAGAGCCACCATGCTGGCTGTCGCCGTTGCCGTTGCTGTAGCGGTTGCTGCTGCAGCCACGAAGGCGGCGGCGGACAAAGCGCCCGTTGGAGGGGTGTACTCGGGTACTGTTGTCGCGGGAGGGTTGCTGCCTGGGGTGTTGGGAGTAGGGGGGTACCCACTGGAAACAAAAACGTGGAAAATACACCGTCAATACACTTACAGTACTGACTGTGGGCACTGTTCAGAACAAATACACGTCTGTCGTACATGGCTATACATGTATATGAATGGTCAAACCACTGTAGATCAGGAAAATACACACATGTACAAAGGTTACATTGACACTGAGGAAACTGGTTGCTTTTTCTTTTCTCCCCCTTCTCTTTCTGATGGACACTGCATCAATAAAATGATGATCTGACGAAACATGACTGGATCTTGCATGTGATCGGGTTGTCAGTATGGGGATGGGACCTTGGATAGATGCTATTTACTTAGGTCGGCAGGAGGTTGGTTATGAGGTGGGAAGGGGGTTGGTTTTGAGGTGGGGAGGGGGTGGGTTTTGAGGTGGGGAGGGGGTTGGTTTTGAGGTGGGGAGGGGGTTGTGTTGGACTTGGTGGTGGAGTCGTCTGACCAGGACCAAACAAATCCTGCATGTGTACCATACATCATTACATGTGTGCACCTCTTGTACATGTGTGCACCTCTTGTATATATGTGTGCACCTCTTCTACATGTGTGCACCTCTTCTACATGTGTGCACCTCTTCTACATGTGTGCACCTCTTCTACATGTGTGCATCTCTCTGATCCTGCTGAAAGTCGAGCATAATTATGGCCAGTCACTGACCCATTCTCTAGTCTAGAGCTAAAAGTAAAAAGCAGCATGCAAGTTGTACATGAACTAATCCCACAGTGTTCGGCAGCGTTTGTCACGTTACCTGTGTGTGGTGGGTTGTGCACTACAAAGTCAGCAGAGGAGAGGCCGAGTGGACCAGACCAACAGGTGAGATGAGAGAGAGGGTGGGGGGAGAGGGGAGGGGGGTGGGACCTACCTAGACCCAGGGTCCCCGTGAAGAGGGGAAGGCTGCATACTGGGTTTCTGTATAGGGGTTTGCCCCGACATCAGAGGAGAGGAGGAGGGAGGGCCGTGGCTGCCTGGCCTCATCGGTTGTCTCGGGATGTTGGACACACATGAGCGCCCAAGTGGGATGGATCCAGACATACCCACACCAACACCCACACCACCACCACCAGGACTGGGTGCGGGACCCGGGCCATGCTGCTGACTGTGTACCTGAACCTGCGTACACGCCCGTGCCTGCAGCTGCCCATTGGGCACGTGGGACATGCCCGAGGACATGACACCCATGGGGAGAGAACTCCCCTTGTGTCCCGGGCCCCCCATCATGCCAGAAGTTGCCGAACTTCCATCCATGCCTGAGGCGTACCTGGGGTGTGAGTCGCGGCGGTACGGTATGCCCTGGGGGTTGTAGTTCCCCCCTCCAGCACCCTTCTGCATGGCCGGGTAGTTTGCCCGACTGAGGTCCCATGTGGGTGGTGTTGGCGCCTGTCCATCGTGGTGTTGGGAGTAGCCAGGAGGGTTGTGTGTGAAAGGTCCACTCTGCGTAGCTGGTGTCACGCCCCAAATGGTTGTCACCACAGACAGCGACTGATGACCGGCCTGTCCTTGGTTTGTTCCCCAGCCACCATCAGCACTGAAACAACCAACACACGCATGATGAGTACACAAGAAAACACTAACAATCAACACATGATGAGTACACAAGAAAACACTAACAATCAACACATGATGAGTACACAAGAAAACACCTAACAATCAACACATGATGAGTACACAAGAAAACACCAACAACCAACACATGATGAGTACACAAGAAAACACTACAATCAACACATGATGAGTACACAAGAAAACACTAACAATCAACACATGATGAGTACACAAGAAAACACTACAATCAACACATGATGAGTACACAAGAAAACACCAACAATCAACACATGATGAGTACACAAGAAAACACCAACAATCAACACATGATGAGTACACAAGAAAACACCAACAATCAACACATGATGAGTACACAAGAAAACACTAACAATCAACACATGATGAGTACACAAGAAAACACTCACAATCAACACATGATGAGTACACAAGAAAACACTCACAATCAACACATGATGAGTACACAAGAAAACACCACAATCAACACATGATGAGTACACAAGAAAACACAACAATCAACACATGATGAGTACACAAGAAAACACCAACAACCAACACATGATGAGTACACAAGAAAACACTAACAACAACACATGATGAGTACACAAGAAAACACTAACAATCAACACATGATGAGTACACAAGAAACACTCACAATCAACACATGATGAGTACACAAGAAAACACGCACAATCAACACATGATGAGTACACAAGAAAACACCAACAATCAACACATGATGAGTACACAAGAAAACACCAACAACCAACACATGATGAGTACACAAGAAAACACTAACAACCAACACATGATGAGTACACAAGAAAACACTCACAACCAACACATGATGAGTACACAAGAAAACACTCACAATCACACATGAGGAGTACACAAGAAAACACTCACAACCAAACATGATGAGTACACAAGAAAACACTCACAATCAACACATGATGAGTTACACAAGAAACACTCACAATCAACACATGATGAGTACACAAGAAAACACCACAATCAACACTATGATTGAGTTACACAAGAAACACCAACAATCAACACATGATGAGTACACAAGAAAACACCAACAATCAACACATGATGAGTACACAAGAAAACACTCACAATCAACACATGATGAATACACAAGAAAACACCAACAATCAACACATGGATGAGTACACAAGAAAACACTAACAACCAACACATGATGATACACAAGAAAACACTAACAATCAACACATGATGAGTACACAAGAAACACTAACAATCAACACATGATGAGTACACAAGAAAACACCAACAACCAACACATGATGAGTACACAAGAAAACACTCACAATCACACATGATGAGTACACAAGAAACACCAACAATCACACATGATGAGTACACAAGAAAACACTAACAACCAACACATGATGAGTACACAAGAAAACACTAACAATCAACACATGATGAGTACACAAGAAAACACTAACAATCAACACATGATGAGTACACAAGAAAACACTAACAACCAACACATGATGAGTACACAAGAAAACACTAACACCAACACATGATGAGTACACAAGAAAACACTAACAATCAACACATGATGAGTACACAAGAAAACACTAACAACCAACACATGATGAGTACACAAGAAAACACTAACAATCAACACATGTTAAGTTAAAGTACAAAAGAATTGAAGAAAACACTAACAACCAACACACAATACGTAGACAAAGTAACGCTGTCAACCTACACACACACAGACTGCCTAAGTACCTGAGTGTACCAGTCTATGGCAATGATCTACCTGCACCACAACACAGGTGATGTCACAAGTGGGATGTAGCAGTTTCCATTAAAAGCCAAACACAAAAAGGAAAAAAAAAAGTCACATAAGCCATATGGCATCACATCCTACACCACTAGACATGTAGGTGTGGATTCAAAATAAAACACACATGTATACTCTATATCCTTTTTACTTTTTCCATGAAAACAAAATGACAGTGTATGATTGATTTTGTCACTGCTGTGTCTACACTAGACAAACATGGCTTCCTCCGGGTTCTGTCTATTACTGACATTTAAACATGTGGAGACAATGGTCAGCCGGCAATCGGCATCACCACAATGTGTTGAAGGCCCTGTCTCATATTAAACACGTTTCTCTTGGTGTCTGCGTGGAGACGTGCAGAAACCAACCATCAACCTGATACCTCAACACCCAGACCAGAAAAAAAACCCATGTTCAAAAATAGCCGTCACTTATTGACATGTTCCATTTCCAGCACTGAGGGGGTGGGGCCCAAAGGACAGGGGAAATTCTCATCTAGCTTCAGTCTTTTGTTGCTTGGAATTGGATCAATCCTATTGAACGCCAACACTTACGATACAACTGTGTGTTGTAGTTGTACAGCCATTTGCTGACTGACTGTCTAGCTGATTTTCCTGACCCCACACTGTTTCCATTCCAGTAGCAACATGTTTTACCTTTCAAACAAGACAAATTCATTTGCGGCGTTTCTTCACGGTTGCAACACAAAACAGAAAGGAAAAAATCTGGAGTGAATGCAGGCAACGGATTACAGAACTTTATAAATGGCCTTACGTCAACTGCTAAAATCCAATAAAACGCTAAGCAACCAGATCTAAGGCAAGGCGGGCCAGGGAGTTTAACCCGGGACTGACTGCTCTACGCCACTTCAGCAAAAACAGCGCTCTGTAGGCGGGAAGCAGCTTGGATTGCAAAATGCCACGGCCTCATCGCCCATCAAATATTAATCTGATGCAGGCCTAGTTTGTCGTAGGGCTGAATGACAGTGCCGAGCCTGTGTTCACAGTTGTTTGTCGCTTCCGCACGCTGTCTCCGCTACTTGCCTGCCTTCACTCGCTCTCACTCACTGGCAAACCGACAAGGTCATAAGCAGATCTATCCACACAGATGCTAAGATAACCGCGCTGGCCATCGATCGCCGGGCGCCCTCCTAATTGAATGCGGCCTACATCACACGGCAAGACCTGTACTAAACGGCGCAAGAGCCGAGCATGTACTGAAGCTTAGTCGTTGTTATAAATAATAATAACAACTTCCTATCCAAGTGAGTGCGACATCATTTATAGTATCACCGGTAGAATACAGTCCAAGCGCTGTGACAGATACAAAGACTACACTAACACAGCATGCTGAACCTTAACCTGGTACAGTAAAATGCATAGCATCCGACTGCTCAGTGGCACACCGAGGTAGGCCTAAGTAACCTAACTCCGGGTCTCTCACCCACATCAAGCGAAGCTGCTCAAGTTGTGCAAGGCTGTCCCATGATGCAACACTTGGATGTGTACACTGGAGCATAATTATCTAAGTCGCTGAGAGACTGAAAGAAGGTCGGTTACACTAGTATCACAATGCCACCAGTCAGTATTCAAAAACAAGGCAAGTACAGTTATGATTCTCTTCCTGTTTCCGACTGTCCATGGACTTGATCAGTCAGCGTGTACTAATGCCGCATTAATACCTCTGTGGTTTATACTCGCCCTGTGTATGGAAAGACCGTACTACCCAAATAATACCCAACATTATGCATATATATATATATACGGTCAGCGACAAGTCCCCATCAGCTGGCCATGGGAAGCCCCTAAGTGACCGAAATTACCGTTACGAGTGTAGTTCGCTGCAGACTCGGAAACACTGAGCGCGTGGCACCTCGGAAGTTTGGAGGAAGTGACTGACGCCGACACGGAGCGAGAAGAAAACGGTTCTCGCCCTTATCAGAAGTAGTCTCCTCTCCCTGTAATCCGCGTAATTAACTACGTGTACCTTGTGGCGAATTGGGTACATTTACAGAACTTCGCGTAATTAACTACGTGTACCTTGTGGCGGATTGGGTACATTTACAGAACTTCGCGTAATTAACTACGTGTACCTTGTGGCGAATTGGGTACATTTACAGAACTTCGCGTAATTTACTACGTGTACCTTGTGGCGGATTGGGTACATTTACAGAACTTCGCGTAATTAACTACGTGTACCTTGTGGCGAATTGGGTACATTTACAGAACTTCGCGTAATTAACTGCGTGTACCTTGTGGCGGATTGGGTACATTTACAGAACTTCGCGTAATTAACTGCGTGTACCTTGTGGCGGATTGGGTACATTTACAGAACTTCGCGTAATTAACTACGTGTACCTTGTGGCGAATTGGGTACATTTACAGAACTTCGCGTAATTAACTGCGTGTACCTTGTGGCGGATTGGGTACATTTACAGAACTTCGCGTAATTTACTACGTGTACCTTGTGGCGGATTGGGTACATTTACAGAACTTCCTTTTTTTAACCTCAATTTCGGTTTTCTTTTGAGGTGTGAAGAAATAACGGAACAGATACGCCAACGTGAAAAAAGAGCAGGTTTGTGAAGAGCATCTGCCTGAGTATAGTAGGTATAGCCGAGTATCTGGAAGCCCAGACCCAGGTTCAGTGTATGCTGTGTGTCTTCTCACTCTGCCAGCTCCATCAAGTCGCTTGCTAAGCAGGCAGCCAAGACAGACGAGATGTCACACAACAATGTGACGCGTGTATACTGTGATTAGTGTGTGGGAACCTCCAGCGTCCTGCGTGACGTGCCTGCTGCACCACTCGCTTGACAACCTCACGCTCAGCCCTGGTGCCAGACTGACAGCGAGGGAAGACCTGAATGAAACCTGCAGCATGATACACCATCATACCCCTCTACTCAACTTCAAGTACAGTCACGTACTGATACACCATCATACCCCTCTACTCAACTTCAAGTACAGTCACGTACTGACTGGAAACTGTGGCGGCCATACGGCCTGCAGCGACACCGTGTTAAGAAGTTCCATAAATACCTCTCAACACTGACGACAAAGTTGATAAAAAGCACCCATAGGCCATCTTGAGAACGTGGGTGGCCGAGTGGGTGTTTGAAGGTTTCCACCACAAACGGGAGAATCAAAGTGGGGGCAACGAGAAAAGGCCAGTACAAATATCTGGCCCCAACCGGGATTTGAACTCACTGCCAGAGAATTCAGTGAAAATCCAACGCTCCGTTCTGGAGCGAGAGAGAGAGAGAGAATTTTGCGGCAGTGAATCAAAATACGCCCCCCCCCCCCCCCCAAACACACACACTCAGTAAAAATGGGGGCGACTGGTGCAAGTACTGCCGACAGTTCATCATCTCGCTGATGACGGATCACATAACTGTCACGTGGTCTACTTCTGTGGGTGTCACTCACTCTACTGTAATTATTATCCTCTCTCTCTCTCTCTCTCTCCTGTGACATTTAATTTTTCATTGATTATTTCACCCGGAGCTGTGCGGCGCAGTGCTGGTCCGATTAGTGGTAATGGGTTGACAGAGGGTTAGCAAAACAAAGCCCGTTTCTTATACCAGCCACTCTATGTCACCCGTCACGTTATGTCACCCGTCACGCTATGTCACCCGCCACGCTATGTCACCCGTCACGTTATGTCACCCGTCACGTTATGTCACCCGTCACGTTATGCCAACCTTCACGGCGGTAACCTTTAATGAGTAAAGACATCATCAAGAAACTGGTACGTCATCGGGGAGGGGGAGGGGGTGGCGGGGGGTTGAGGGGTATGTCATGGGGGTGATGGTCGAAAGGTATGTCATGGGGGTGATGGTCGAAAGGTATGTCATGGGGGTGGGTGGTACGTCGTGGGCACGTGGTTGGATGGATGAATGGCCGTTACCCGTTCGTGGATGTGATGCGGGTGGGGGTGGTTGAGGGTGTACCAATACATGTCCGCTCTGTTGTAGACGGTGTAGGCAATCACAGAATGTGAGTAGTGACATTCTGATTCAATCATTCTGACCCTCAGTGTCGGCGTGCTATTGCTGCAAACACTGACTCGACTGATGTCTGAGTTAGTGTTACACGCCACTTCCACAGTTTCAGTCAGTACCGCGTCGTGTTCAGCGTGACTACAACTACTACTCCAGTGCACAGTGTGAATGTCTAGCCGGGTCACAGGACGACCTACAGACGATAAAAACTTCACACAAACATCCTACATTCTCCTCCGGATGTCACAGTGTACAGCTATAAAGTCCTACTGCTGCAGCTCACCACATCAATCTACGCCAACTGAAACCGCCAACACTGCGAGGCGTCAAGTGGTGGTGAGCGCGTGTGTGTGTGTGTGGAGGGGGAGGGGGGGGGGTAACGGAAGGTTAATGACAGCGTTATGAAAGTGGAGGCATGTTGTAACGGGAACTAGGTGAGCTATTCTAAGGATCAGTCGGGCAGAGAGCGATCCCCACTTCTCTCTCTCTCTCTCAGCCGTCAACACAAAGCCCTAGTCCGCCTGCTGCCCCCAGCAAGGTCACGTCACGTCACGTCACGTCACGTCACGTCACGCGTGTAACAAGCACAGCGGTAGAGTGAGTGGTGAGAAACAGACACAGTAGATTATTTAAGTCGATTATTTCAATGTTCAATTCCTGGACTGTGACGCTGACACTCGATCATGTGCATTAGGCCAGTATCATGTATAGTGTGGTGCACCAAGACTCCAGTTAACCAAATGCAAACCAGGTTCAATGATCACCGACAGAGAAACAAACTAGACAAAACGTTTGAGAGAGAGAGAGAGAGCTGTAGCGCACACGAACGGCCCGAGTGCTTTGCGTGTTCGGTCAGCACCAGTTCATGTATTGACAGACGACAAGCCACTCAGTTCTGCCCTACACACGCTGACAGAGAAGTCGGTCACACAGTGAGTGTCGCAAACTTGACTCCCCCCCCCCCCCCTCCTTTCCCCTCCAGACCGACAGCAACGTTCAGCTTGGCCGTGGAATAAGGCGCCGTCAGCTGTTGGCGCCAGCAACATGGGACACACGTAGACACTACACACTATGGGACACATGTAGACACTACACACTATGGGACACGTAGACACTACACACTATGGGACACATGTAGACACTATACACTATGATGCACACACAGCACTGCACACAGAGAAAAGCTGATCACCCAATCGCACAAGCTCCGTGACACTTGCACTATTGACCTCATGGTCCAAAGCGGTCGTCAGGAGAGCATTCAATCCGCGCGAAGGAAAGAATCTGAGCCACTGATACAGCAACCGACGTCAAGTTTTCATTATCTTCTAAAAGAAGATCCAGTTGATGTTTCGGCGGATGTCTACATGATGGGACAGATAACAGAGACGGGTTGCACTCACCCAGAAACCCACACACCGCCCGCCATTGTGACTGTCCGAACCAAACAATGGTTCCATGAGCCAATGTGATTTCTACAGGAAACAGTGTGCATCAGATTCCGGCAACACTGTGAGACTGTTACAGTACTGTAACTGGTGAGGACATAACAATGTGATTTCTACAGGAAACAGTGTGCATCTGATTCCGGCAACACTGTAAGACTGTTACTGTAACTAGTGAGGACATAACATTACATTTTTTTGTGCAGCGTCAGCTGATCGCCCTCAACAGGTCTCGGCTGATACTACCAGTACCAGTACTGATTGTGGGACGGGCGATGTTATGGTGAGAGGTCACCACCTTTCTCCACGTGCAACAAGCCGCTAATAATGCGCGTGGCGACAGAGCGTGCATCACGGGTGTCTGGTGCCACAGCGGGCTACCACATGTAGTAGGAGGGATTACCCGCACACACCCTCATGTTGACAAACAGGCCAGTCAGCGCACGTGGTCCAGTGATCACAGTGCAGAAAGTTTAACAGGTCGGGGTAGGAAGAACACCCGCTACTCACAAGAAATACGGCCACACAGACACGGACAGAACTACACACAGGTACCCAGATGAAGCGTGTTCTCTGATTCCCAAATCTGGGACACGCTGATGTTGAGGCGATAAAAAAACAAAACAAAAAAACAAACAAACAAAAAACTGAACCACCAAAAACGCAAGGAAAAACTCAAACCTAATCACAGCAAACTAACGCCCCTTCAGTTTCTGACTCAATATTCATCTCACTGATGTCTTATTGTCCTGTAGTGCACGAAATCACACCGTCTATAACAATCTCTGTCCCTGTGTTCTCAAATCGTACGTGATTCGCACTAAGCCAGAGCTTCAGGGAAAACAGCACCGTGCAGGTACAGTACTAATGTAAACGTGAGGTTTACTGGGGTAGAATCAGACCTTCAAGCTTCAAGACAGAACACGCTGGGAACAGGGAGGCGGTCCGACCAGTGTACCTTTGTGTACTGCGGCCCCTCCACTAGCGGCGGGTGGGGTGGGTGTTTGGGGTTAACGTCCTTTTCCACCACATAGGGTGATATCAAAGACGGGGCAACGATGAAAAAGCCAGCACAAATATTTGGCCCCAGCCGGGATCGAACTCACGGCCCGAGCATTAGATCCACTAGCGGCAATTCAAACCACATCCCATGCAGTAGCGCCACTATCATCAGCACCCCAGTATTGCCGACACGCGCACCTTGCTTGAGGAGGGTTCCCGGGAGGAGGGTTCCCGGGGGGGGGGGGGGGGGGGGGTAGGTGGCGGAGGAGGGGAGTGTACGCGACCATTGCCAATACAGTGTAAGACAGAAGTGCATGTATAACAACATAGTGCATGTATAGCAACATCTCTGTATGTGAAGTGACCTGCATCTTATGCTATCCCCGCAGAAGTTCTTGTCGATGTGTAGTGAGTATTCTGTATTTACATGTAACGTTGCGCATTATGGTGTGCGTGCGTGCGTGCGTGTGTGTGTGTGTGTGTGTGTGTGTGTGTGTTTGACTTTGTGTTAGAGAGAGAGAGATAGAGAGGCGGTCGTGCCAAGTCGCCACGCGCGGAATGTCCAGGCGGGAGGTGAGGGCAACCAGTCCTAGCGTTGTGTGTAGAGTGCGGAGTTCAGTGGGTGTGAGTGTACACTGGTCACAACTGTTTCCCTGCCTTCCTATTACAGCTGCTGACCCAACATGTCCCCTCGTCCCCCACACACCAAGCACTGACCACTAACCACACCATAAAGCCACAGTGTCATGGGAGCCAACTGAGTTGTATGTCTTGCCTTCCTCTGAATTCCAGCCGCCCCCCCCCCCCCTTCCGCCTCCATCAATTTCATTAGATCGAGAACCACTACTGAACACGAGCGTTGTCGAGGGCGTTTCCAAACACTGGCACTGCACACAGCCCAGTCAGCAACGAACGACTATCGGTGAAAGTGTGAACGGATCATAAGGTCTCGCTGGACACATTGTGAGTGTGAATGTGGCTTATGTTTGAGGTCCAGGTAGACGTAGGGATGTCACGGAGCGTCTGTCTCTCTGCTCCGTCATCCACAGTCTGTAAACGGGGAGGCCCCTGCTTGACCCTGTCACCGTGTACCGGCATGCCCCCTCTACCCCCCGCACACACACACACACACCCTCCCCCGATGCTGAGACTCACGACCTAAGGGACGGCGTGGAAGAAACGGCGAAACACACCTTCGCCGTAAACTAACCACGCATAACTTGAACTAGTGACTACTAGCACTAACGACAACCCATGACCCTGCTTCTCCGGGAACAAGGGCAAGTAATGCTGACAGTGTGTTCGCCGTGCGTCGGGATCAGCCGACTCAGCAAAACAGCGACACGCCGGCCTGCCAGTAATTAAATGATTTGTTTAATTGTTGCGAGATAATTACACCCTGACTATCACGACACTGTTGTCAGTAGCTTAGTGTACACAGTCTCACTCCCACCATCACACTACACGACCAGATAACCGACTCGACAGTCACGCGATAACACCAGCGCTACCTCACAACCTGAACATGTACAGTACCCATCAAACCTACCACCCCACCCGCTTACCTGTAATTCACGCGTCCAACCCCTTTACCCACAATCCACCCACCATCAGGTTGATCAAGAACATCATGCCAAGTCATCATCAGCCGGGGTGCCGGGTACCTTCAGTCAGTAGTTACAAGTAAACCCGATGTATGCTGACCCAGATCTATAAAAAGAAATTCCATCCTATACCCACACCGACTTACGGTTAAATCGCAGTTTGCTTATCACAGCTAGCTAGGCGTGACAGTTACTATAAATGAGATCCACCGTCACATTACACTTACCTGCTTTCTGCCTACATACATGTATTAATTTATATATTTGTATGTTGCTAAAAGCAGCATGAGGCCAACCAATGTGCACCACTTACTGTAATTAGTAAATAATCTGATGCTTTACATTATATATATGCACATGTATGTATGAAGTAGGACTAACATGAACGATAAGCTAAGCTCAGATTTAATCACACAGTGTACGCAGGGTACCTAACATCGGGTTCCATGTTTACAAATTATACAAACTGTATCTACCGAAGTAACCGTATGGGAAGTGTAAAACTGTATGGGGATTTGACATCCCCCCCCCCTCCCGCCTCCTCCAGGGTCTCAAGACTGCCTTCAACTGGCTCAGGTGATAACAGGCAGGTGAGGGGCCGGGTCAGCTGTCAATCACTGATACAGGGACTCCTGTGACTGTGGAGATCAGGTTAAGCGCTAGTATTTATCTCCGTGAACAACTTATACACCGTGGCTGATACACAATATGTACACAATTTACCTCCTTGAACCACTCACACAATGTGGCTGATACACAATACATAATATTGTAGCCACTATATATCTCAACCCAAGCTGTGCCGAGGCTCTACCAACTAGAAAACATCATTCCGCGTTGCATCATTCCGTCAGTGTCTAATGGCGAATTATGATGTCACTGACAAACGTGAAACAAAACCTTTCAGCTGATTAGAAAGTGAAGCGTCGTCATGACGTCTCCCTCCATATTACCGGCTGTTCACAGACACGTACTTGACGCCAATCAGCGCCAGGTGTCGCTGTAAGGCGGCTTTGCCAGTCAGCAAGTTACACAATCCGATCAACTCTAACCAGCGGCCAACAGGCCCTTGATAGGAGAGTAGAAAGAAGAGACCATCGCCCAGGGATCTCTACATCCAGTTTTCTCCCAGGAAAAATCCACTACACATCAATCACCGATACTGTATACATAGGAGGGTCCACCTGATTGGCTGTGCTCCCGAACATCATAAAGTGACGATAAACGTAATCCCAGACATGCAAGCCCACATTCTGCCCTAGGTTATGATGTCTCCATCCATCGTCTGTCAGTGTGTAGAGTTCAGGTGACCAGCTGACGAACACATGCTCCTAGCGGTAGTAAAACACTTCACCTTAAAGCTAGATCATCAAATGTTGACATGCAATGCTCTCATCAGCTGCTAGACTACAGCTCAGCAATGCCAGTCAATAAATAAGTAAGCAAGATGTCTCTTTATTAACAACAACCTGTATGTTCAGTGTATGTGCAGGGACACTCTTCTGTGTGTAACAGTGAGGACACAGCCGTGACAGCGTGTGTAACAGTGAGGACACCGCATGTGTAACAGTGAGGACACCGCGTGTGTAACAGTGAGGACACCGCGTGTGTAACAGTGAGGACACTGCATGTAACAATTAGGATGCTGTGTGTGTAGCAGTATGGACACTGTGTGTGTGTAACAGTAAGGATGTGATGCGTGTAACAGTATGGATGTTGTGTGTGTAACAGTAGGGATGTTGTGTGCGTTTAACAGCAAGGACGCAGTGTGTGTAACAGCAAGGATGCTGTTGTTCAATAACACTATTAACAGAATCAGCTGGCCAATGATCAACCGGGGCAGGGTGGCTGTTTAACTTTGACATAATTATGCTGAGATACCAGCTTAGCGTGAACAAGTACAGTATGTAAACTACACATCTGTCACACTCTTGAGACAGGCTTGCTGCTCTAAGCTGCATTCAACCAACTGCAAAAATCAGACTTACTTCCTGTGCCACACTGAGCACTGACCCCAGATATGGCTCATCCACGCTAGCTCACAGGTACCATTACGAGTTGCCCAAGCTAGAAAAGTGTGGAGGCTGGGTGGTGTGTGTTCTTCTCTACTCAATCTTTAATCAGTGCACTGGTCAACCTGAAGTCTAACCCCATATTGAAGTATTTTAAATATTCCCTCTGTCTTAACGGTTACGCCCATGGCAAGACTTCACTGTAAATGATATTACAGCATCTCAGGCCACAAAGTATGACTAAAGGTAACCATCAGTACGTGCAGCGGTACACACTGTATTTCCTGCCAATGGTGCCACCACACACACACACACACACACACAATTAATTCCTGCAGCAAAATACCACATGAAAAAAGTTGCCATTAAAGACAGCAAGACAATCTGCGGCACTTGCATGTATGTCAAATGTCATACACGCACTGTGCACCCTTCAGTTCCAACCCCTTTCTCACCTGCACAACCGTAACATACGCTTTCATATACTGTATATGAATGTAGGAGGGGCACACAGGGGAAGGGAGGGAGAGGGCATTAGGTCAGCTTGTGTACAAGTCAGTCAATCCACTCTGAGTGTGTATGTATCAGGCGGTGTCTGCATGAAGCAGTCCCAATCAGTAACAGGGGGTCAGGCTGATCGCTTAGTGTAAACTCCGTCCGGATGTCACATCAGCTGGTTATTGTAATGTAATTACACACAGCGCCCTACACTACTCCTCGTCAAGGAACTCGCCAATGAAACCTATACTGTAGATGTAATACAACACATTGTCACACTAAGACTCAGCCCGTGATGAAGACCAACATCACTTCCCAAATCTTACATGTAAACAGTACGCACCACTTGCAGGCTGTCCCTCTATCAGTTATGACCAGATCTTAAACGACAAAACACCGCTAAACACGAGAGAGAGAGAGAGAGAGAGAGCACCAGTAGAGACACAAAGAGCGCGCCACAAGCAGCTGTACTAAGTGAACAATGCCTACCTCATGAAGTTCACTTCAATCGCCCCAGTCAGGCTGGTTTCCGCAGCCGGGGCGTCCATTGTTTTCCCGGCCAAATCAACTCTATCACAGGCATAGAGACGGTGAACTGACAGATTCAACACACAGTATCCGTGCCTTGTTTCTTTCTTCCCTCGCTCTCAATGAATGTGCTGTTTCACATGGTCTATCGTCCACACAGGAAAACACAGCACACGATGTGTACCGCGCGCAGCCAATCACTACGCGAGTCGCCAGTACGCATGTCCCGCAGGCGGCGTAGGGCAAGAGCAACAGTACACACGCGCTCACACACACACAGGCCGGGCTCACACTAGCTACTACACGGCATGCGGCTTATCATTGTCTCCCAGCCAGAGAGAGAGAGAGAGAGAGGCGACTGACCCTACGGCCCGAGTCGCCGTTCGATACAAAGCAAAGGTTCCCATTTCGGAGTGTCACATGACTGCCGCCATTATCTTTCCTGTGTATGTTTGTATGCGCGGCTACCAAGACGTTCCCCCGTCTGTAACAGTGTGTGTGTGTGTGTGTGTGTGTGTGTGACTGAGAGAGAGAGACTGTGTGTTCTCAGTGCACATTTAATCCGGCGTAGCCCGACTTTTGGAACTAAGGGGAAAAAAATCGAAACAAAAAATGTGCTGTGCTGGCACAGTCGAACAATGCAAATCGGTGAGAAAGTAGTTTGTGGGTTAGGGCACTAGTCCGCATAATCTCCCTGCGGGGGGAGGGAGGAGGGAAACAGAAACTTTGCCCCAAGCCCGACTGTTTCGGCCCTCGCTACACGGCATAGCGACTATTGACGTCAGAGCAGCGGCAGGGGGAGGGTAGAACAAGAAGTGGAGAGAGAGCAGGCGAGGCAAACAGAGGGAAGGAATTGCTAAAGCTCGGCATGGCGAGTCGCGCTAAACGGCTCTGTGTGTGTGTGTGTGTGTGTGTGTGTGTGTGTGTGCGCGCGGGGTAACAATGTCAGTGGCACACTTTCTGGGTCAAACAATCCACCACCTCCCAAATCCATCAGACGCACCTCCCCCCACCCCGTCCCCCACACCTCCAAGTGACCGCCAGTAGTTCAGCTGACACTCGTAGAGAGCGTCATGCGAGTGGTGGTTTTTGATTGCTCGACCGAGTTGTTCCTGTGACGAAAACACCACGCAGTCACTGATGCAGTCGCGCAAACCCTAATGCTCCACTAACCCGACCCATCACATATCATCCCTCCGGCCTTCATTCAGCAGCCTTGTTCTGCAATCACCGTAATACTGTGACTAACCGACCTACTAGCTACACAGTGCGATGGGTAATATTCTCACACATTCAGTGGTGGTTGTCATCTCATCTTTCACTCTGTCGCCATCTGAAACCTCACTCACTTCCCTGGCGTGCATACAATCCACTGAACTTGTTGAACTATCCGCGGTCACAAAAATGATACCTGATTTTAAAAGTCATATGCAGGAATTGACTGACCGAAGTCCGCATAACTATGATACGTACTGAAGCAGAAAGCCCCCCCCCCCCCCCCCCACATACACACACACACTTTAATAAGGATTATCGCAGGACGTGCGTGATTTCTTGCAGCACACCGTGACAGTGAGATCGCCGCAGACTTGATGTGGCCGAGCTGCGACTGTAATCTATACTGATACCGTACCCACTTCATAAATATTCAGTAGCGATGATTGGCGTGGTGCTGCGTGCTGTGTTGCTCGTAAACTGAACAACTTGTAAGCAGTGAGAGCTCTGTGTGTGTGTGTGGAGGGGGGACGCTATCTTACCTAACACAACCTTTTCAACTGCGTATACCTCTACTAGTAGTGACCCGTCACACACAATATCGTGTAAGTGCACGTCAGTAACCTAAAGCTGCAGACAACTCAATCCATGCTCTGTCTCACAGTCACAGTGTCGTCAGCCACACTGAATGGAATGAACGTTGACTGTGACCAGATCAACACTCAGGCAAACTAGTCGTTACTGTTTACATCGGTCATTTCATCCCCATGAAAGACAAGCTACACTGATGTGAAAACTATGTAAGTTTCTCATTGTGATGATCGTTAGAGAAGTCTCTGTTAGGTGATTCGCAATTACTGATAACTGAAGAACCAGCCATTCACCACCACCACCACAACTGCCACACGACAGACAGATAGACACTGAGAGAGACAGACAGAGAGACCGAGAGGTCAACTCTCGTCTTGAGGTGGATATCTCAACCCATGTCCTGACATGGATTACCTAAACGTCTGTCGTATGGACTACCTCAACTGACCACTATCCTGACATGGACTACATTAACGCCTAGCCAACAGACTTCCTCATCCTCTGTCCCGTGGACTCCCTCAACGTCTGTCCCATGGACGACCTCAACGTCTGTCCCATGGACGACCTCAGCGTCTGTCCCATGGACGACCTCAGCGTCTGTCCCATGGACGACCTCAACGTCTGTCCCATGGACGACCTCAACGTCTGTCCCATGGACGACCTCAACATCTGTCCCATGGACGACCTTAAAGTCAACACGGGTCGTGTCTATGACGGGCCGCACTTCATTAACCACAAATCAATCGCTGTGTGTATACATTGCTCCGTCCTTTACCCCCCCCCCCCCCCCACCCGCTCACCGGCTGTCTGTGAGACCCGACGAGCATCATAACAGCTTGTTTGTCTAAACTACTCCGCTTCTCTCACCACGCCACAACACAGTTACAGCCAACGCAATGCGCCGCCCTACCTTCCAACCGCCAGCAGCCAGCCAGCAACACGGCAACAGCGCAAATATAATAATAGCCTCTGTCCCTTAAAAATCAATTCTTGCTGCGTAAATTTCGCTGTTCTCAGCTGAACACTCGCTATGTGACCGGCGCATGACAGACTCCCAGCGACATCTGCTGTACGGGGAGGGGGAGGAGCAGGGAGGGGGCACCTTAAAACAAGGGCGCCGTGATGAATCGTGTTCCACTTGTGCCTCTTGAATCAGGTCCCACTACAAGCTGTCGGGCACGCAAAGAGACACAGACACACACATCACAAACAGACACAGAGAGAGAGAGAGAGAGAGGGAGAAAGAGAGACTGCGCGAACTAGAGGTACATAAACGTGAGCGGGGGTGGTGTTAATGATAGACCGGTCGATTACAGTGCTGCAGTCACTTGTACTGTCCGCCAGTTGTAACTGAGTAACAACTAGTGGTGTCTTTATCCGCTTGTACGGTCCGCTAGTTGTAACTGAGTAACAACTAGTGGTGTCTTTATCCGCTTGTACGGTCCGCTAGTTGTAACTGAGTAACAACTAGTGGTGTCTTTATCCGCTTGTACGGTCCGCTAGTTGTAACTGAGTAACAACTAGACTAAGTGGTGTCTTTATCCGCTGGGTCGAACTGTTACTCTTCATCATGATTGTGTTCAGCGGACGTTTACATCATTTCTTTTTTTTTTCATGCAGCGTTCTTCGTCCCTCACACAACAGTTCACTCTTCCAGATCCAGTCAACTGTGTGGGGCATAAAGGTTAAGCAAGACACGGGGGGGGGGGGGGGGGGGCTCCCCTCAATGCACACACTGACATTATCAGTTGAACTCTTAATGTGATATCGTAGTAATTACAAAAAAAAATAAAAAGTAAAAAGTTAAAGGTTGCTGGTGGTGGGTGTTAGTATGTGACGTGACTTACCCGGGGTGCCCTGGCGGCATGGCTTTCTGCATCTGAGGGTGCATATTGCCGGGTGGACTCTTGCTCAGTTCTGACGTCACAGGCCGGCTCTTCTGGTGACGCAGCAGCAGCGACCGTCCAAGCTCCTCACACCATGTGCTTAATAAGCCTGTAAACATACACACACAAACATCGGACACAATTAGTATCATATTAACACCCCCCTCTCTCTCTCTCTCTCTCTCTCTCACACACACACACACACACACACCGGCACACACACACACACACACACACACACACACACACACACACACACACACACACACACCCCGACCATTTGTATGTGCTGCTGATCGCATCATTCACATCTCACAACCTCTATACACACATTTCAACACGTAACCATCGGAAGCGCTCGACATTTTGACACCAGCCATGCGTGATAGGTCACACCAGTCAAGCACAATGTATCATTTTGATACTGATCTACAGAAATCGAGGTAAGTATAAGTCCTACCACCTGGCCATTAAAACAAGACACAATCAAAAAACGATACTGATAGACGCATTTTAGTGTTATACCCCTCCCCCTTCCCCATCATCACCTAACGATCATAACAATAACAATATTATCATCCCATGTTACGCAGGCCGCTCACTTTGGCGTCACAGGACACGTGACCAGCGATTCCTTTCATTACTTACTGGACTGTTGTGCGTTTCGCAAAACCTGTATGTATACTGTTTAATACGTCGACAGCAAGTGTGAAATACAAATCGTTTTTTCATGCCTCTGTGAAATGGGTATCTTCTCACGACTGTTCACTGTAACTGCCCGTTACTAGTCATGTTCGAGAGGAACATACTGTGCTTTTGTGAATGATGTTTTGTTCCACAAGGCACACTAAGAAAGCTGTCCCATGTAAACACGTGGAGGAGGGGGGACGGCCATGTCTGAGAGCTCCGAGTTCAACCAAACTTGCACCCGCTGACCACCTCTACTCCAACACACCGCCTGCCTTCAGCCGAGACAACCCACAGTCTGGCAAAAACACGAGTAAACTCCCTTGGACCGCTCCAACCACGGACAGATAGTGGGTTACTGCGAGTCACACGATGAACAAATGATTGTTCAGAGGTAGCGAGGGGAAAACAGAGGTGATGAGGGGAAAACAGAGGTAGTGAGGGAAAAACAGAGGTGATGAGGGGAAAACAGAGGTAGTGAGGGAAAAACAGAGGTGGGGGGGGGGGGGGAGGAGGGAGAAATAGTGAGGGAAAAACAGAAATAGCGAGGGGGGGTGGGGGGGACAGAAATAGTGAGGGGGGAAAACAGAAATAGTGAGGGGGGAGGGGTAGTGGGGGGGGAACAGGGGTAGTGAGGGGAAAACAGATGTAGTGAGGGGAAAACAGATGTAGTGAGGGGAAAACAGATGTAGTGAGCGGATAAGGAAGGGAAGTGTAAAGTTGTGTGAAGACAAGAATGATTCTGCCTGCTCACTGTACTGCATGATTCTGCCTGCTCACTGTACTGCATGATTCTGCCTGCTCACTGTACTGCATGATTCTGCCTGCTCACTGTACTGCATGATTCTGCCTGCTCACTGTACTGCATGATTCTGCCTGCTCACTGTACTGCATGATTCTGCCTGCTCACTGTACTGCATGATTCTGCCTGCTCACTGTACTGATAACCCGTCGTCATTCACCTTGTAATTGTATCACGGGCTCACCCTCCGCTATGTACATCATGTTGTTCTGGGCCACAGCCAAGCTACGCACCATCCAAATTCCGGCCTTTATCAGGGGGACCGTACCCCCCCCCCTCCTCTCTCTCTCTCTCTCTCTCTCACACACACACACACACACACACACACACACGCACTGGCCCTACACAGTGTCCACTGATTACTGAACATACTGACGATAGTTTAGAGTGAGTGAGGGGCGGTAAAGCGGGGTCACAGTGTGTTGTCGATCCACACTCTATCAGCTCAGTGACCGGACTGCCTGACCCAGGACTGACATGACGAGAGGAACTTGAGGACAATCACAAGCAGTCTGTCGACCACAGCGCCATATAGGAATGCGTCAGTCTAGAAGTAATTTATGAAAACTGTAACGCACACAACGCGGCGATGACTGCAAGACTAAAGCCATCTTGTCCTGTCACATTACAGTGTGCGTTTCAGTACAGGTCCTGGTGCTCATGTTAAACCCCCAAACACCCACCCACCCACCCTGGTGCTCATGTACCCTAATATATGCCTCTTGTCGGTTCCGTGTTTTGTTAAACATACATGTACACCGTGACACTTGTATAACTTGACGTGCCTGTGGTCGTGTGCAGCAGAAATAGTCAAAAAATAATTGTTATGTAACTTGTAAGTCATCGAACAGCACCATTCCGTAGACAGCAACTTTACAAAGGTACCTGTCAGTAACGCCGGGTTGCCTCCCACACGCGTGTACCTGATGTCTTTTTCTTTTCCGCGGAGGCAGATATCATGTATACATGTATTTATATATTATGTCAACTATTCCTGAAAGAAGGTTTTCAATCGGTTGTCACCTAAGGCTGAGCGCCGCATATTATGGATATAGTTCTACCTGGTGAGACAATAAGCAAGTGTCGCCCCCTGGGGTGTGATTTATGAATTTTCTTCATGTGAACCGCGCAGTAAGTACAGAAACGATGAAAATCTTACATATCTAGATCTACCTGCCTCTCCTCTTGTCGCCAGCGGCAATACACGGAAGGAGGCGCGTGGAAGGGGAGGGGGTGACAGGATACAGGGGAGGGGGGGAGGGGGGGGGGCAGATCGTCATCTCAATGTACTCATGCTGATTGATCTGACTGTGATATATGTAACACACACAGTGGAACCTGTCGGCGACGCTGGATAGGCTTCCCACAGATGGACTAGACCGCGTACGTGCTTTTCCGAATGCAAAGACGCCATCTTAAACTAAACTGAACTGACCTTGGGTCACATGCAATTTCTAGACATAACACAATAACTGATTGTGGTGTGTACAGATCATGGACGCAAGGTCTGTGTCCTGACCACACGTCCATGGCACGGACGGACGGGAAGGACAGTCAGACGAACGGATGAAGAAAGACAGACAGAACAGAAAAAAGGCAGACAGACAGACAGACAGACTTCCTTCTCCAGTCCGGGACAGGTGGGCGTTGGCCGTGCACAAGTTGATGTGAGTGAGTGGATTATCAACAACACGTGCATCACGTGAAGAGTGTCACTGACAGTCGTGTGGAGCCACTTCACTTTATCTCCAGCAGCACGGCTTTACCAACACTCCTAACCTCCTCCCTCCCCCCTCCATCTTCCCGCCACTCTACCCCTCGCCTCCATCCCCACCCTCCCCCCAACCTCCGGTTTATCCGCTACCTGTTCAGTGACAATGGCGCCATACCACTTCAAGTATGACTTAATCAGACCACACTGCCCCGAATCAACACCCTTAAAACAAAAACAAACAAAACGTAATTGTCTCTTTCGGGAATTCAGACTGCTTCTCCCGGGAAAGCGCGTCACCCAACCAACATTCTATTTTTAGAATTTGTACCTGAGATGTAAAACGAATATAAAAACAGACCTCTCTTCTTGCGACCCCTCCTCCACCCGCCACCCCTCCCCCCCCCCAACACACACGCGCGAAAGAAGAAAAGAAAGAAACAAAACAACCAAAGGCTTCTATTTCACAGCTTAGCAGTACATTGTATCTCTTATCTGTCCCATTTTCTTTTCTTCTTTTGTATCTGTCCCAGTTTCCTTGTTGAAGTCAGGGGTAGACCAAACACCTGGGACTGATGGAAGGAAGGAGGGAGGGAGGTGGAGGATGGGTGAAATAGGGGAGGGGGTGCCGGGGGGGATGGGGGGGCATTACATTAACAAGACGCCCCAACCAGGTGCAAATGGAGCACTCGACACAGCGACGAATGAACGTAGTGTAGTAGTGTGTGCGTGAAAGCGTGTGTGTGTGTGTGTGTGTGTGTGTGAGCACTGATTTCCATGTGGCTGACTACAGACAGGCAAAGCTAGAGGCCCGGGTACAGGTAGAAATGTAGACTACTAGAGGTTGGACTGAGCAACGGTTCTAAGTCTAAGGGTATAGTAACAGTGAGCAGCACGCGGAACATCGCATTCTGATTGGCGTGTAGTGGCGGCCTGCCGGAGTCCACATCTCTCACATTCCTCACCACTTCCTCCACAAACAGCAGAGATGCTAATAACTATAAATAGCCAGCATGCTACTCTCACAAGACAGACAGGCAGGCGGGCGGGAGAAGTGATCACTAACTTACAGTTACATGCGGCAACAATCTCAACCCACTCCCCCATCACCCCCCCACCACCACCACCACCACCATCCCCGCCTCTCATCAAATCCCAACCGACTCGCAAGGACGCCAGATCCAAATGTCACTTTACGTATCTCTTGTCTTACATATATATATATGCCTGGTGTAGTGTATCGGTGTGTAATTCATGTGTATGAATTGTCTGATAAATACTCAGTGTTTCATAATTCCCCAACATTATTTCCAACAACATGTCTGCTATTATGACACTGACCATTGCACACCTTCACGCACCTAAAACAGGGACAGAACAGTGTGCGTGTGTGTGTGTGTGTGTGTGTGGGGGGGGGGTTACAGACGGTAGAATTAGAAATGCAGTTTTCGCCTTCACGGTGTTTGCAGACGTAGTGATCGACTCTGAGCGCGCACATATCGTGTGCAGTGAAGTTGTTTTTTGAGTGTGTGTGTGTGTGTGTGTGTGTTTGCTTTACTACTGTACCCCCTTTCCGGAATTTCGGGTTGCTTGCCCCTTGAGAAGCACGCCGCCGCGGTGCAGCGCAAGCCACTTGTCTACTCTGAGTTTTGCTTGGGAGAGGGGGGGGGGGATGACCCAAAGAACTTCGTTAGGACATTCAGTAATGTGGGACTGACCGACAAACACACTTATTAATAAGTTATAACAAATAAAGCAGAGGTATCAAGTAATAGGGCGCCACAAACCGAGTGTGGAGAGAGAGAGAGAAGACCCTCGGTCAGTCAGCCGTGGCCACGAGGTTTTGTGAAGGTCAGGGGTCACACAGCCAGGCGTGTGACACACTGCGGCAGTCACGTACCCACCGTACAGGTAGACACGGCCCTGAGGCGGGCAGTGAGGCGTGACCTCCCAGTCAACCTTCCCTCCCACAAGCTGACGGCTCAGCATCTCAGGACACGGAGGGCGAACGGCCACTGCTACTGTACACGCATAGCGGGAGGGAGAGAGGACGGTTTGTTTGAGAGCAGCCGACCACAGTAGCAAGAGTAATTGATAAAACTGCTCTCAGTCTCAGTCCCTCATTGATCGCCCTGTTCCAGTCTAAATTGCTGAATAATAAGCGACATGTGAAGCCAGGGCGATTCCGGTGAATAATCGATACACTCTCTCGCACTCTACCTCTTTCTCTCCCTCCCTAGCTGTGTGTGTGTGTGTGTGTGTGTGTGTGTGTGTGTGTGTGTGTGTGTGTACGTGGTACATGTCAGTGTGTGTGTGTGTCCGGCACGTGGTATATGTCAGTGTATGTGTGTGTGTGTGTGTGTGTGTGTGTGTGTGTGTGTGTGTGTGTGTGTGTGTGTGTGTGTGTACGGCACGTGGTACATGTCAGTGTGTGTGTGTGTGTGTGTGTGTGTGTGTGTGTGTGTGTGTGTGTGTGTGTGTGTGCACGTGGTACATAACAGTGTTCCCAAATCACGAGACGTCAGGCTTTACACGAGTACATCACAGTCGTCAGTTCCACCCTGGTCACTCACTCGGACACACCCTCACCTACCCGCAATGCTACCCATAATTTGTTTAGGTTTAACCACCCCATCTAAACCTCAGCTGCAGTTACTAGCACCACACCCTCCCCTCCCCTCCCCTTATCCCAGATGTCGTCCACTGCCAACCAAAACATAGCTACGTTACAGTTGTGACTGTGCGACAGGTACTAACGATGAACAGCACTATGTGATCATATGGGCCGGCTTGCTAATAGTGCCTGTCAGTAATAACCATACGTTAATCAGATCGTGAGTTTTGTGTTACAGCATGCGGATCCCTGAGGTAACGGGGATCTCATCCACTGAACCAGACGACACTCAGGACAGATTCCATGCGCAGGGCACGCGCATCGCCCGTGATTTCTCTCCTCTCATCTGTAAAGACAACATCTGTCACCTGTAGTGCAGTCCACGCTTATATTCATAATACTCTTAACCTTCTTTTTCCCGCCTAACAATATTGACGTGAACAACCGACAAAGCTAACAGACTGTACCACATCACATCTCTCTCTGACTGCGTGCTACATGTTGCATCGACCAGTAGCAGCAGCAGATAGCCGAAAGCCGCACTGTCAGTTTTCTAAAGACGTCACAGTTTCCTTCTGGTTTTATTCAACTCTTCTGCTCTTTATCTTTCCGCCGTAGTCACAGCAAAGGTAAGACAATAACGCACACCTGAGTTGAACTGATACTGTCAAGTAATAGAAACAAAACCGAAACTCCGCTGACGGCGGTGCTTCAAGTAAAAGTCAGGTGGTAGCTATTTTTAATCTCAAAGGTCACAACGTGTAATAATGGTTTGGGCGAATGGCCTGTCTATAAATATAATACACGTCTGATTTTGACATCTGTGGCCAACCAGTGTTTCCTACAAATATGACATTAAACGGGACTCGCAGCCAACCGGTCACTGGGGCACGTGATTCGGTCTTGACGCCATAAAATGATAAATCATCAAACAGCCGGCAGTTAGTGCTTGTAGCCGCTCAAGGCACAAAATCAATTGAGGACTGCTTGTGGAAATTAAAGGAGTAAAGGTGAACACTGCAGCTCCCACAACACCCTATTGATCCTGTCTGACGGAGGCTGAAAGATCCCGTTACAACCACTACATCATCATCATCATCAACACTCCAACAAGCATCACGCCTGTCGCCTTGAGTAGGCTGTCAGCGGTGGCAAGCCGTCATTAAATTATCACCAGCCTGTCAAAAGACACGCTGTTACTGACACTACAGGCAGGCGCTGAATAATCAACACTCCAGGTTTATTTATCTGGCCAACAAGCCTTGGTGTCGTTTTTGTGTGCAGTAGTCATGGCGTGTCTTTCAACTACAAAGTGTTAACTGACAGTCAGGTTAGCTACTGCTGGTAAGAACTGGTGCACCTCAACATGCTGATTCACTGCCAGAATCAACTATGATGACAGAATGTATCAAAAACAGTCAACAGACGTGGCATGAAAGAAACCTTGCCCGTGTAAATCCAAAGAATAAAGATGGCTGGTGAGATCAATTAATGAATCACACTATAGAATTCTCATACTATAGAAATTAGTTACATTACCTACATGTACAGTCAGACAGACAGACACTACAGACAGATAGACAAGGGGCGGGGGTGGGGAGTTGGCGGGAAAATGACCGTTGGGTGGTGGTTGTCTGGCAAACTGAGACTTTAACGTCCTTTTACATCATGTAAGGTGAAGGCCTTTTCAAGGTTATGGTTCTGGGTGCAGTCCACCCGTTCTTCACACCCCAAACTATTGCCTGCCCCCCCCCCCCCCCCCCTGTCTTTTTCGTGTTTCTGAACGAAAGTGGAAGATGTATCGACCATAAGTATCTTGTCTATGATCCCATGTTGTGAGGTACGTTCTACCTGGGACTGAAGTCCTTCAATGGCCGCTGTATTACTCCGCAGTATAGTGAGGGGAATCCGCTTATTACTGGAGGGGGTCAGTGCAGGTACTGTATCGGAAAATGCAACACTGCACTAAGGATGGAACTGATCTACAGGTGATAATTATAAACCTTTGACATGTCACACACACACGACATTCTACAGTTTCACGCTGATGACGTCATTCCTGATGGCATCGACTCGTCAGACATCTGTAATATTGATGTTGTTGTTGTGTTTTGTTTGTTTGATTTTGTCAATACACTGGCTGTTGTCATTACCAGCAATACATGCTAACTGTTTCTACTGTTATTGTTAATGTTAGTGTTTGCCTGTTATTGTTAATGTTAGTGTTTGCCTGTTATTGTTAATGTTAGTGTTTGCCTGTTATTGTTAATGTTAGTGTTTGCCTGTTATTGTTAATGTTAGTGTTTGCCTGTTGTCTGCCTGCAGCTCAACGCGCACGACTTCAAGCGGCCACCTGTGTAACTGTGAGAGAACGAGTCTCACCCGGCGGAATAGATTGGAATAGATTGGCTTATTTAACATATCGATCACATGTCCCTTGCTAATCACGTCCACAGTTAGATGGGAGAATTCTCCCTCGAACCAGATGAAGAAACGCTCTCTCTCTCTCTCTCTCTCTCTCTCTCAGTCAGACAACTGTATAAGCTTCCATTACAGAAGCGAGGCAGACTCAGCACTTTATTTGTTTGTTTTTTTACCCTGAGAAGAACGCCTTCAAATAACGAAATCGTCCTGTGTTGCCCCAACCAGACCCAGCCAACTCAGTTTAAATGAATTGCCATCAGTCGGGCTCGGTTCTGTCGCCAAATGTAGCTTTATCGGTATCGCCAGTGTACAAACTAAGTACACTGATGTGTATTTATATACAACATACAATACACATATATGTATAACAAATGATACAAACTTATAACACATTATTATATAACATTGCTAACAAATCAGCATAATGAATGTATTATGTTTCACTGCTGCAGCTTGCAACTCCCTCCCCAAGACAAGTCTCGAGCGAAATGAGCAAACACTAGACCATTGTGTTCCTGCTCGTGGCATTTGTAATTAATTCAATACATGCGACAGCTTGTCTGAAAACCAGAGCTGCTGTAATTCCTTTCTGTTACAATCAATACCTGATGTCCATACAGCAACACTTTCGGCCTTCATTCAACTCGAGACACTGACGGGAGGACATACAAATTACAATTAGACGAGTTGTTAATACGCAGTCCCCACTTTATACAGAGCAAAGTAAACGACACACAATGTTAACTACTTTGACGTGTAACTGATGGACGCTGTATCACGTCAACGCACACAGTGTTCAAACTGTGTAGGGGGTTCGGAACGCCGCTCACATACAAAACTGCCGCTTTGAACCATGTCAGATAGAACCATGTTTCATTAAAATATTTTGGCCATCGCGACCGTCTTCGCGATCTTGTGGCTTCTACTACCAGAGAAAAATGAAATAGGATTTTCTTTCAGTCTACGGTCTGTTCCTGAACAGACTGGGACTCGACAAATCATCTAACAGCCGCCGCCAATCAGCGCCGTCTGGCTGGTCCTCAATCCGCAACCAAATAACGTCGTCAGTACGCGGAATGTCAACAACGACCGGAACTGGAACAACATATGATATATACATGTATACGGCAATAATTATACGCCGCTCAGAGTCACCACGCTGGTTTCAGGTGTTATAATTATATATATATAGTAATACAGCATATTGTGACTCCAGAGACTAATTCCGATGCACACTGGATGAAATGTTCTTCACATGATGTTCTATGTCTGTCATACTCACTAACACTCTCAAGTCGCAATTTACTTATGACAGGCATACAACAGCGTGTGCAAAACTTCTCTTGATACGCGCTGACTACGTGCGTCAGAATCCGTCATCCGGGTCACAGTATAGTATGAGACCACTGTGGTGACTGTGGCCGGCATGGAGGTTGTTCTAGAAGTGTACCGCGTACTGAGCAGACGACGATATTTGGTTACGGACTGAGGACCAGCTAGACGGCGCTGATTGATGGCTAATTTTAGAAGATTTGTCGAGTCCCAGTTTGTTCATGAATGGACCGAAGTCTCAAACGAAGTGGTACGTCTTCAGCATTAGAAGCCACACAGTCACGAAAACGGTCACGATCAGTGGTCAAATGCAACATCCTTCCTTCCGGCAAACAGCGTTACCGCTTCCAAATTGGCAGTTTTCCATATGATCTGCGGCGATAGGAACACAGACGAATCGCTATAACTAGTATAAGACACTGTCGGAGTTAACACCGGCTGGGTTGGTGTTGCGAGTTTCACGTTCTTTACCACCACGCAAGGGGGATATCAAAGATGTGACAACGATATTTTGCCTCATCCGGGATTCGAACTCACGGAGTCAGTACAGGTGTTGAGAACGGCAGGCATCGTGTAAATTAGATACTGGCGGAGTCAGTGACTGGTGTCCCGGTTTGTGAGTCACAGACCTTAGACTTGGAAGTTTTTGGTGGTTTTTTTGTTTTGTTTGTTTGTTTGTTTGTTTGTTTGTTTTTTTGTTTTTGTTTTTTTTTGGGGGGAGGGTTAAACAACAACGGTAGTGTGTCGGCGTTCCTTTCTCATGGTGACAGTCCGGCGCGGTAAGTGAGAGGTGAGAGGTCAGTGTTTGCTGTATACATAGTGTACATGTATACATGACGCCGTGTGTAGAAGACGATAATCTAATCTGGCGGGACTAAAGGCGGGGGTGGGAGGGAGGGAGGGAGTGACTCAAGGACGGACTGATCGCTATGCGTCACCGCCGATTGGCGGAGTGTGTGTGTGTGTGTGGGGGGGGGGGGGGGGGGGGGGCGCGAGACGGTTGGAGCACGGGTAGGACTGATGACCCAGGGCAGGAACGGGTTAATTTCTCAAGGGCCAAAAGCCATAGGACGTAAAGCAAGCTAATGATGATTAATTTCTCACCAGACTCTACACCCTACACACTAGCCCCACTCACTGAGATGACCGCAACCAGTGTTGCTCTGAACGCAGTATGCATTGGGGGATTCAGTTCAATTTCAGTTCGGCCGGCGCGCGCGCGTGTGTGTGTGTGTGTGTGTACGTGCGTGGGGACCCGTATGTAGTGCGCAAAAGTTCGGTGAGATCCGGGGTGGGGTGGGCTCAACAGCTCAGTTACGTGGTATGAACTTGAGTTACTCCATGCGGCATGCTGCAAAGTCGCCGAAGAGCCCACGCGGGAAACTGAGAGAACTGATCGACCTGAATAATTATATCCGGCCAGGCTCACTGATCAGGCCAATTTCATTGTATAACAAAAACACACTGGTGTACTGAGTATGAGTCGCCACTGAATACAATACAATACAATACAATACACTACACTGCACTGCAATGCAATACAATACAATACAATACAATACAATACAATACAATACAATACAATACAATACAATACAATACAATCAGTTACCTACACTGCTCTCGTCTCTCTCGCCCCCCCCCCCCCCCCCCCCCCCAAGGTGGAGTGGAAGCGTGTTAGCAACACATTGCAAGATAAGCCACATAGGCCGTGTTCAGTAGGCCAGTAAGCCACATAGGCCGTGTTCAGTAGGCCACTTGCCTTCAGCTAACACTGCTCAACAGCTAGTCAAGCCCTACAGCCCACTTGCTGCTGACCCACAACTTATCACCGATTATCTCCCGTACAAGAACACGACGCAATGCTGACAGATCTGGGTACGACAGTGAAGTGTTAAGGCCAACGTTACACCCCTCACTACATGCACACCGAGATCTGACTGGCGACTCAATGACAAGGTACGCACGCACACACACACACACACACACACACACACACACACACACACACACACACACACACACACACTGTGCTAGCTTTATCTCGGCCTCTCCAGCTATCAAGTATCCGCCTCTGATGCTTTATCATACTACATTTACTCGCTACTGATCTGACGACTAACCAAAACTCAAACTACCTGAGAGCTGAAGATGTGACAGTACACACAGTAGTACTACACAACCACGAGGGTCAAACAAAATGGCCGGGCGTTCTCCCGGTGCTACGCTACTCCAAATCATTGCACCGCCACCGCCAATCAGCTGCTTCCTACGCAACAGCGCGCGTTCTTCAAAACGCTTTGCATTCAGTCTTCAGTTGTAGGTTAGAACGATTGAAAGGGGTAAAGGGGGTAGTTTTACCACCCAGAAACCGACACGTACTAATACGTGACTACAATCTAAACGCGTGTCTATGCTCATGCTTTAAAATAACGACTTTACCGTGAAGGCAATCGTCGTGGAAACGTTTGAGGCGTGACTGATTACGACGGGAAAAGGTTGCCCACTGATTTTCAAGTGATTTCCACCCGTGTACAGCTACTGGTTTCACCAATACCGTCTTCGGCCCTCGGAGTTCCACAAAGTAATACACTTACATACATACACTTACATACATACAACACAAGGCAGAGGCCGGTAATCCAGGTTAATCTGACGGTAATCCAGGTTAATCTGACGACTTACCTAAGAGATGAAGATGAACACACGATAGTAGTTTTCCCCACACCTTCAGCTGTAGAAAAGAGACTGAACAGAACTGATAATCCTGACCACTGCCAGACGAAACCGCGTGCAATGCTGTACTGGGTGAGTAAATGACGAAAATGATCGAATAGTTGAAGAACAGTGACCAACATCCCACAACAATGACTGAAAGAACACTGGCCAACATCTCACAATAAAGACTGAAAAGAGAAGGAGGAGGAGCCTAACTAAACACGTGACTCGACTTGGCCACTCGGACACGGTGTTCGGGGACTTTCCATTGTTTGGGATCACGCGGATACTTCTCGCCTTCATTCACGTTCCACTAGCCCCAGGCCAAAAGCCGTTCTAGCGTACAACTACACACCCATTCAGCCTCCGTCTCACCCTGCAGGCTAAACACCGGGTGTAAGTAACACACGTGACACGCACACAAAACAATGCACGTCGACTGATACACGTTATGTCACCTGGTCAGTGTAAACATTACACAATGAAGTTCATTAATGAGCGTAAAACACAAAGGTATCAAGAAGGGTTGCAGGCACTGGTGCCACGGTACACGGGGTAAAAGCTTTTAGTTTCTTTTAGTTATCTTACCTCCTCTGTAAGCGCTTAGAGCTCACAGAGAATAAGCGCAAATAAATATTATTATTATTATTATTATTAAAACGAACAGGTGCCATGGTACACAGGGTAAAACAAACAGGTACCTCAGTCATATTCCAGTGCATTGGAAAACAAAAATCACCGTGCACTGATGGGTAACAGAAACAGGTATCACGGTACAACGGAGAGGTGGAAGAAAGAGGGAAGCAAGGTACAGAAACAGGTATCACGGTACAAGTACAAAGGAGGGGTGGACAGGTTTCACGGTACACGGGATGGCAGAAAGCGCCAAGACAAGGAGAGAGACGATGGGCTGTCGGGTTCGGTGGACCGTGACGGCTACCTGACCACCGCCATGCCGACCAGTCTAGCTCACTTTGCCGTCAATCAGGTAGTGACCACACAGTGGAAACAAAGGATTCCAACCCAAAAACTCCCCACCCCCACCCCGGCCCCCCCCACCCCCGAGGCGCTTGGTGGCCGCACTAAGCCGTTATGCAAGAGGTACAAAGGGTGACCAGTGAACCGTGTTAAAACCTCCCGAATGTTTGTCCTCACTCTACGCTTCAGTGAGCTCGTACACCTGTAACTAGAGTAAGGAAGGGGAACAAAGCGATGAGAGTGTGTCGCTGACTGTGTCTGCATGGTGCAAGCACTGACTGCAATGCAGGACGAACGGCGGAAAGGGCATCAGTACTGGGAGGGGGGAGGGGGGCGGGGGGTTACGTTGGGTACTGTCTAACACATGTAATCAGCATGTAATCGGATATCATGCATTATAACAAACCCCCCCCCCCCAAAAAAAAAAGTCCGATCCACTGCCCCCCCCCCCCCCCCCCCCCCCCCCCCCCGTCAAGTTCTCCGAACAAATCATGTCCTCTCGACTAGTCATGGTTAAAGTCGACCGTGTGTATCATCACCCCGACCCAAGTGTGTATACAGCGTATTTAAAGTGAACTAAACGGGTGTGTGATTGGCTGTCAGCCGCCCCCCACACCTCACTCACTCAAAGCTGAAAACGATTTTCTTCCGTCAGCGCGTCTTTTCCAAGGGCTGGTTTTCTTTCTATGGTCCTCAAGCGTCTCGCCTTTCTCACCCCTCACTGCATGAGGCGGCCCCGTGTGCAAAGCTGGGTGTATATCAAGTGATCGGGTCCTATTGATAAGTGTGTTGAGTAACGGGGACACAAAACACACGCACGGTACTGTCGCCAAGTCACCCAGTCAGTGAGGAGCGACGGTGAAAACATTCAATGCCGGTAAATCGGTTAGCGAGTATATAGACCCCGTCCCCAGTCTCTCGTGTCGACAGAAAGCCCCAGAGTTTCCTTACAATGTCACATTGTCCGCTGCCACTACCTGTGTGAAGCACTAGCGAATTAACCCCACACCACCACTCGCCTCAAATGGCTTCTGACAAATACGACAAACAGCTCCACTTGTCCATTGTACACTGAGCTCCCGGGGACAGACACTGTGCACTCTCAGAACTAAATACAGTAACACTGACGTGACAAAAGCGTTTACTATCAGTGTCGTTGACGTCAATTTTCAATTGTTCCAGATTTTGGCCCTCGACCAGTTGGAAAAATGCGAATGTCTAAACTGAACGTCAGACAAAACCAATGAACCATGACTGGACGGCCGGCTCGGTTGTGTGATTTCACTTTCAGTCACGGAGACGGTGGTTTTTTGTTTTGTTTTTTGTTTGTTTTTGTTTTGTTTTTTTTTTTTTTGGGGGGGGGGGGGGCAGGGCAGGTGATTTCAGAAAGTGTGGAGGAGGAAGGGGTGAGGGGGCACGCGAAGGGAATACAACAATAATAATAATAGTAACTGAGCATTGTATTGGCGCTTTACCCAATTTCATGAATCGGCTCAAAGCGCCGTGAACTGAACCCAACACGCACGCTAACGTGAATCACACGCATTCTCTCACACACTGAACATAAACACATGACAATCACGTGGTGCGAAGGGTCAGCTATTTAAATTTCGGAATTTATAATTGCATTCATTTTTTTTTTCAAATTTGGTGGACTGAACATTTACAAAGCTGAAGGGGAGGAAGCCGGAGTACCCGGAGAGGTACCCCGCGGATCGGCCCGAATCATGAACGGTGCCCCGAGCCGGTGGGACTCGAACCCCTGACCTCTCGCATTGGAGACAAGCCTCTTAACCACTAGACCATCGACCGCCCCGAAAAGAATACAATAAAAAAAAAAAAAAAGAGCGGACAATAGTACAAAAGATTTTGTATTCAGACGGACCAGTAGGACGTCAATAGCAGATTGTATCAGTTCTGTCGGCTCTGTGTAAATCTGTCGATAGGAGATCTATCGTGAAGCCAGATACTAGTACAACTACTGGTAGTCAGCGTGTGTCAGGGTTGAATTTGGACCAATCAGCATCAGATCTTTTTGACGACCTGGTACCGTGCACTGTGCCGGTGTGTGTGTGTGTGTGTGTGTGTGTGTGTGTGTGTGTGTGTGTGTGTGTGTGTGTGTGTGTGTCCTGGGGTATTTTACAAGTTTCTAACTGTTCCGCCAACATACAACTTACAAGGATACTGGCGTCACCGAAACTTCTATTATAGGAAACATTTCCCTTACATAATAAAGGTGAACGTTAAAAGGTGCAACAGGTTTCCTGTTCTTTATGAAACCAGACAACGTCTCTCCACGTTCTTTGATCATCAGTGAAACCAACACTGGAAATGCTAAACGGAAACGCGGTTCCGAGAAACGATCCCTGACGGCCGTAGTGATGTCAGTGTATCGAGGTGCCGATCATGCCTAGCGAAAACAGTGCAGCACTTCCCACTACAGTGTAGATACAGTCCGCCTTTACACGCACTACCAATCCCACTCCCAGTGTGGAAAATCACAGCCGCCGAATGTTACAAATTACGCCGTACAGTCTCACTATACAAACTACACTAACTCCGTGTTTTAGTCACCTACACGCGGCCTGCTGGGATGGTCAGTCTCCCGTCAGTCAGTAAGGGAAGTACCACACAAAAAAACCCCACGCCAGTTTTCGCTTCATTTCGCTGCAGTTCCCTCATTCTGTGTCTGTCAGTTGCCGTCAGTTAACCTCCACAAACACTTTCTCCTGACTCAGCTGATACCGTTTTCCTCCACACCAAGTGCATCAACGGCTCAGCACGGCTCTAAGGACCAAGTTACCATCCCTCGTGCCTACAAAGCGGGGCCGAGATGCACCCAAGTTGATCAAGAATGTCAGGAATGCGCACCTCGCACCACTCTACGCCGAGACTCCGCCGAGCTCAAGCGTCTTGCCAGCAGTTGCTTCCCCTGGATCTGTTTGGGACGCTCTGTGTGTGTGTGTGTGTGTGTGTGAGGGAGAGAGAGAGGGGGAGAGAGAGAGAGAGAGAGAGTGCTGCTGGAGCAATGTTTCCGCTCACTTGGTGGCAACTCACTGTTGACTTGGCCGTCAGTAACCGTCAATTTACCACCACGATGTACTGACTTCGGTGTGAAAGAAATCAAACGGCCCACTTTAACAAGTGTTAGGTGTAAGAACACACAGAAACAATAGTTTTACAACTGTACTTAAGGACTGGTTATCCTTGTCTCCCACTGAATATATGACATTGTGTACTTTCTCTCCCTATCATTAGTATTAATCAATCATTTGACAAGCCTGTGAAACCGTTTCTAATGTTCATCCTGTCGATTAGATATCCGATACCAACAAGGTTGAACTGAAAACATGATTTTTAAAAAAAAAGCCTTTAACAGTGGATTAGGTAGATTTGTAAGAAACATTATACTCTATACATAATCTGAAAAGCCCACAGGCACAGCTAAGTTTCTCAACTTGTTTTTCATGACATTTCGAGGCTGACGCCTTGCAAGCTATTGGCAGTACTACAAGCTATTGGCAGTACTACAAGCTATTGGCAGTACTACAAGCTATCGGCAGTACTACAAGCTATTGGCAGTACTACAAGCTATCGGCAGTACTACAAGCTGCAAATCACTGTGCACATACTGAATTATGATTTTATTGTTTGTCTTCCTGTAGCAGCAGCACACCTTGCCAATACTACTGTGATACATGTAGTTACTCATGTTGATCAGGCCTTCACAACACAATTAGTTTGCCTTAACAGTGGATGATAAAATCCTTGAAGTCAGAGTCCTAACTATCCCTTAGTCAACTTCTACACCCATTCTTTAAACTTCTGAAGTCAATGGAGAAAGGACAGTATGTTTTGCTGACACTCAGTGACAGACCTTCTGAAGTCAATGGAGAAAGGACAGTATGTTTTGCTGACAGACCTTTTTGTTGAATACACTTTAAACCTATAAATAACATCTGACAAACACATACACTGACAGTATCACTATGTTGTGTCAGTCATACAAACACACTGACAGTATGTTGTGCCAATCATACAAACACACTGACAGTGTGTTGTGCCAATCATACAAACACACTGACAGTATGTTGTGCCAATCATACAAACACACTGACAGTATGTTGTGCCAATCATACAAACACACTGACAGTATGTTGTGCCAATCATACAAACTGGCAGTCCAGTGTACATTACACAGATGTGACGTCACTGGTCCGAAAAACAGGTACAATGTCAACTAATGCGGTCACCAAATCATTCCGCTGCACTTTACTTTTCCTCTTATGAACTCAGCACAGAAGCTACAACTCACTGACCTAAGGGAAACTGAAAGCAAACGGCCCTCCACACGACTATTGAATTTGCCGCCTGATCCTAAAGTGACTGACGCTTTTCCAAGCTACTTGGGCTAACCGAGTAACACAGGGACCCTACCGAGACCACCAGCTGACACGGTGCGTGATTCAACATTATCCAATAACTCAGTCAATCACTAACTCCCTCAAGTCACGCCTACCCGACCCTTACGTTTCCCGCACTTTGCTACGTCACGACGCCCGACAGAAAGGCACGTGCATGTGTTTAGCGAGAGCGGGCAGCTGTCAACAAACCGATACACTCGCTGTTTAACTGTTCAGTGACCTGCAACCCGCCTGTCTCAACCCGCTATATGCACCTCCTGACAAGCAAAAAGTGGCGACTGACGCTCAGCGGAAAACCAACCTCTCTCTGGGATTCCCCTCACTCTACTTCGATTATCCACACATGCACACACAACACAACACAGCACGCGCGCCGCACGCGAGCGTGTTTGAAATTCCGAAAACGCTAAATGAAAACATTGAACAACACGACACAGTAACGCGAAACAAGTCCCCGCTTACAGAGTGTGAACTAAGTGTGGTATTATAGGCGCAAAACAACAATCCGGCGACAGCCAAGTGATACTTGTAAGTAGCTTCTCAATGTAAACACGACACTGAGTCTTTAGGGGTAACACACACACGAGTCGGCAAGCACACATCCCAAACACGCACACGCACGCTCTCTCTCACACACACACTGCAAGCTTACCGTGTCAACGCGTCCATCTGTGCCTGTAGCTGCTAAGTGCCCGGTTACACAGTCCGTGATGAATTATGCTCTGTTTATGATGAGTAGTTTTTCAAACAGAAAAACGTGAGTGTTCACAATGAGCCTACTCAGTCAAGTACAACAATCACACCGGAACAGCCACGATAAGCTCTTTCACACAATAGGCCCATTGGGCATGCATATTCATGAGAGAGAGAGAGAGAGAGCGAGGGGGAGTTTGAGAGAGAGGAGAGAGAGAGAGAGAGAGAGCGAGCGTTTGGCGGGGCCCCTAAACGAGCATGATTAGCGTCGCACGGCGTGCACTGCACGAGGCTGACCTGTGAACCAGCCCGCGGATCGTCAGATTTATTCTGCGCTAGAGAAAGGAAAGCGGTGGGCAATGAGAGGTGTGACCCGTTGTCTGGCCGCTTTAGCTACACCTACCACAGTAGATCACAGTAGCATAGACAAGCAAATAACCGTGTACACTTCTCAAGCTGGGGGGTGACAGGTTGTTGGGTAAGTAAGTTATGTGGCGGAGGTGTTGAGCGTTGCACGAAGCTATTGCTGGACTGGCCTAGCCGAGCCGAGGCCGAAGTGAGCGCGCACACAAGCGTGTCGACTGACGAAGGGGAATTACACAGGCAGATGTGTGTAAAACAAGGCACGCGGCGTGCTACTCCCCATCCACAGGGACTCTATCGATCCGCACTGGTTTGGGAAAATTGAAAAGCAAGACTCGCCAAGCCTCGTTACCACTAACAAAAAATGCCAGTCATCGCTCGCCGCCTTCTGCTGGATGGAAAGTGAGCGGCGGTTTCTGGGGAGAGGGGGGGGGGGGGAGCGGGAGGGGCGATTGGGAATGGAATGAAAGGATTGAGATGACAAACAAGAGGCTGCGGGATTATTGTGTGAGCAATCTCTTACTGAGTGAGAGGCGTACTAAAATTTAATGTCACACAGGTATGTAAAGCCAGAACATACTGGACACCTCGCGATCCCCACAGGGTTAAGATTTAATCTGATAACTTATTAAATCAGTGTTGACTTCGGGTCTTGAATTTAGAATCATCAAAACAATACCCAGCGGCATAATAATGTCAACTTATTAATGAGTTATAACTATTACAGTGTGTGTGTGTGTGTGTGTGTGTGTGTGTGTGTGTGTGTGTGTGTGATCGGCCATTAGCTCAGCATAGCGATGGAGGACGGGTGGGCAGATTATAGCGCGAATCAAACCTACCTGGAAGCAATGGCAGACATGGATTATGAGCGTCATAGCAGTGTCGGAATGAACTTGGACTGACCATGTCTTCACCACCCACACACTGGCAATGACGCACACAGTCACACAACCCACTAGTGACGACACACACGCACTAACAACTCTTCAGGTTAACATGTATTGTTTGTAACAAGGGAAGTTGCACGAGGTTTTACCACTCTGATATTTCACATTGTTTTTTGTTGTTGACTTGTCGCTGCTTCTGGCTTTTGTTTTGGTTAAATCATGTTGTTCCTGTTCCTCTGCCTGTTTGTTTCTTGTTTGGTTGGTCCGTTTGTTTGTTTCTTGTTTGGTTGGTCCGTTTGTTTGTTTCTTTGTGTTTTCGTGAGGGGTGTGTTGTGTTGTTGTTTTATGTTGTTTTTTCGTGGGGGCGGGGGTACTAGTTTTTGTTGGGTGGGTGGGTGGGGGGTGACGGGAGGGGAGGGTAGGGCGGATTCGACTTTGGCTCGATACTAACAATGTTAAGTGTATACACACTTTGGCTCGATACTAACAATGTTAAGTGTATACACACTTTGGCTCGATACTAACAATGTTAAGTGTATACACACTTTGGCTCGATACTAACAATGTTAAGTGTATACACACTTCTGATCATGCTATGATGACAGAAGCAAAAAGTACACGTTCTCACGCTGGTCAATTACCCCACAACGATACCTCTGAGCTACCGTGATTCGCTACTTCCCCATGTCCCAACCCGGAGAGCCGCTGTGTGGCCGGTTTGTTGTTTTCGAACTGAGCGACAATCCGGCTGGGGCAGGTTCCGCGAAGTAAGTTGATTTTGCCAGACTGCAGTCTGTCAGTGACCGCTGGTCTATTTTCCCTGCCGATTAGGATTAGGGGGTCGGCTCGTGGTGTCAACCTCACATCGGGACAACTGACGTGCGTGAACAGCTACAGGTTATGACCACGTCACGCTTCACTGGGATTTTCAGTTTTATCACTCACACCATAAACTTCTGTAGTAATATTCACAGTTCCCCACTCACAGTTCCCCACTCACAGTGGAGTTTACACTTGACAGATCGGGGGTAGGGAGGTCACACACACACACACACACACACACACACACACACACACACACACACACACACGGAGCTGGGAATCAGTTTAAAAGGCAACATCGGTGCGTTTGTGATACTCAGTGACGCCGGCAATTTTATCCCTATCGGCCTTGACATTGTCAGAAGCAGTAATTATGATTAAATGTCGGGAATCCCCTCAGGCTGCCGCGTGTGCCGGCAAGACTTGGAGACGGTCATTGTGATTTGACTCCCACACGACAAATCAGACAAATACTGACCTACACGTCATAGTTACCGTGAAAACGCCACCCAACCCGTCAACCGAGGAAGTCACGGTGTAAGGATTCAGAAGAATTAAAGATGGGGGAGAACCCCGACTAGCTTCCCTATGCTACAAGTTACTATCAGTGACTGATTATTTTAACTCTACACATACACGGTCAATAAATGCAAAATGTGAACAGCCGGTTAAAATAGTGGAACCTACAAATAGTGGAACCTACAAATAGTGGAACCTACACAAAACCCCGTGAATGTTATTGTTTTACAAAGTTATGTCACAGTTATTTTCTCCGAACTGTGCCGGCAACTAGTCCGGCAGTAATCCGTGAACCACGTTGATGACGCAGTTTCTGCCTGGGCCGTTGCAATCAGTACTGCCGTAGTGCCCGGCGCATGGTGTCGACGATGAAATGGACATCTAGAACTTTGTAGAAGGAGCCGGGGGTGGGGGGGGGGGAGGGTGTGACGGATTGACCATAATTACCTGATCTTAGCGTCATCACTACTAGTCATAACTGCTGTCCGCGACACTGAGCATGTTAATTCATGTTATATTGTCGCTACACTGATTACCTGCATTTAACGGGCATTCCCTGTGGTTTTAATTGTGCCTTCAGTCACTGTCTTTGTTTGCAGCCAGTTAAATGCTCATCAGCGGTGTTGATGTGATGAAGGTGCTCACTGTGGCTCTTCAGTCAAGTGAGTAAATGAAAAGATGAGAGTTGGTGATGAAGGAGCGTGCTGATTGGTTGTTGACGGTTGTAACCGTCTGGTTAGCTGTGCGTCATGACCACTAGGTGGCGGTGGGCCCAGCAGCTTTCATTATCTGTCGATTTTCCGTCTCCAAGCTTAATCTAACCAACACGCCGACGGCCAAGCTGGTTAAATATAGCTCACAATAAAAGTCGGTCTGCGCCGGGATGTTCCGAGGGAGCAGCGAGCGAACGGAGGGGAGGAGGAGGGAGGGGGCGGATGTGGGGGCGGGGTAAAGGAGGGGTTGATAGAGCGGAGTGGAGTTGTCTCAGCCAGGCGGCCCCGAGTCCTACAGCGACTGACGATGTGCTTGGCGCGTCACGTGACTGGGTGAGCGGACGGCAGACAGCGCGCCACAATAGACTGCAGCAAACTGTAGCAGACGCTAATTCGACCCCTTTGTGTACAGTGGGGCCGGAGTGTGTGTCGACTGAACGGGCTATTATCCGGGGTGAGCTGTTATCCGCCTGTCTCTCTCACTTTTACCCCCGCCAGCCGTGTACAGGCCAACCTCGCTATAACGACAACCAAGAGCCTTATACTGGGTCTTGTCACGTTGATGCTGCCAGGTACACAAAGGCTGATGCCAGGCGAATCGCGTATTCACACACCAACAAACGCAATACTATTAATATTTATAATAAGCATATATAATATACAAGTATATAATCACAAACTGCGATGCTGAGAAAACCGAGTGACTGAATCACACCTGTATTTGGACAAAGGAGAGAAGAAGTTAGGGACGGCATTTGCAAATAGTTTTTCTTCTGAGGGTTGGAAAGTGGGTGGTACGTATTTTTGTTCGCAGTCAGTTACCTTCACAGTCAACCACCAGTACGAAAACAGCCCAGTTAACAAACGGTTACAGTGACGTATTTAACAACTTGATGTCCACCCTGACATCAAGCTGCTGTCAATTGTTAACTTTACTGACCGGATATGGGGGGTTAACTCAACCGTTACTGCCGTTAATAACGAGCTGAATAATGATTTGTCGATGGTTAACGAAACACCGATAATTATCGATGACTATAATAGAACAGTTAAAGTTATTAGCGTGCGGGTGCACAAGTCGCCATCTTCATCCTGTTTCGCCCTCCAGCCTAAGTGCACCTCGTTATGATTAATTGCGCTTTGACAGCAAATACTGCGGCCTTTAAAATAATGATCAATGTGACTCTCACCAGCCAGCAGGGAGGGAATCGGAGGAAACATGAGGGGCGGGGAGGAGGGGGGGGGGTGTTGATCCCTAAACCGCGGATTCAATCCCAACTATCTGGCATCGTGATGTCAGCCGACGGGCAGCATAGCGCGTGAACGTGGCCTGTGGCACTTGGCTTGCTGCGGTGATGGGGCCACATTCAGTTTGTGGCCGCCCGCCGCACAGCCAGCCAACCCGCCAACACGAGAGAGAGAGAGCAGACGGGATCAGGAACATGGTGTGGCGGAGAGAATATCGCTGGTGCCCACTGCTAAGATGTGTAAATAGGAGACAGACTAGCGAGGCGGTAGATAAGTTAATAACCTCCTTGCCAGCACCGCAAGCCAAACTATTTGCTACAAAATTTGTTGTGCTTCTCGAGTTACCACCCACCTCCACCCCTAACCAAGTCTAGTAGCGTGCATACTTTGCAGCTGAACGAAGACTCTAGAACCTCTATAGACTATTACATACATAGTCTTCTGGCCTAAAACAAACACAAAAACTGGTACACTATAATGTACACGCAAAGAGGTAGGAGGGAGGGGGGGGAGGGAGGGAGGGAGGGGGCGTGCAGCAGGTCCGAAGGAGGGGAGGAGGACGAGTGGAGATTTGCAGAAGTGGCGCGGAATGTGTGGCGTTCACCCCCCCCCCCCCCTTCTTCTCTTGCACCCCCCTCCCCCACCCCGCCATTTCTCCGACCTGAGAGAGTTCTTCCCATGCCTTTCAACATCCAAATACCTCAAGCTAACTGCGGACGGAAACAAGGACCGCACGACGAAACTGACGACAGCTCTATTATGATGCTCACAGCAACTACAGCAGAGGGGGAATCCGTAAAGGCCGTTCTTAACCGGGCAGACTTTTGGTTCGCGAACTAGGTTCGGAGAGTACGGCGAACTAGATTCGCGCAAGTTGTTTCTTAACCGACCAAATACTTGTGCGCAAACCCTGGTTCGAAAGGATCGGCGAACTAGGTTCGAGGACTGCATAGCGTGTTGTGGGAACCCTCGCGATCCTTTTGCGATCCTGCGCTCTGATTGGCTGCTCGGGGAGAGCTGTTGTGCGCATGTACAAAGTTGAGGAAAATGGCGGACGGCATGGCGGCTATCGACTCACTTCACATTTCCCTCTTTTGCGCTCTTTTCCTCTTTTCTCCTCTTCCTCGGCTTCCAAGAGTTCACTCAAAACGATAACTACCGCAAATGCCTGGTCGTCTCGATCTACGAAGGCGGCCATTTTGGTTGTTTACGATTGTCTCAACTTCCGAGTCCGCGCTTGTTCGGGCGATGACGTATGCATATCATTAACGGTCGGTTAAGAAAGAGAACTAGTTCGGCCGAACCTCTGGAACTAGGTATGTGTGCGCGCTTGCCCTGTTCGTATACAATACACAGTTCGCCGAACAAGTTCGTCAGACTGGTGGTTCGCCCGGTTAAGAACGGCCTTTAGATGAACGTACGGTCTGTTATACCGTACCTGGTGGATGTTTGATCGCATGGCGCTTATTCAGTGGGTATCATCCAGTTTATACAGTGGGTATCATCTAGTTTATACAGTGGGTATCATATACAGTGGGTATGATCCAGTTCAACAATACGACAAACCAGCCATACCACCGGCCGGGTGTGCGTTACAGTTGGGGTGGGGGACAAGTTGGAAAACTTGTTTGAATCCTTCCTTCGTGCACAACAACAATAATAATAATACTAATAATATAAAAGATGTTTGAGGTTTTTTTGTTGTTTTTTTTTTTGGGGGGGGGGGGGGTTCCAGCGTGACGCACTCAGTCGGGGAACGCTGACTGACGTGACGTAACAACACCGTCCCCAGCATCCCAGTCCCGCCCCCCACCAGTCAACCACCCGCCCCCACCAGTTAACCCCCCCCCCCCCCCGTCCACCCAACCCAGTATCAACGAGACCAAACTTCTGATCGATCCTACCGTCTTTCCGGCTCTTGTGTGGCAACCACAGCTTCTTAAAATTAAATCACTGAAGTAGGATGAAGGGATGGGAGTGGGAGGGGGGAAGGGGAGGGAGGGGGGAGGTAGAGGTCTGTATGTGCGGGTTATGTCTGGCGCAGTGCTGTGATGCCCCAGGAAACAATGAACAAGGTAATAATGATTATAGATATTAGCACACTGACTGACTAGTATGTTGGAACTGAATTCTGCTTCTTATACACTGCAGAGCGAGCGACAACGAAAATGTTCGAGTAACTTATTGATGTTTGCACAGTATTTCTTTTACACTGACTGTGTTATTAATACTGCGGCTATGGCGGTTTTCCACAGAAGTAATAGTTGTATAGTTACAGAGAGAATGTCAGTTTCATTTGTACATTGACAAAGAGAATGCCAAGATTTACCCCACAAGGACGCCACGTCATTTTCAAGTTGTAGGTCATGATGATGTCATTTTCAAGATTTACGTCACGAGGACGTCATTTTCAGGTCAGTTGTCCGTCACTGATGATGATGTCATTTTCAAGTTGTACGTCATATAAACAGATATGGGTAAAGAGAGAGAAAGCATGCTGTTTCTCACCTGCACACGAGCCGGTGTCTCAGTGTCTGTATCACGTGTATAGTCACGTGTCATGTATCACCATCGGCCTACGTGAGTTCCTGCACATCTGGCGCACTGGACTCAAGGGCGAAGACAGGGTGGAGGGACAGGGAGGGAGGAAGGGAGGGGCATTACGTAGGTGTGGGTACAGTTTGATGTAAGATTACGCGGGCTGGAGGAACGAAGTACGGATGTGGTCACGCCTGACTGACTAGCTGACCCGGCCGCACGTTACGGGGCCAGTGTATACAGAATTTTACCCAATTTCGTGAATCGGTTCAAAGCGCCGCGAACTGAACCCAACACGCACGCTCACGTGAATCACACGCAATCCCTCACACACTGGACATACACACATTACAATCACGTGGTGCGAAGGGTCAGCTCAGCTATTTAAAATTTCGGAATTTAGAATTGCATTTATTTTTCAAATTGTGTGGGCTGAACATTTCCAAAGCAGTGTGTAGAGAATAAAGCCAGTGAGGCCAGTACTCTTTGTGTAGAAGTACGTGACTCTCTGTGAAGGGGATGGTGAGGCCAACGAACGAACGAACGAACTTTTGTTTTCTCCATACAATGGTTAATTTTCAATCTGCCGTTCCTACAAAAGAAAAGAACTGCTGGCAAAAGGCAAAGAAAACAACACTGAGCAACAAAAAACAAAAAAAAAGAGTCATGCAAAACCAAAAACAAAATGCAAAGCTCTCTCTCTCTCACACACACACACACACACACACACACACACACACACACACACACACACACACACACACACACACTCTCTCTCTCTCTCTCTCTCTCTATAATAGCCGTTACAGTTATGATACATTGAAGCCGTTAAAGAGATCGTATATGATCAGTATATAATAAGACAGTTCAGAGAGGGAGCATTAACATGTATGTTCCACTGAAACCGAACGAGCCATGGTATAGACCGTACACACTGACTCGTCTACCGTGCACATCTTGAGTGACAGGTCATGACGTAATCTGTGGCGGGAAAACATCGCATGGAGAATGACCCATAGTGTACACAGTGATTATTGTCCACGGCAAACTCCCACAGCCGAAAAGCCCCCCCCCCCCCCTTAGTCCCTGATCAGTCAAGACAAGTCACAACATGTGATTGACATGCTTGTATCCCCGTGTAATGCTTCAGTCCTCCCTCCGTCTCCGACCCCCACCCCCCTCTACACACACCGTGCAGTTGTAAACAAATCTTCCCGCGCAGACAGTTGTGACATCATCTGTTGCGTAACTGCCTTTAAGGCGCCACCGTGTGTTCAACCACTGGACTGAAACACCGCTTACGTCACACATCGCGTACTTACGCCACTGGCCGCCTCGCGTCAGCCAGCACGCGAACTGGTTTGAAAGGCAACTGCGCAGCAGTTCGCCAAGAGTCTGAGCGTACAATCGAAGTGACGCAATTCCCGCGACTGACTACACGGTATAGTCCACATTCTACACATTCTTTGGGGGGGGGGGGGGATAGTGGACTTTTCCAGTGAACAGGTCAATGTGTAGGTGACAGTAGTGATGGCGCAGTTTGTGGGGGAAAAAAAAGAGCCGCTGGTTAGTTCGAAGGTTGCCAGTTTTACTACTGGACCATGCGTGTTACGTCATCTACCATGACGTCACACAAAAATGAGAATTTTGTTCCTACTCCTGGTCACACACACACACACACACACACACACACACACACACACACACACACACACACACAGAGCGAAATACTTGACGAATAATTTGAACTCAAAGATCGCGATGAGTAGCGGCACCTCAGAGCCATCACGGACGCTGCAGCTACCGTGACAGTCTCTGACCATCACGCCGAGGGTGTGGCAAGGGAGAGGACTGCTGACTCCCGTCCAGTGTCGTGGGCTGCGACACGTGACGGTCATTAAGTCTACGCATCCTCCCCCCCCCCCCCCAACCCAAACAACCACCCCACGCAAGAATTCAGTTTGAATGCTGGGAAATCGCTGGATTCCTTCCCCCCCCCCACCCCACCCACCCACACACACACACACAGAACGCGTTCACCAGCATAGCGTATCAGCCGTGCTTAACCGTTTTCACAGATGGAACTGAATTCGGTTTTCATTCACTGGGATTGTGCATTACGGAGATTGACTGGTGAACTTCTGGAGCGCCGGTGTCTCAGTCTGGATTATCTTGATATTTATTGATCCGGCCTGTAAACCGACAATGAGAAGTCACTTCCTGTATTACAGTCATCACAGTGATCGTGTGTGTGTGTGTGTGTGTGTGTGTGTGTGTGTGTGTGTGTGTGTGTGTGTGCGCGCGCGCGTGTGTGTGTGTGTGTGTGTGTGTGTGTGTGTGTGTGTGTGTGTGTGTGTGTGTGTGTGTGTGTGTGTGTGTGTGACCCATTTATCGGTAAACTCCCATCGTCTGTGACAGCCTGAATACCGTCTGCCGTCACTGAGAATGCGATAGTGACACTAGCTGTAGTACCGTGTATGTAATTATGACTGGTGCTAGTTTCACCTCTCACTGACAGCACATTCACCACATCACTGACGGCGCTGGCATGAATGAATGAAACAATCAATGGAGCATGCCGGCAAGTGACGTCATAGTGACGATACAGCGACAACCAGTGCGCGTGCACCCAGTCACCCCAGCTACAGTCGCTAAGTGCGGATCAGCCATGCGTTGTCAAGCAGCATCAGCTACTGCCAGTTCACTGTGTCTATAATTAGCCGGCTGTAGTGTTTACATGTGTCGTGTATTGGTAATGCTTCAACGATGTACAGCGCCGCATTCCGACCACAAGTTGGTGTGTAAGCTTATATATAATTATAACTGACAGTAACTCACTGCCTGACCTGACTGGGCCAGTGGGACTCAGTAGATAAACGCTTACTGAACGGTTAATCCATCAGCAAAACGTTCGTGTTGACAGCGGCAGGCTGGTGGAGGGCTGTATGACACAGCCAAGATCTACTCTATAAAAACAGTAGTTGGACATTTCTATACACGTACCGACCGACTGCCGAGTAATGTTGACACACTGAGCGCTGATTCACAAACCAAAGCGGGGGTGGCAGTGACGGTGGCGTTGGAGGAGGGGCTAAATAGTGTGACTTTCATACGTTTGTGTACACAACAGTGTAGAAAACCAACAACAACAACAAACCTCCCAGCATGACGTGTTCGTCAGTTTTCGTATACTGATGACAAGTGTTGTCTTTCGCGAGTAGTACTGTAGGCCTAAGTTCCGAAAGTGCACCAAACAGAAACTGGGAAACGGGAAGAAAGAAAGAAAACCATAACTGACGCTATTGGATGTAACCACATCTGAATCAGTACGTCAGGGCGGGGGCTTGGGGGAGGGGGAGGAGGGGGGGATGACGTTTTCTAACATTCGGCATGAAACATGAAATATAAAACCTTCCAACTTCACCCCCCACCCCCACCCCTCCCCGGCATAATCTCCCTCCGCTATTTCCGGTTTGGGACCGGCAGTACGATGTCCTAGTACCACACCGGTGACGCGGCTATGCCGCGAATCCGACCGGCTGTCGGCCGCAGTGACTGTTTTAGGCCGGAAAAGCGCGAGACGCATGCGGTGACGTACAAGAATGCTGCCAGGAAGGCTAAAACTGAAATGAATTTGATCATATTGTTATATGCAAATATCAGTAAGACTTTCATCTTCCCACCCAAAGTGATTTTACATCGAAAATGTTATTCATGTAAGGACACGAGTCATATTTGTTCGACTGCAATGAGACTCGAGAGCTATTTTGCAGTTTAACACGAAGCTGACAAAAAATACCACGTTAATTCCAGCAGTTTCAAAACAGACACGTATCCGCGATATCTTTGTGACTTGCATCCCAAATTTCGTGACGTAGAATGCTTTAGTGTATTCGCAATTTAAAAAAATATCAGAGCAGTGCGAAATCCTCGGCTAAGAACCGGCCAACCGTCTGGTTTGATGCTGGCTATGAACCAGCTGCCTCCTTGGATATGAACCGGCCAATACTCCACATTTCTGGCTGAAGAAAAGTTGCGAACAACGAGGGTGTCTGCGGTATTTTTAACAGTTACACGTTTGCATACTGACACGGTGATAACAGGAAATACCAACGCAGCATTTAGTTAGACAATTTCAAGGTCATTCCGCACTATCTGAGCTATACATCACTAGCGCCAGTGAATAGACCTGGAAGTCTTAATCTATGATCCCATGTAGTTAGGTGACTGTTTCTCATGTGAATGCCAGGGAAACTGTGGAAAACATGTACTCATATAATTATTAGGTTTGGATTTGTTTTGTTTATGGAAAGAAGACATCGACTTTACCCAGTAACCCCATCCAGAGATTTTTTTTAATGGAAAGGAATAATAAAAGTATTATAACCAACAAACCATCCAAATGTGAGAGGAGGAACACTTACAGTGGTGCGATGAATTTTTTTTTTTTTATTTCGTGTGAAGATGGAGATGAGAATGAAAATGAGTATGAAAGATGATTTGGAGTTATGGCTTCAAATGTATGATTTGTGGTGTGTATCAGTGCGCGTGTGTGTTGGTTAGTGTTTATCAGTGTGAGTGTGTGCTGGTTTGTTAGGTGTCTGTAGAAGTGGTGTGCGTGGGCATCTGTGTGGGTGTGTGGCTGGGTTTGGAAGTAACGTTTTTTTTCTGCAGTGTGGTGAAGGTAAGAGTGGTCTGTGTGTTCTGTTTGGTGTGGCGTATGTGGATGTTGTGTATGGGTGTCGTGGTTTTAGTGCAGTGAATTTGGGGTGTGATGAGGATGATGTGGGTGCAGATGTGGATGTGCATGTGAATGGTGTGTGCGTATATGTAGATGAGGGTGGTTTAGATGCGGATGTGGAAGATGTTGATGTACGTGTAGGTTTGCTTGATGAGGGTGCTTCAGGTAGGGGTCCAGATGAGGGTGGTTCAGGTGTGTGTGTGGATGAGGGTGGTGGTTTGGTTGAGAGTGGGGCAGATGTGGATGAGTGTGAGGGTAGTGTAAGTGTGGATGGGGGTGGTGCAGATGTAGATGTGGTTTGTGTGTGCACAGGTTTAGGTGTGGATGCAGGTGTATGTGTAGGTGTGGGCATGCGTAAGCGTGGTGGTAGAGGTGTGTTGTTAGTGCATGCGTCAAGTATTGTCATATGTTGTGTCTGTTCCTGTACGCGGTGTGATCATGTGTTTCAATCTGTCAATTATGTTCATTATGTTGTCTGTAAGCAGTGTTGTTGTGTTCAGTGTGGAGTAGCCTTGATTGTGTGGTATGATTGAAGGTCCATTATGCGGTGAATGAGTGCACTTTTGATTCTAAGGTTGATGTCTGTAAGTAAGTTTTGCATAAAGAAGTGTGTTGCGCCTGGTAGTGTGAGATGTGGTGCATAATTATGTGAGTGTCGCTGGAAGTAAGTTGTTGGTGGTGGTGTTGTGTGAGTGGATGTCAGTGGTCAGCTGGTTTAGTTGGTGTGCAATGTAGAAGTGTTGCAGTGCTGTGTCAGTGTCTCTTGTGTATGTGTCCTGGGTTTGTCGAATTCTCTGTTAATGATTTCCAATTCCTCTGAAGTGTTTGTGTATTGTGTCGTGGTTTGTGTTGCGTGTTCTGTGTTTGTATCTGTGGTGTGTGTCATGGTGTGTGTTATGGTGTTTGTTGAGTGTTCTGTGTTTGTGTCTGTAGTGTGAGCTGTGGTGTGTGTTGCGGTGTAAGCTGGGGTGTGTTGCGGTGTAAGCTGGGGTGTGTTCCGGTGTTGTGTAGGTTGAAATATTTTCAGGTGATGATGATGAGAAGAGTGAAGATGGATAATTGATATTGATAGATGAGGATGATGTCTGTGGTGTGGTCATTTCTGTGGAAAGAAAATAAGTAGTTCGGTAAATATGGTTGTGTCTTTGTTTCTTTTATCTTAATTGTGAAGCGAGGAGATATGGTTGTGGAAAAAAGGAGGAAGGGGGGAGGGGGTTGAAATTGGAAGGGTAGGGAAATATTTTTTTGAAAATAACACTGGTGGGTTATTATCCACTATGTTCCCTGACACTGAGTTTCATCTGAAATGGGACACCTAAAACCCCCTTAATCATAATATTCGCATAGGAGAAAAGAAAGGAGAAGCTGGTCGGTTCTTAGCCACGCACAAACCAAATAGAGACTGGTTCTTAGCCGGGGCGAGTGCCGGTTCATAACCACAAAATGTTCACTACCAATTTTCTTTCTCGAACTGCGCGCGATGTAAGCCACAAATGGCAATAATTTTCTAGGTATGGCTGCAAGACATATTATAAAACTAGGACGTTTTCATAAACTTGACTTTCCTTTCTGTAATTTTATATTATCGCGAATGAAAGTGAATTTTCTACAGAAAACGAGACTAAATTGTTTCCAACGTGAGTGTACGCGCAAGTAGCACCACAAAAACCACTTACGAGTTGAACAGAGACCTTCTGCGACAAGACAGGCCAACCTCAGGTCGAGACAAGCTTTCACGTGTACAGCGCAGATGATTTTCTGAGAGAAGTCGCGTGCGGCCAAGCAACGCCAGCGCTCAACGCCGCAAGCCGGTTAGAATTGGGATAGCCGCGTCACCGGTGTGGTACTGAGAACATCTCCGCACAGTGCCCGGGGGGCGGGGGGGGGGAGGGGCTGCTTCAGTAATGCGCCACTCTTTTTATCTCCCGCTGTACGGTAATTATAGGGCGGGGATGGTGAGTGACAGCGGGGAGCGGGGATGGTGAGTGACAGCGGGGAGCGGGGATGGTGAGTGACAGCGGGGAGCGGGGATGGTGAGTGACAGCGGGGAGCGGGGATGGTGAGTGACAGCGGGGAGCGGGGATGGTGAGTGACAGCGGGGAGCGGAAGTTATTGCCTTCTAAATGTAGATGTATGTAGTAACGCGTATATACCAACCAGCATGTCACAGCAAAAATAAGAAGAACAATTCACCTTATCACTTCTTATCACAAAACATCTTTACCTAACGTCAATTGAACTAACACTGACGATTTTCACCTAACATCATTCAGTGAGCCGGCTTCTTATCTAGCATGTGTGAACTCGCCATCAGCTCACTCCGACACTCAGTGTACCGAATACACGGACTCAGGTAACGAGCCATCAGCTACTTCATCTAACACGTGAACGAGTCAGTACCTTACCGGGCACCAGTGACAAGTCAACACCTTACCTAACACCAGTGAACGAGTCAGTAACTCACCTAACACCAGCGTACGAGTCAGCACCTAACGCGAGTGAACGCACCTATGAACCAGTCAGCACCTCACCCAACACCAGTAAACGAGTAAGCACCTCATCTAACTGTCAGTACCTCACCTAACACCAGTACAAGACTCAGAACTTCACCTAACATCAGTAGTGGTCGAGTGAATCCCTCACCAAACAGCAGCGAACGGGCCAGTACCTCACCTAACACCATTAAAGGGTTCACTACCTCCCCTAACACCAGTGAACGACTCACTACCTCCCCTAACACCAGTGAACGAGTCACTATCTTCCCAAACAGCAGTGAACGAGTCACTACCTCCCCTAACACCAGTGAACGAGTCACCACCAAACAGTAGTAGGCTAGAACGACCGTTGGGTTGGTGTATACGTATCTCTACTGACCAATCTGACATACACTGTGTTGATGCAACGGGAAATCAAGGACCACCGATAAGCCTGCTACATGTACAGGGGGAGGCGGGGGGGGGGGGGGGGTGTTACTGAAACTGCAAGTGATGGTGCTCAGCCGCGTTGGCGTCTGATGACCTTTTGAGTTGAGAGTGCAAAATAAAGTACGTCTATAAAACAATATATGATTTGTGTCGCAGGTTTCCTTGTAAAACGGATATCTAAACATGGACCGCCGAAAGGCACACGGAATTCTGACCACATCATGGGAGTAAATGTAACGGGAGTCAGTGTTACATCTTCCCCAAAACACTGACTGACATGCCAACACTGCGCAATCCACATAACAGACACAGGACACGCTCGGTCATAAATTTTACAAAACGTGACTCGATGTCCGGGTCACCTGCCTTCAATATTCACCGCATGGGGTCATGGGGTCATGGGGTCACTTCCTCGTGCTTGTCTGATTGTCTTGCTTGCATCACTGTCAGCATCAGCCTGCACACTGTCAACACTGCTGTTCCCTGGATTACTACACATCGTCACTGGCACGGACATCCGATGTGATTTGCCTGACTGAAGGTGACAAACTTGAGACTATGGCGAGAGGGAATTTTGAAAATAAAAATAATTCTCATCATTTGTCACGTCGAGTCACTAGCGACCATCAGTGAATTTGTTAGTGCTTCCGTTTTTTTCTGTCACGGATGTTGGTCATGATGTTGGTCATGATGTTGGTCATGATGTTGGTCATGATTGCAACTAAGGAAGAGTTTTGTGGATACATTGTTTCTTTCTCATACATTTCTGTGACAGTGTCAATCTGTGACAGTGTCAATCTGTGACAGTGTCAATCTGTGACAGTGTCAATCTGTGACACGAATGAGTAACTGCGATGAATGAATATTGTGATTACAAGTCAGAATTAAAATCGACACAAGGAAGAGAACTTGTCATGAATGTATACCTTCTACCTTCAGCTTGTTCAATACAGACAGAAAGGGACGGGGGTGGGATGAGGGGTGGGATGAGGGGTGGGGGGGGGGTCTTCGTAAACAGACGCCCAAGCAATGCCCCTCTCCTCCCCTTTTTTTACTTTTTGTTTAATTATCTCAGTACAGTTTCTTCAATTGACAAAGCGCGACAGACTGATAAAAACTTAAACCGTGTGATGTCAGACCCAGGGTCTCATTACTGACCTGACGCTCAGTTCACCATTACCTGCCAACAAAAGTGCAGACAAAAACCGACATGCGTAAGTTACGTCTATACATATCTTATGGCATGTTGTCAGGGTTCAGCCGGTTACTGCTGGCTTCCTACCACAGTCCACAGAAACTTAAAACCCTCCGAGCAACACTAAAGCATTTCCTCCCCCCTCCCCTTCCATCCCCCGAACCCCGCCTCTTCTTTACTCATTGTCCCCCCCACGTTGTGACGTCACACCTAGCGAGACGGCTGTTGCACGTCACGCTTCACTGAATTTCATAGCTACGCAACGCAGGGCACAACGACACACGCCGATCAATAACACTTCTCCTGATGATTGTTCACCGCTGCAGAAACCAAATAGTTTCACTCAGTCTACATACCTGCATACCTCCACCCCCTCCCTACCCCCTTCTCTGTCCCCCCCCCCCCCCCTCAACATACCTTAGAGTTTGTAGTGTGTTTGGGTATCTTGCAAACGGGTTAGAAGACTGTACATACATGTATAAGATTATCAAAACGCATTATCTCCAGTCTCAGCCAGACAGCTCAATAGGCAGGTATCTCGGCACGTGACCGGTGGAGTGAATCCGTCGCGGCTCACTGGCCCTGGCGTCACGCAGCAGAGTGTGTAACTGGAGTTAATGTCACTACCCCACTGCAATCCACTGACCTAGTGCTCCACTTTCACCTTATCAGATCCTTGTGTCCGTGACGCGGGCCGGGGGGACGGAGAACGTGAAAGGGTGTAAAGACAACACTGGCGCCTGTGTGTAGCGGGATGTTTTATGCAAGAAGTGCTAACAGGGTGAACACTGAGGACAGAAAGTGTCAACTACCCCGGCACACCACAGTCGCGCTGTCTCTGATCTGACCTCACATGACCCCAGCTGCAGGCGGTGCACGTCAGGGTAGAGTGCCTGTGTATTGTAGATTACGTTGCACATCGCGCTGTTCTTTTGTGAGGACAACTATGAGGGGAAATGTTGATAATAGCAACCCTGGTGCACAGTAAAAACGCAGCAAGAGAGCAGCCCAAAACAGACAGAACACTGTGCACGACATACGGAGCTTCTACTCCTTACGACTCTAACGTGGTGATGCATGTATATTACACATTTTATACTGTACATACACATACTGACTGATACAGCCCCCGTCTTGGTCCAATCAAACTGAATGTCAAATGTGTTCACTAATGATATTGTACCGATAATATATACCACGTGACACGAGAGAAAAATAATGTCATGAAGATGTGAAACTCAACTTTTTGGTATTACTGTGTTTCTGTCTGGCCCCCTCGCTAAATTTTCAGCAAAAACTGGCAGTTAAACACAGGCTTGTTGTTTTTGGTGGTCTTGTTTTAATTCGAGTCGGTAAAGAAACTACTAGTGGTTATCACGACTGCCAAACTTGGCTGTTCACTATGGCCGTCGTCAGTTTTCAGACATGATGCCCGGTATGACATGAAAACAATCTGATCTGTTGATTCAATGACGTTTTCCTATCCTGGCATAAAACGGGTTAATTTCATCTTTACGGAGCCAACTGACGTTTTGGAACAGGTTCCCATCTAAGTGCGCCTGGACGCTCGAAATACTCTATCTTGATGATTAGTACAGCTCTTAACGCGAAACAATTTTGTTTACACTTTGCGCGAGCATTCAAATTCTACGACTGTTCTTACACTACTGGAGCGCTCAGTGTGGTCGCCGCGTCATCGAGTACGCCTCTGTTGGCTCAGTGCCAGCATCACGCACACAGTCACTGTCTAGGTGTCCATGTGGTGTGATGACAGTTACCATGACAACGACTGAGAACGATCTGGGAGCATAAACATGCTAGCACCAGCCCCTTTAAGCTACACGAATCTGGGTAGATTTTACAAGTTTCTTTAAATGTTTTAGAATTTCTGGAATCATGGTAGCCTTTCTCAGTTTGATACAAGTGGTTCAATGCAGATCATGTTTTTTTCAGTGGTCAGTTGTTTTCCAAATGCCCGCATGTTACTGACCCTGTTAATATAGTGACCAATATTTCCATTGCGTAAGTGTTATTGAAAAGCACACAAAACTGGAGGGTTTTTTTTAAATATCAATGTTACGTTTGCGTGAAGTGTAAAACACTGAAGAAAGTGACTCCCCATTGTAGAAGAAAGATTATCCTGAATTATCTCCGTCCCAACCTCGGGCCGTTTTGTTGCAGGTGTGTGCATACTGTCAGGTGTATACCTCATGAATAATGAATGAAAGTGTAAACAAAGTGGCCACAACAAAAGAGGAGACAAGAAGGTAAAGTAAGACGGCCTGTAGTCCCGGGTAAAGCGCGGTCAGCAGTCACGCACACAGCCCCACACAATGTCATCAGCACTCGCTCAGCCTCGTTATGTCGGAGTAAATCAGCGGCACAATGCGCTACCCGTTCACTGCTGATCGCGTCACTAGCACCCCGTAAACTTCACACCCGGCCCTCCCACTGTGTCATCAACAACATGCATCCACCCTCCCACTGTGTCATCAACAACATGCATCCAACCTCCCACTGTGTCATCAACAACATGCATCCACCTTCCCACTGTGTCATCAACAACATGCATCCACCTTCCCACTGTGTCATCAACAACATGCATCCACCCTTCCACTGTGTCATCAACAACATGCATCCACCCTCCCACTGTGTCATCAACAACATGCATCCACCCTCCCACCGTGTCATCAACAACATGCATCCACCTTCCCACTGTGTCATCAACAACATGCATCCACCCTCCCACTGTGTCATCAACAACATGCATCCACCCTCCCACTGTGTCATCAACAACATGTATCCACCTTCCCACTGTGTCATCAACAACATGCATCCACCCTCCCACTGTGTCATCAACAACATGCATCCACCCTCCCACTGTGTCATCAACAACATGCATCCACCCTCCCACCGTGTCATCAACAACATGCATCCACCCTCCCACTGTGTCATCAACAACATGCATCCACCCTCCCACTGTCATCAACAACATGCATCCACCCTCCCACTGTGTCATCAACAACATGCATCCACCTTCCCACTGTGTCATCAACAACATGCATCCACCCTCCCACCGTGTCATCAACAACATGCATCCACCCTCCCACCGTGTCATCAACAACATGCATCCACCCTCCCACTGTGTCATCAACAACATGCATCCACCCTCCCACCGTGTCATCAACAACATGCATCCACCCTCCCACCGTGTCATCAACAACATGCATCCACCCTCCCACTGTGTCATCAACAACATGCATCCACCCTCCCACTGTCATCAACAACATGCATCCACCCTCCCACTGTGTCATCAACAACATGCATCCACCCTCCCACTGTGTCATCAACAACATGCATCCACCCTCCCACTGCATGCACCATTTAGTCCAGACGCAACACTCGCTATCTTTCACATGGTGCACGCACATGCCAGCAGTTCTCGTTTTACCACCACCGCCATCACCACCACCACCATCGTCGTCGTCGTCATCACCGTCGCCATCATCATCGTCAATATGATCATAATCATTCAACCACCATCATCCTCCCGGCTTCCCAAGAACAACAGTTCTGACAAGAATTAGTTGAAACAGTCTAATCAGTTTAGACAGGCTTGGTGGACGTTTGTAACTGACCAATTTATTCTAAAAATAAAACTAATCTTCTTCCATTCCGGTCCTATTACACGAATCGTTATTGATGGACAAAGGTCCAGCTAGAAAATGGACAATGGTTACACACTGTATCACACAACACAATACTAACATGCTCTTTACGTCAGCATTTAAATACACTCCTTCGTATTTAAGCACGCTCCTTCGTATTTTACTACACTTCCTTACTTTGGAATACACTCCTTTGTATTTTAATACACTCCTTTGTATTTTAATACACTCCGACGTATTTGAATACACTCCTTCGTATTCTAATACACTCCTTCGTATTTGAATACACTCCTTCTTATGTGAATACACTCCTTTGTATTTTAATACACTCCTTCGTATTTGAATACACTCCTTCTTATGTGAATACACTCCTTTGTAGTTTAATACACTCATTCGTATTGAATACACTCCTTATTTGAATACACTCCTTTGTATTTTGATGCACTCGTTCGTACGTTAATACACTCCTTTGTATTTGAATACGCTCCTTTGAATTTTGATACTCTCTTTCGTATTTTAATACACTCCTTTGTATTTTAATACACTCCTTCGTATTTAATACACTCCTTTGTATTTTAATACACTCCTTCGTATTTTAGTACACTCCTCTGTAATTTCACTAACTCCTTTGTGTTTTAATACACTCCTTTGTATTTTAACATACTCTTTCGTATTTTAATATACTCCTTCGATTTTAATACACTCCTTTGTATTTTAATACACTCCTTTGTATTTCAATACACTTCGTATTTCAATACACTCCTTCCTACTTTAACACACTCCTTCCTACTGTAATACACTCCTTTGTATTTCCATACACTCCTTTGTATTTAAATACACTCTTTCGTATTTTAATACACCTTCCTACTTTAACACACTCCTATTTTATAATACACTCCTTTGTATTTTAATACCCCCTTTGTATTTAAATACACTCCGTGTTTCAATACACTCCTTTGTATTTTAATACACTCCTTCGTATTTTAATACACTCCTTCGTATTTAACACACTCCTTCGTATTTTAATACACCCCTTCCTACTTTAACACACTCCTTTGTATTTCCATACACTCCTTTGTATTTTAATACACTCCTTCGTATTTTAATACACTCCTTCCTACTTTAACACACTCCTTCGTATTAAGACACACTCCTTCGTATACTCCTGTACTAGCGTTGGCCATCATAGGTCGGTAGTTGCGTTGAGGAATGACAAACCTCATCAGCTGTCTGCTTGCGCGTTGTGGGTCAATATGTGATTGATATTACACCGCAGTCTGCGATGTTTACACAAACAATAGCCTGTAATGCCCGCTGTCAAAATCTCTGGCAAGCTGCCTTCCTAGTTTGCTTGTGTATGTAAATCACAAAGCGCCTTACATACCCAGTGGCTGGCACGGTGAGGGTTTGTGTGTTGACACACTGTGAAGACTACAGATGGAAAGCTGCATTCATCACGCTAAATGACAACACTGAATAAAAATCAATAGATAAACCGACCCACGCTGCAACGAGAACGACAAAAACCTTCATGACTCACAGCACATGACGTAACGCCAGGTTTCTTACAAGATAGGTCAGACATTCCTGTGAAATGTGTTTAATGTTTATGACATTAACACAAATACATGTATTCATTTAAGCCCCCCCCCCCCCAACACACACACACACACACACACACACACACACACACACACACACACACACCGCATGATAGTACGATGCCGGTTCTCTGCCACATGACAGCTTGATATCTCAGTGTCTCTCAGACATTACCAATTTCTCGATTTCCGAAAATGTTCATAGGTTTCTGTGAGCTTGGCCTGTGCACGGTCATCAACTGAGCCAGCTGATCGATTAATCGATTGATTGAGTCTGTCCTGAACCTTGTTAGACTGCAGTTCTACAGACTGTGTTAAGGGCCCGTAACAGAAGCCGACACCGCGCGGCAGAGATACTTTACAGCAAGGCGCCAGGCCCGGAGACTGACTTCATCCCTCGCGAGTCATTAGAGCGGAGGTGACAAGAAAGGTCACGTGGCAGCTAACACTGTAGCGGGCGTGATGTATACAATGTCATGTATCTATCTAACACTGAGCAAAGGTTTAGCCTGATGATGGAGTCGTGATGGGAGGTGGCACGCTTCACTAGGGGAGGGATTTTGTGACAGAGTTTGACGTGCACGTGTGACAGTCACGATAAAATACTGGCCACTGTGGCATGACAGATGATGACGCCGGCCTCCAGAATGCGTTCACGCGTGCCGCATCATCACCAACAAGTTGTCTTGCTTCTCTCTACTCACTGACGTAGTGTTCACAGGACACGGGGAAAACAAGTGGACAAACCACTGAAATTGTATTACTAGTTGTGATGCGCTCTCATTCAATGAAAAATGGTTATCAGCCATGGCCACTTAACTACATCAACAACACGTCAAAACTCCCCCCCCCCTCATCCCCCCTCCCCCCCCGACACACACACACACACACACACACATAACGAGTCAGACTGATTAACCCCACGGGACCGGGGCGCCTGCATGTGGATTAGCGAGATGGTAGCGCACTGGTCGTGGGTTCAACTTCTGGCTGGTAGTCAAACTTCTGACGGATTTTCTTTCCCGTGTTTGCGGATATCTACCTTGCGTCAACCAACCAACCAACCAACCAACCCATCCACCCACATAGATATGCGAGCTCAGTGCTGGGTGAAGTTTTGCAGTACAAACGCAAGAAGGAATTATTCAAAATGTTGCCGCCCGGCAGTTCCGTTGTAGCGTAATATAGGAGGAAAAGTTACTGCAAATGCCCTCACAGTTACAGTATCAACATAACATCACAGCTCCTTCACTAGCCACGGAACAAACAACCGACGCAGCGAATTTTTTACATACTTTGTTAGTCGTCACAACATCCGCTGTATTCAAAATTTGCTTGAACCCCCCCCCCCCCCACTACACCCCTCCCCTTCTCTCTCTCTCCCCCCCCCCCACTCTACCCCTCCCCTTCTCCCATTTCTGGTTACAGCCGGGGCGCCTTGAAAGTGAGGCGGGCGCCGTGAGCCCCATCATATTTGCATAAATTTCGTCAATGAAAGTTGGTGGACCACGAAAAGATCTGATGATGTCAGCAAGGAAGTTGATGATGTACGCGATGACTAGATGACCTGGCGGATTAAGTCGGCGATTTATGTCCCCGTTTTGTGTGTACGCCGTCTGCTGTGTGCGTGTTCAGTGGGGGGGGGGGGGGGCTTTGCATATAATTATATATATATACGCGCGGCCGGAGAACACGAACCGACGTGAAAGTGGAATTTGTACCTCAGCAAGCCGCTAGTTCGCCAAGTTGCACACCACAGCGCCTGGCATGAGTCGCTGTAAATCAACAAGTGACATTTCACTCGAGGACGAGTGATCCTATTCACCTGTAACCGAGAAAGGGGTGTGGCGGGTTAGGCAGGTTAAATAACATCAGGCCAACAGGCACACTTGGCTGTGCATTCCAAGGCGACAGTCCAGTGACAACACTGCATGACCATATTAGCCTCGCTCAACTCTCGGCCCGGGAGATGGAGGAACGTGCAGTCAGCCTCGTACCCAGACAATGTACCCGGTTTACCCGGTTACCACTACACTACGTCACACCGACCCCGTCTTCCCACTGCCCATAAAAAAAACCAAAATGCAGTCTCCGTTAAAGGTGTCAAACTGCCAGAGACTGTGACACAAGCACGTCATTCATCTTCCTAGTTTTAAAACGTCGCCACGCTAATTAATTATTCATAGCCATTTCGTGTGTGGAACGTGTCAAAAGTGACCTCTTACAGTAACTCACGATAGCGTCCGCCTGAATACTGAGTAGAACAGAATTCCAACAAACACGACAGTACATTCACAAGCAGCTCCTGGTACAAGCCGTACCTACTTTCTGTGATTTTTTTAATATACATTAAGGCGGCCATAATCATAAATTCAGTTATTTTCTCCCATGACAGTTTTCTTTTTATATATATATATTCTCGGTTATATATATATGTATATATATATATATATATTTTTTTTTTTTTAATAGGACGGGCATAATGTCAATTTCTCTTTCCGACGACAGAGCCCCCCCCCCCCCCCCCCCCCATTCCCGGAAAAAGTACCACCCAGTTATCCCCCTTGCATAATTATCGCCTCCTTGAGACTTGCAAGGTTTTCCAACACAGCCTGGTTCCCTTTTCTATACCTTTTTTTTTTTTGGTCACCCCCTAGCTCTCTAACTCTGTGGCCCCTAGCTCTCTAACTCTGTGTTTGGTCCTAGTGATGAGTATGCAGTTTCTCTCTCAGCTGGTGGCCTCCCTTCTTCTCCCAACGCCCTTAATCATCCCCCCCCCCCCCCCCCCCCCCCCCCTTCCAATAAAATAAGGGAGAGTGAGAGAGAGAGAGGGAGAGAGAGAGAGAGAATGCAGTGTGTCGTGTCGTGTCGTGTCGTGTAGTGTAGGACGTACAGCCCATCGTGTAGGATGACGGTTACACTGGGGTGGAGACGGAACTCAACATCACCTTCACACAAACTGACTTGTCGTATCATGACACCCCCCCCCCCCCCCCCCCCCCTGCGTCTTGGGGATGAGGTGTGTGACGAGGTTTGGGAGGGGGGTGGGGCAGTTCAGTAAAGGTGCAGACTTTCTTCTTGATTTTATTTTTGCCCGTTCTCTACAAAGCCAGTTAAGGAACATCACCGCACTGAGGCAAGCACCCCAGCCAGTCATCAGACGATACATCGTTCCATCAACCCCATACAGCCACTCACTCAATGGAGATCGCGTTAGTACAACAGCACTCTCTCTCTCTCTCTGACAGAATGCACAATCTTGACAACAACAAACTCGAACGGACCAACCAGCGGACCTAAGTGAAGGGGACACATTGTTCCTGAGCAAGCCTGAGACTGTTCTGCAGAACACAGTCAAGTGGACGCCAGCACTGACTACATGGAGTCCTTTGCAACACTGACTGAGACAGGAGACACGCCCTTTATTGTCCGACCCTCATCTTATAGATGTCGCATTTGAAGTAAAGCCCCTTTAACGAAATTCCGACGTTGAACGGGAAGCGGATGACAAAAATCACCGTCACGCTCCAGTTGTTTTTAGGTCACTGATTCAACTGTGACAGGGGGCTGTCTGGCTGTGTCACGAGCGACAAAGTCGGATGTCTGCTGGTGACCTTCTTACCTGGATTATCCAACACTGAACTGCAGGAAAACCCACAGCACGGTCACAGATCTGCACCTCTCCGTCATCCAGACAACCTTCAGATAGTTTGAGGTCATGCTCACTACACACGCCGCACTGTCTGACTCGCTTCACTCTCAGTCACACTCACTGTCGACAGATGCACAGTTGAAGTGAGAGCATGAAACCTGTACCAGTCTCCGCCACAAACACTGCGTCCAGTGCCGTGGCAGAGACTATTCATGTGTGATTTTAACTCGGCGACAAATTAGGGATTATGTGTGAATGGGTTAAGGTCACCACTACACGTTGCGATTGCCGAGGTCACAGTTGTCGGAAATCTGACACACGACTACAATGTCCGTACTCGCGAAAATGGCCAGCGAGCTGCCAGGAAACATTCTTGCAAACACAGACATTGCGACCGCAGCCTGCGGTCTGCAGCCTGGACAATTTGTGTTTTACCCTTGGCTCTTCAGACAGTATATGGTGGTCACCGCCAACAGACACTGGCACGGGACCAATCACAGACATGGCGCCATCGCCACTCAGCAGTAGTCTCACTGACCACCTCGGCCAGCTTCTAGTCCCACATTCTGACCTCACCATCGTCAGATACTGAGATAGTTGTAACAGCTGACGATGCCTAAAGCCTCCTTGAACTAACTACAAGCACTAACGTAACCCTGACTTGGACAAAACTCAAACAATATCAGTAGAACTTGGCTAACAACGCTACCGCCCCAAATACATTTAAATCAACTAAACACAACAAAAACAAAAACATTTTTCCACCCCCGCCCCCAACAGTTACGTCCCATGAGCTTCATCCTGACGCCGGGTGTCTCAGACAACTAAATCTTCCAAACTGTCTTGCGTCACAGTATCAGAGGCTATCGACACAACAGTCGTCTCCCTTGACTCTCCAGACATTGACTGATTCAGTTCAACCACACATAAACACTATGTCCCTCTCCTAACTCCCCACGTGACCCTCTTACAAATACTCATCTGTTTACTCTCAACTCAAACTGTGCCAGTATCAGCAGATGCGTGTCTCTAAACTAGTTGTGTCTTTGTTGTTTTCCTCAGTTCCAGTGTATAGTTTCCCTTGTCACTGTAGAAACACGGCACGTGAAAGCATCAGAGCCAGGAGACAGTCGGGGCGACGAACTGAACCTGTGAGGTCGCGTGACACCAGATGGATGCGAGGTGGCGTGACACCCAGTAGCAGAAGACACCGAGACAGGTTCCAGACTTACAAGTCAGCATCAGCTGTGAGCGGCGGCGGGCACACCATCCACTGAACGTGGAACAGGTCGTGCTGAATGGCATAACTGACCGTTATAAATCCCGCTAGCCGACATCTGCAGCATGCTCCAGCGTGACCTTGACCTTCTAGACAGATACATGTGTAGTGAGCGGGGAGGGAGGCTTTGTGGCGGAGACTGAGTACATCTTTATCAGATGGACCGTGTATCACATGCTGCCTGCCTGACTAAGCTTCCTGTAGTGACACTTATTGCCGCTGGATTTTCAAACTGCACTGGAACCAGTGCCCGGTGAACTTGACACTGATCGGCGCTGTCTTTAGGAACGGACAGATACACGATACTGAACACACACACACACACACACACACACACACACCCGGCACCCCCCCCCCCCCCCCCGTTTGATTAGCCGTTTATTATGATTTCAGGCGATTCAGGTGTAACCTTCATAACCCCTGGCCCGTCACTATCCTCAGCACGGAACTGGTTACTCCCGCCAATGTGTGTGTGTGTGTGTGTGTGTGTGTGTGTGTACTTCAAATAGTGGACAATACTGAACTTGATCAGTAATCAGTACACAGACTGTACTGTTTCTAGTACAACTAACGTGAAATTCCTCACCTACAGCTTCTCGGCTCACGTCACTTGTGTAGCGACTTACACCAGCTTATCAATCTCACACACACACACACATCGGGCCACGGTCAGCAAGAGAATAGCTCCGTCAGCCACTTACTCACCTGTACCCCGCGCTTTTCTTTACCGACGGTCAACTGGCATCATTAGTTATTGCTGACACAGGTACGCGTGCTGCGTACAGCGTAAACTGCCGTCTCTACTGCATGTCCACTCTCTCTGTACACGTTGGTATCACGAGGGTTTCACGATAGCATCACGACTGATAATATCACACGTTCAGTACACCTACCATCCGACGTACACAGCCTAGAGTGTTGTTTGACACGATGGACAACCAACAACTGACAACGCACACAAACCCTCAGCTCATAACAGCACTATCCTCAATAACACGATGATTCAGCAAAAAGAAAAAAGAAGAAGAAAAAAGGCAGCACGACTCCTGTATTGGTAACGATCGATTTGGCCCACTGGTGTCACAGTATTGAGTACTGCCGCTCGACAAGGACCGTGGTCTGTATCCGATCTTTGGTAGAGACGGGCCAAGTTTGGAAACAGAGGAAAGCAACAACAACAACAACTTGACAACAACCCCTGCATTTGTATGAAATGGCAGTCGGTTTAACATCAGGGGAAAAACGATTGAGCACACTGACATCAACAGCAAACAGCGATCTTCCTTTGTGCTTACCCCCTCCCCCCCCCCAACTTCCTTCTCCTCCTCCTCACACACACACACACACACGAGCACGCGCGCGTTTACAGAACTGCAAGCTGGTAGCCCGAAATGAGTGAAGCAAGTGAGGGAGTGTACATGGAGTAGAGGAGGAGGAAGACAGTGACCGGTGGAGGAGCCAAGACATCAAACACAAACCGCCCTCTGCTCGGCCCTTCATTAGAGGTCAACGTGGCGGTGGGGAGGGGGGAGGGGGAGGGGAGGGAGGCACTTGGTCTCTATTATTCAATTTTCTTCCCCGAGTCAAAGATCGGGCGGTGGGTACTCTGTAGCACTAAGTGCTGCACACGGCGATAAATGACGCACTGTCCACTCGCACTAGTGTAAGGGGCAATGAGCTGGGAGGGGGAGGGGGAGGGGGAGGGGGGAGTGTAAAGAGAGATACTACAGGTAGAGAGGAACCACCTTGCACGTGCACAGTGACGTGCGTTTGTTGTGGCCTGCACTGATGCTACCTGTTACACCAGCAAGAGAGATAATCATCCTCATACTAACTGATAAATCGCCCCCCCCCCCCCACCCCCCACCCCCAGTCAACTCAGTGAGTTTAAGAATGTATACTGGCAGCACCAAGTGACGACTGCCATATTACGCTGACCACCCACTGGCACTCACTCCTCCGCTGGGCGTGCGTCCGAGAGGAGAAGGAACGAAGGGAAATAACCTGTGTTTCCACACGACACATTTTCTGCCAACCGAAGCTTCCCGAGGCACAGCCGCTTCTGACACAAACTATGCACAAGTTCACAATATCACCCTACCCCAACTCCCAGCCCCACCACAACACTCGTGCATCTTGTATTTGCAGAGAGAGAGAGAGAGAGATGCAGCAACAATGGAAAGTGAGCGCCGGGGGCAGAGCGGGAATGAGAGATGTTAATTATTTGGCAAGGGGTTTAGGATCCTCTCCCTCCATCCCATTCCCCGTCCTTGGCGCGGCGCCAAATGTAATGCAGCATCTTGCCCTTTCCCCGCTTTCTTTGTTTTGGCTTTATACACTGACACCGACCCCTCGAACTCACCCTACCCCACCCCACAACTCAACCCCCTCCCTTGTCCTTTTTTTCTGATGACAAAGTTTTACACCTCTCCCCCCGCCCGCACCCTGGTGGTAGCCGTGCAGGCCGCCCCAGGCCCGCAATCAGTGTAGCGTTTTACTGTATCGCCATGATCGCCAGGCAGTCCATTCTCACTTGCACCGTCTGTCTGTCTGTCTGTCCCGTCCGAAGACGTTTACGAGCAACAAAGACAGCAGCGTTTTGTGTCAGGAGAATGTTTCAAGACGACCACCAACAGACGTGGAGAGGGCCGGTTGTATGATGTTCTGGCAGAGGATAAAAACTTAAAAACCGATCTGAAGCCCCCCCCCCCCTTCCCACCACCCCCGCCTTCCTCCATACCGCCGTGCAAATATAATACACAATCCAACCAACCAGTCCACAACCAACCAGTCCACAACCAACCAGTCCACCGCCAACTTGATCAACCCGGCAGCAGTAAAACTGAAGGGAGAAATAAAACAGGGGAAAGGAGGGGGGGGGGGACAAAACAACAGCACGAAACAAATAAAACAATAACTTGAACAACTGAACGAAAAAAAAAAAAATGCGGAAGCAGCCTCACAGTGGAGTGTAAATCTCAGTTTTCTATGAGTGAGATCCCCAAAGTGTACTAGCAATAAATCAATAAATCAGCGGACGGTTGGCTGGAGATAAGAAGTTAAATGAGTGACGCGATCTCTCTGGCCAGGGCTGCCACTGAAACGAACAGTTTTACACCTGTCTCAGTCGTATATAGTATACATACAACACGCACTTGCATAACGACACAACAAAACGGCCGTCACGAGAAACGTAACACAATCGTTTCACTCAACCTCAGTGACGGCGCCATCACTGACAGGACAAAACCAGGGGGAGGCCGGAGGGGGCGGGCAGGAGGAAGGGGGGGGGGAGGGGTAGTGAATGAGAACTGAAACACAAACACAAAACCTGATGTCTGTGAGCTGGGGCTTGACGCGTGAAAAGAGCCTAGATTAGTCTGAGCGTTCGCTCAAATCTGAGACCTATTACTGGATTAATATCAGAGTGTATTACCGTTTAGTCCTTGAAGTACTCGTAAACTCGCCTTAGTCTTCGCTCATACATCTTGCAATCATGTTTTCGTCTAAGCTTACTGTCGAGCGAGTGTCGGACGCTCAGCCTAGTCTCCCTCCCTGCATCCAGCCCCTGCGTATTAGTCGTGTCAGCGAGAGTAGGGATTAGATGTATGGTAACCCGTACGTGACATCACGCCTAGTTGTGGGGTTTATCGACTGCCTGTTCATTGCCTACGTGCAACATGGCAGTAACGCCACTACTGATTCATGGCTGTCGCTAAATAAAAAGAGAAAAGCCCTCCCTCTCCCCTGGTGCGTCTGCCACTGATACACTATACAGACACATGTAGCCTACATGTGTAGATCTCTCCTGAATACACTTCGTCCTTCGGCTCAAACACAGTGACATTCTTCATTTTACAACGCGTTTGTCTTGAAGGACGCGGCCAAGAAGCCAACCTTGGTAGCAGAAAGACCCCCCCCCCCCCACACACACACACACACACACCCTCCCCAACTCCCCCATGTCACTTCCTACTCAGTCTTTCTGTCATTACAATCCTCAGTGTACCAGAACTGATTCTTTGTCGTTGTCGTTGTTTTGTGTTGATTTACCGTTCACCGGCCGTGCTATCTTCCCCTCATCAGTCCCGCGAACTCAATTACTGAATGTAAACAAGAACTATGCACCCTGCCCGCACTGAGACCATGTGTGTGTGTGTGTGTGTGTGTGTGTGTGTGTGTGTGTGTGTGTGTGTGTGTGTGTGTGTGTGTATCTCAATCAGTTTCAGCATCAGTCACAGATTTCTGTTGTGGCCACTGACTGTCGATCATCATCATCATCAGTTCATAACTATCATCATTCTCTCCAACACACACCGTACTCCCATCTCACCCATCATCGTCATCAGTTCATCATAGTAACTATCATCATTCTCTCCAACACACACCGTACTCCCATCTCACCCATCATCGTCATCAGTTCATCATAGTAACTATCATCATTCTCTCCAACACACACCGTACTCCCATCTCACCCATCATCGTCATCAGTTCATCATAGTAACTATCATCATTCTCTCCAACACACACCGTACTCCCATCTCACCCATCATCGTCATCAGTTCATCATAGTAACTATCATCATTCTCTCCAACACACACCGTACTCCCATCTCACCCATCATCGTCATCAGTTCATCATAGTAACTATCATCATTCTCTCCAACACACACCGTACTCCCATCTCACCCATCATCGTCATCAGTTCATCATAGTAACTATCATCATTCTCTCCAACACACACCGTACTCCCATCTCACCCAGTCTCATCATTTATGTGCCTCTTATTATTACTCATTCCTTCCCAGCTGTTTGCTTTACGAGTTTGTTATTCTGGTCGTGATCGTTCATCTCTCTAAGCTTGGCTGCCCCTCCCGGCCTCCCCTCCCCTCCCTCCTTCCTCTCCACACCGAGTGTAAATTTCAGAATCCATTTGGAATGTGACAGGGCGAGTGTGGTTGAAGCGGGGAGCACAAAAGATTTAATGCCCAGGCTATCCGCCGTGCGATCGTTTTCCTTAAGTGTAGTTCTGTGTTCTTCCCGCCCCGCGCCAACACTGTCTGCAAAACACTACCCACCATTCCGCCATCATCATGGATACCGCGCCATCTAGCGCGCTCTTCACCAAGGGCAATAACTCTCTTAACGTGTTAGCAAATCGCGAAAGCCAGTCGGGACCAGCTTGTAACAAAAGTCGTTTTCTCGCCGACCGACACAAGCGACGAGAGAAGATAAACAACGAGGAAGAAATGTGGAGTAGAGAGCAAAAGTAAATAGTGCTTGAGAAAAGACTAGCGTAGTGACACGCAACAGTATTAACATCTCAACAAGCACGCTAGCACCCGATCTTCAACCTCGCTGACAGACCGCTGAATGATGACGGAAATACGTGTGGACCTCTGTTTTGTCCACCTCCCCCAGCCCCCCTCCTCCTTCCCCAACCCGTCAACCGCGCTGTTTGTTGGGTGAGTGCAGCATTAGTGGACGCGACGCGACATGGACATATTGCACGACGATACTTTTTTCACTGCGCATTCGTCTAACTAAATTAGATGTTCACTGGATTATTCCTGTTTCAAGTGCGTAGTTAACACTTTGTTTACGGAGAGGAGGTGGGGGGTGGGCGAGGTGTGTGTGTGTGTGTGTGTGTGTGTGTGTGTGGAGTTTGCCAAGGGAGTTAGTGGGATTGATCCGTTTGTTGCATCAGTCACCACAGAGACCGGACTGTCTCAGTCCTGAACAACACAAAAACTAGCAGTCAGAATAGGGAAACATTGCACGTTACAAACAAACACAGATCGTTGCTCAATTTCATACTGGTGTCGTGTCCTCGATCAGGAGCACATGATGTTAATACCCCTCCCCCCCCCCCCCTCTCTCTCTCTCTCTTTGTCATGTTAACCCATCAGCTCCCAGCAAGACTCTGCCGCGGTCTATCACGTGATGTACACACAAAACAGCGTCCTTAACAACCATGTCGAGATTGCTGCTGTTCCCACTTGTCATATGACCCCCGCGACATTTGTCTAAATGCCACGTGTCAGGTCCGAGACGAGAGAAGGCCATGTACTGGTTAACCGATCAGATCAGCACCAATCGGAAGGCATGTTACAAGTGGCTGTTTAAACAGTGACGGCCCGGCACTAATCCAGGAAAATCAGGACAGATTCATGTAGCATTTGTAAGGAAACAGATACAGTTCAATACAAGCACTTTGATGATTGTACGGCCATTTCTGAAACGTGTTTCCGCATATATTCATTAACACCGGCAAAGTACACAGTGGATCCACCTCGCTCCCACTTCACAACTACAAATAAATCTCTCTCTCTCTCTCTCTCTGTTGTGTGTGTGTGTGTGTGTGTGTGTGTGTGTGTGTGTGTGTGTGTGTGTGTGTGTGTGTGTGTGTGTGTGTGTGGAGACAAAAGGAATGCCGTAGTTGCTACTCAGTTTGCATCCACGGCTCGGGCCACGCAAGCATAGGTTTCTGACGTCAGAGGGGCCGAGCTGAGGGAGGAGAAATCAAGAAATCAACAGGCAGGACAAAGGGGAGGGAGAGGGGGAGGGGGGCTTGGGGGGGGGGGGGGGCGGTGAGGCAGGTCAAACATTGCACTTGCACCTGACTGTTGTGTACACTTCACGTCTTCCGCAGCCTCTTTGTCAACGTAACCTCGTCTCACTTTCCTCAACACCCCCCCTCCCCCCCCCCCCCGACTCCTGATGTCTTTTGCAAGTTTCGGACACCTGCACTCAGTTGTCTGTCGTGTGACGTCACAATGCCAACAGCAGCCGTACACCTGGCTGGATCATCCAACGGTCCTCATGTTGCTGCTAAAATATCTCGTATTGTCTCGTATTGTCTCGTATTATCTCGCCTTGCACACTCCGCTTCTCAACCTTCTCGTCAGTTTCTCGAATTATCACATCCGTCCAGTGTATACCGACTCACTCAGTGTATCGCCAACATTTCAAGTTGTTCCTTTACTATATTTACAGAGGACATAAACGGCAAACAACACTGATGATAACTATAGTATACGGTACAGGCCGCAGGAGTTAAAGGGCAGTAAAGGAACACGATCTTCGCACAAACTCTGGCCAATCGTAAGTCGTGTGCATGACGTCACACTTCCGAATATGGTCAAACTCGAAGTTCTTCTACTGATCGTGACAGGGTGACATGAACTGTAACTATTACATCATGGACAACTGTATCCTCTCTTACATTCACTGTTTCAATTGTCTTTATTCCGCGGTCAAAAGGCGAGTTTCGTTCCTCACAGAGTCAATCATGGATGTAAATTTACGCCTGACATGAAGTGTTTGGACGGACGGCAAACACAGCATTCAAATTAAACTTGGCGGGAAAACTATCGATGATCAGTGGAGAGAATTAGCCCCCACAAGTGTGTCTAGATACAGTCGGATGGGAGGAACAGAAATACACGTCATTCTACATTTACCACAACATCAAATATCCCCCTCGCCCCACCCCATCCCCATCCCCCTCCACACACACACACACACACACACACACACACACACACACACACACACACACAAACACACACACACTGTGACGTACCTGATGACTTGGACGTGAACATGTCCTTGTGGGACGCACATACTGCCAGCAGCCGGTAGCCAAGTTCAAGGTCATAGCCCGGCTGTGACGCCACCTTGCTGACAACCTGGAACATGTTAAACACAGTCAATCACAGAACGTCCATTGCAGGCGACACCAACAGTACACTGCCGTACACAGTATCAGTATGTCCCTTTTCCTTCCACCATGTCATGTGTACAGTATTTCATTACGAGGGTGGGGTCGGTGTTTGGGAGTTTAACGTCCTTTTCCACCACCTAAGGGTGATATCAAAGACGGGGCAACGAGAAAATGGTCAGCACAAATATTTGGCCCTAGACGGGATTCGAACTCACGATATTTCATTACGAACACTGAAAGTGTTTTAAGAACACACACACACACACACACACACACACACACACACACACACACACACACACACACACACACACACACACACACACTGAGAGGCATGCAAGGTTGGGGATGGGTAGAGGGGGGTGGGGATGCTTTCATTATATAAACTGAGCGCCTTTCAAGACCCCCCCCCCCCTCCACACACACACACACACACACACAGACGCTGATCGCCCAGTGATAGACTTCTTCACTGTAAACTTGCAGACGGCTAGGCCCGTTAGATTGAGAAGTGTTCACTCCTACAGAGCGGGACTGTAAGGTGGCGTAATTGTGGTGGGCGACCCAAATAAGCCGTGTCCTCAATCTGTCCCCTGGCGGCACGTGCGACCAGTCGCCGTGTCTGTGTGGTGGGGGCGGCATGTGGGCAAATTTACCGCTGCTCCATCAACTGGCCCCCAAAACACTCACAACGGGGGATGGGGGATGGGCTCCGCCACTCTCTGTCAGCAATCTGTTTTGGAGTTTTCTCGGAAATATAATAACGTGGGCACGACGCGCTGACACCGCAAGGGGAACACAAGCTGAGGCGTCATGTGTGGAGAAGTTTACTGCAGGTTTTCAGTCCTTACGATACCGGACCATCGGCAAGCACGTTCAACATTTTTTTTTTCTTTTTTCACAGGATGTTTACGTCCTCGCCGCAAGAGTGATCGGGGATTTTATTTTCAGTGCGTGCTTAGTACAGAGACAAAGCTGTTCTCACAGGCTAAGTGTAAATCACACCTAAAACATGCAACCGATTGAATAGAGTAATCATCGTTAAAACTATCTGTCTATTACACTCTTATATGAACTGAACTTGTCTCAGCGATGACAAACGACATAACAAAATCCGTATGTCATTTCATTGTCATCGGATTTACTTTCAAAATCCAGGGTGTGCTGGGTGTTTGGGGGTTTAACGTCCTTTTCCACCACATACGGGTGATATCAAAGACGGGGCAACGATGAAAAAGCCAGCACAAATATTTGGCTCCAGCCGGGATACGAACTCACGACCCGAGCATTAGAAGTCCAACGCTCTACCGCCATTCGGCCACCCCGGCTCCCCTTCAAAATCCAGCCCACCAAATAATGTTGGTATGGGTCAAGTACAAGTGTTGCTGTGAGCTGGAGCACAGTGGTACATGTATTTAGCACTGGAAACTGTTCAGGTGACAGTAGTGGTTGTTGTGTCACTGAATTCACTCCCTAGCGTGACTTGCCGCCATGTGACCTACAAACCACACATACTGAGTCAATTTCAGACGTGACAGGGGAGATAACACTATCGATCGTTAACGTCTCTCTCCAGTGCGGCGTGTGTTTCGTGGCTTTTGCTTTTACTTGCCCGTTTCTTACAGACCCCCCCCCCCCCCCTCCGGTGCTCGTATTTTGTTTTACTTGCTTGTTTCTTAGAGAGTTCCCCCATGTTTCTATTTAGTCTTACTTGTTTGCATCTTACATCCATCCCTCTGGGACCAAATATTTGTGCTGGCTTTTCCATCGTTGCCCCGTCTTTGATATCACCCTATGTGGTGGAAAAGGACGTTAAACCCCCAAACACCCACCCCACCCATCCCTCTCCCCCACCCCGCTTGCTTCTGATGGATCATTTCCTCCGTGTTTGTAGCTAGGATTTGCTTTTTTCTGAACTGACGATGACGTGTCTTCTGTGGAGTGTTTCTGTGTCTGCAGATGAGTGTGATACGTGTATTGTGATTAAAATATAATTATAATGTGCCTTACATACAATCAGAATGTGCCTTACATACAATTATCATGTTAACCCGTAGCCTTGAGGCATGGCGGTAAACGATAAACAGCTCAAAATAACATCACTCCACACCCCGCTCCCTCAACTTTTTGTGCTGGGCGAGGAAAATATCAAGATCCATCAAATAAATACAAGAGGTCAAGGACACAGAAGGTGACGTCACGCCATGGGTTGGGTGGCGCTGAGGTCAACCTGCACGACTTGAACCAGGGGAGTGAACCACAGGGAGTGAACCAAGGGAAGCAACCCGAGGTGTCCAGTAACAGGGACAGTGACAGAGAAGCAGAAGTAAGAGTGCTGGTTGCGTCTGCCTGTGCCTCGGTCTCGCCCAGACTGCCGCTACGTGTTTCACGTGCATCACGCTACAGACGCTGCTGCCCCCTGGCGGACAGACGACAGGCGAGCTGAGCACGTTTCCGTCACAGAAGTCGTAGAAAACATTGCGGGCAAGTTACAAAGACAGAGAGAAAAATGCCCCCCCCCCTTCCCCCACTATAAACAGAAAACAGCCCTGATCATACGATGACGCAGTCACAGGGTATATTTTTGCGGTCAAACAAAACCTTCAGCACGAAATCCATTGTGTCGTCGATCAATCGTGTCTTTATATAGATACGACGCCACGCGGGCAAGCGCAGGTGCATTAGTGTGTGTGTGTGTGTGTGTGTGTGTGTGTGTGTGTGATGTCAGCCAGTATGATCCACTCAATTAACAACGAATCGGGTGCAGGGTCCATCTATTTATACGCGTTGCCTGAAGTCCCGGGGGGGGGGGGGGGGGGTAATGAGACAGTTATAAACAGACCGTTCACCTGCCGGTCATCCGTTCTTGTCATCTTCCATAGTGCACGTACACAACGTCAACCCGACACGCCAGTTACAAGAATCAAACTACAACAGGCACAACGTTCCCATTCCGCTAGCAACTTTCTTCACTGCCGGTGTTGACTTCCAAGAAATGTTCGTGGTCACAAGCACAACAAACTTAAAACAAGCGCATCCCACACCGAACAGCATCAGTCAATCAATAAAACAATAAAAGAAAGAAAAACAGGGATTTGGAGTTTTTGCCAGCAAATAACCCATCACACACGTCCGCATGAACCACTTGTATGTATTCACACAATGCACAATATTCATGTCCAGTTTTCTGTTTGGGAATTAAATTTCTGAGGTTTAAAACAAAATATTTCGATTTGACCTGTCTGGACGGGCAATGCCTTTGACAGCAACAGACAAACAATGATAGTACACTGAATGCCGCAAGTTAAACAACAGACAATGTTGAGGGCAACGACCTGAGACGAAGACACTACGTGATCAAAATTAGCGTTCATGGCGTCACTGTAGTATTTAGCCCGCCCCTTCAGTTGCCCTGCCCCATAATTATATTCAGTTCAGCCAGCTAGCGTCCTGGAGGCAGGAACCTTCTGCTTTAAATAAAATTTGTAAAAAATAAATGGAAGACATCCTCAAATCTCGGAATCTTGAGATCCCGAGAAAATATGTCGGTTAATTGTCTTCCCCTGACAGGAAGTGATAGTGAGCTGTAGCAACTCGACCAGGAGAGGGCGCTGTTAGCTGTTGTTGTTGTGCTGCAGGATTTGATCAGGACCACAGAACTAGAGAGTGTTTTAGCTCTATGATCGGCACTAGTGGATCTGATGGAATGTTCCTGCCTCCTGCCCACAAAACGACACTGGAGGAGATAGAAGGAAGGGGGTGGAGGAGGAATAGAGAAGGGGATGGGTGAGAGAATCAGGAGAGAGAGAGGGAGAGGGATGGGATGGGATGGGATGGTTGTGGTGGGTTAGTAAAAGCGGCATTTGATAATTTAGTGGCGGAGGGAGAGCGAGGCCGATAAGGGTTTGACCGGTAATGGCTTGGCTGCTGATTGTGTCTGCTACAGCTTCTGCCCGCGGACACCGACTCTGCCAGCAATACCGCCAGTTGACGGGAGGGAACGAGGGGGGGGGGGGGGGGGTAGAAGGCCGGAGGGTTCGATACCTCTTTGACGTCAGTGTGTCAAGAAATTGGCCGGTCATCGATTGGAAGCGAAGCGGGGAGAGGTGGAGAATGGGAGGGGAGGGCGGGGTACATCACGAGAGAAGGCCGGGGTAAATCTGGCAAAAATCATCCGCAATCTGCCGCTCGGGACAGCGGCGGGTAAATAAGAGCCGGGCGCCCGCGTTACTCCGCCGGTCCGCCGCTCGCCTAATGCACGGCCCGGCCCGCGCGCTAATTCGCCAAATGCCAAAAGTCAGTGCACGGGACATGGGCGACCCGGCGTCAGGTCAAGCCAGCAGCGTGAGGGTCTGTAGTGGTTTACTGGATTATTATAACACCTGATAATAAGCTGTCACAAACAACCTGTCCACTACACCGTCAGTAAAACAGATTCCTGTCGTATTCAGCCGCTTCAAAACTGTCCCAAACTGATCACTCATTCTGCCTAATACCCGTTAATATCGCTCCGCACAGCTCCACATGCAGTGAACACGCTTGTCACCCAACTGACTGGAGTCAACCCGCAAGACAACTAGCTCGTCCGCGGAACCGCGCATGAAAACTATTCCGTCATAAACACTTTGCAGTTTGCCCCGTGGCTACTCTCTCCATCCGCTGGTAATGTCATTGTCGTCCCTCCCTCCTTGCTCATCAATTGGATGGTGCTACACGGCCCAAGGCTGGCATCGCTTCTGAAAAGTTGAGCTGGCCGCTTCTTTCTAAGGGCAGCCTCACCCGGGGGAAGAGGGAGGGGAGGGGTGGGGAGGGGGGGGGGGGCACAGGAAAACAATCTTGACGCTTAACACTATCAACACTGTGGGCAAACTGGATTCAGTCAGTTGTAGGATACTGTCGGGGGGGGGGGGGGGGATCGAGATCGATCACTGTCCTGGAGCCGAAGTAAGACAATTTATGGATCTAAAAAAGCGATCAGATGACACGGCCAACACTACCCGGATGAAGCAATAAACACAGACAGACCCGGCTCCTACTAACGTCACTCATTGGGCGCCTGGCAGGGTCAGCGGGCCGCGAGCGACGCCTGGCGGAGAGAAAGGACGCGATGACAGTTCTTGGCCTTGCCATCTTTGCCAGAAAATTTGCCGCAACGCACAGCACAGTGTCATGGTGCTGCCCTTGCTTACCGCGGTGTGGGTACTTTGCCCTACAGACAGACTGGGGTTTGCATATAAACCATGACGACTGGAAGTGTGGTGGTACTGGTTTTCTGTGGATGACGTCAGTGTGTTAGTCCGGTCATACGACGTGATCTTATTTTGCTCTTACTGGGAAGCTTAGCTTGGAAATTGAACTCAAAAGCTCGTGGTCAAACAGGAGAAGATGTTGGAGACCGTGATTTACCCCAGCCCCCAGTGACACAGGCTGGACGCGATAAAGGGAGGGCATCACGAGCAAAGGGGGAGAACCACGCGATGATCGCCATTAACCGTGCCACAGACAAATACAATCGATAATGCTCTTCCACTAACTCTCTCACCCTCACCCCTGAATCCCCTCCCCTCCCCTCCTCCCCCTTCTATGGAGCCAAACGTCTTGCTCCTCTTCTATCTGGTCCCCCCCTCCCCCTTCCCCTCCTATAGTCTCCCTCTCCATTTCCCGTGATTCCCTTTTCTGTGCCCCTGGAGGTCGTGGTCCTGTGTGTGGCGGCAGGGCGTGCAGGCGACTAACCGGGCGAAGAAATGCAGATTTTCAACAAACAAATTGCCCAACGCTAGACGAGCATCAGCTCAACCACCTCGCGACCCGCACGCGCACAGCCAGCACAGATCTAGACTCGTGCAAAGGGAGGCAACATGAGCTAAGGGAGGCAACAATTGCTGTGTTTCATTAGGCGCGGGGCGAGTGGGGCATGTCACGAGTGGCATTAGTCATTTATCACTGTAGTGAAGGTGGTCGGGACCGGGGCGAGTGGTGCACACATCAAGCTGTTGGACCAGACCCCTGGCCACAATCTCCTCCGCTCCTCCTCCTCCTCCAGCTAAATCATCCCTCATCCAGCGCCACTGTGCAGCCAGAAACTCGCCTCTGTACACCCCACCAAACTTGTCACTGAGGGACCGTATTGCTACTAGCAGGTCTCCTTAGTCGCAGTGACATCAGAACATGCATGATGCTGTAAGTGTACAGCTGAAGCAATGTCACTGAGCACACTGACGATGGTATGCCGTCAGCTCAAGATTACACAATCACACGCTTTGGTATGACGTCACCTCACGGTTGCATTGTTGGGTGCTTGCGCGGCGCGACTTTGTGGAAACTCTAACTGAAACTTGCACCAAACAGGGCCGCTGCACCTGGCTTTCACCATATACCCAACCACGCGGCCTCAAATTTGTTGTTGTTTTTTCGTGCTAACCCGCTCTCAATATTCCAGAGCCAGGGGAAGCAAATCATGCTGGCTTGCCAGATTTGGGACAGTGATGTTATTTGCCTTCCTGAAAAGACGTAAATGCGCATCGCACCTAGCTGACCAAGAAGTAACAAAGTGTGACAACGGGACACTTACACAATACCTCTGAGACCTCGAGGTCCCGCTAGTGACGCGTTTGTCTGTAAGCCGGGGCGGGAGTCAGTTGCTAACACCGTGGGCCGTGAGGGGGCGCTGGGGGCGTGGAGAGCGGAGTTGTCCCGCTTGGGTCTCAATCAATAGCTGTAGCGGTACAGCGGGACGAGGCCCAGCAGAGTGCTGTGAAATATGATCACATGCTCCCCCTGTCCAACCCGTGAATATTTCATGGCCGAATCGCACATATCTCGCCACTCTCTCTCTCTCTCTCTCTCTCTCTCTCCAGCCATCCACGATCCAGCAAGAGACAGTTTGTATTTGGCCTTCACGTTTCCTGTTGATGCCCACTCTGGTGTAGACACCGCTCCCTGGAGGACACGAACGCAGGAGGGAGGGGGGGGGGGTACCCTGGTGCAATGATGAAGGTGGGGGTAACCGCGGCATTTCTTAGCTCAATCGATATGCGAGTGAAGAAAGCAGGAAGCAGAAAGTAATATACACTGCCTCCTTTTCCGCCGGCCAATCAATATGCTGGTAGCGAATCTCGGGGGGTATTGTTGTCGGCTGATGTTGGACTATTTGTCGGCGGCCGGCAAATCCATCAAATAATGAACACCCTCTCTGTACGGCCACAGTCAGCAACCAAACACCTCGCCTGTTGCTGGGCGATGGGAGACAACTCCAGGTATGGGCAGACAACCGGTACTGGTGGACTAATCCGGCAGCTATGGATATAGAGAGTGTTACAATCACCCACAGTTCCGGCTCATTAAGCTAATCGAACGGTCAACATGAGGGTGCATCTGAAACAAGCTTAGCATGTCTAGTCAGCAAGTTAGCGACCATCTAACCAGGACATGCAATTAATGTAATTGAAATACCCTGTGAGATGTGTTAGACTAGTCGAATTAGTCTTATTAGGTTTAAATACCCTGATACCACACTTACTACACCCTACTTACACGTACCAAGATTGCTGACAGCGACAAAGATTCTAACGGTGGCTCACCTCCCACTCACCACCACTCAAACATGATACACACGCCTCAATCATAAGACAAGCATGCTCGAAACATAAACAACTCGTCACTGACTAATGTGAACATCAACCACCCTAATCTACCCATCACGTGCACACCAACCATCCGTTTCTCCTCATCAAGTGCACACCAACCACCCGTTTCTCCCCTTCAAGTGCACACCAACCACCCGTTTCTCTCCATCATGCCACACCAACCACCCGTTTCTCCCCATCATGCGCACACCAACCACCCGTTTCTCCCCATCATGCGCACACCAACCACCCGTTTCTCCCCATCCACCCGTTTCTCCCCATCATGCCACACCAACCACCCGTTTCTCCCCATCAAGCGCACACCAACCACCCGTTTCTCCCCATCAAGCGCGAAGTGTGGTTTTGAAACTGGAAGACTGAGAGTAACGTTAGCCTATGTACACACAACACTGACGCTCGTATCTCAGTGATGAAAAGCTCGCGCTGTTATATGCCGCCTGTCGCTGATTCTCGCTCTCTCCGTGTTGGGACAAAAACTCCAGTTTGCTATTCTAAGCTGACAATAGGAGCAAAGCTAGCTCACTCCCCAACCCCGGCTCCCCACCCCCGGCTCCCCACCCTCGGCTCGCTCACTTGTGGAGACGGAGACCATTCCCAACAAAGGGGACGGGACAGACGGCGCGGGAGGGAGGGGATGGCGTGAGGGGGGGGGGGGGGAGGGGAGGGGGCCTCCAGGCGGTGCGATAATATTATGATCCATACAGCAAACAAAGGGGGACAGAGAAGGGCAAATCAAAAATCGATCTGCCTTTCAAGTTAAACCTCACTCGGAGCAAGGACAAACGGCAGCTCACAGTTGCAGCTCCCGTCACTGTCACACTCCCACCCTGAGGGCGGGGCCAGGTTAGCTGATTAATTCACTAACTGCTGACTGTATTAACAGGGTCAGCTGATTAATTCACTGACTGCTAACAGGGTCAGCTGATTAACTGACTGACCCAGTGACTGTATTAACGGTGACGGGAAACTATAGACTGCTAATGAAAGTTCTGCACTGGCAGTCTATGGACAATCCGGAGAGAAATTAACGGCTTTTGTGTGTCTGTGCAAGTTATCGCCCTTTACGTTTCGTCCTGGTCTCACAGCGACTTCCATACAGCTACTGCAGTAACACTCCATAAGAAGGGTGGGGAGGGGGGGGGCAAAAAATAAAACGTCAAACACCACTAACCTCATTAACTACTTAACCAAATCAGCACTTTACCTGTAATTATAACTATAATTAACTTGAATCACTAGTGGCGACCACTCTCGCGAGAAGCAAACCGTACGATCAGCACAAACATCTGAAAACTAAGGTATATGTAGATAACTTAGCGTGAACATGTCTGTTTCCCTGTGTTTCTCTCTGTGTGTGTGTGTGGGGGGGGGGGGGCTCAAACATCAGATACAAAAGTTTACTATATTTCAAACTTAGTCGGATTCACTATTCACTAGTCTGACTCAGGAGACGTCAAGAGTTAGTAGTACATCAACTATTTTAGGGGTGGGGTTCCAGCTGCCTGTGACCGGTTCTTCAGATCCTAGCCTGCAGATCAGCACGGCCTTATCAGCATGACAGCAACACGGGCTGTTGACTACGTCCTGATGGACGTTACGGCCGTTGACTACGTCCTGATGGACGTTCTGGCCGTTGACTACGTTCTGAGACCTGTTGCCTAAGGCGAGAACTAGCGAGATCTTGCGAGAATACGCGAGTGTGCGCGTTGCGTACCATTTCTTGCTCGCTAGTCTTCGCGAGAAGACGCGAGCACGCCGAATCGTGGATTGCGCGCTAGTTTCAAGATGGCCGAACGTCAATTCGTGATTCTCGGATTGTTATTTAGGACTTTTTTTGGCCATTCATTTGTTGATAACAATACAAATACAACCAAGGTTAAACTGATAGCCAATAATGGCTCCTGTATCCTCCCCGGCATTGTGGTGCTGTTACTATTAGGGTCCAGATGTAGAAATAATTTACATAATGACATCTTTTTTTAATTTTAAAGTGGAGAGGGGAGACATCGTCCTCTTCGCTGAGCTCTAATAGTAATATTTTCTTCAGCAGCTCTTGTCTCTCGCACGTGGAAGCCATTTTGAATTTCTCGCTTGCCAATTGGCCGTTGCACAGTCGCTCTCGCCAGTCTCGCCTCACTCGCGAGTCAGACTCGCCGAGCGAGAATGTTAGGCAACACGCCCCAGATGGACGTTCTGGCCGTTGACTACGATCTGATGGAAGTTCTGGCCGTTGACTACGTCCTGATGGACGTTCTGGCCGTTGACTACGTCCTGATGGACGTTCTGGCCGTTGACTACGTCCTGATGGGCGTTATGGCCGTTGACTACGTCCTGATGGACGTTCTGGCCGTTGACTACGTCCTGATGGGCGTTCTGGCCGTTGACTACGTCCTGATGGGCGTTCTGGCCGTTGACTACGTCCTGATGGACGTTCTCCGCAAGGCGTATTGATCAACCTTCGCCCCTGGCCACACAACTACAGTAGTTTCTAGAGTTCTGTGACTCTGACAAAGCATCGTCCCCCGTCTGTTGCTAGTGTAAGTTCAGTCGACGTTCTTATTCTCGCCAACGCCACACCAAGACTTCCGGTGACCTGGTTTATGTACCGCCAGCGGGATGACCCGGTCCCACGCCAGTCTCGTACCGTCTCTTCACGCTCCCGCAAGGCTTGGGCCGGCTAAGGACGGACCACACGTGAATTGCCAGACGCATGCTCTACAGTCAGCAGGATGGAAACGGGTGGTTTGAGTCGGGTGGTTAGTTGAGTCAGTGTCTGTTTCCTGATACTGACCAGCCTCAGGGGTCACACTGGGTCATCCACCCGCAACAGAGAGAATGGGCGGGGTGTGTGTTTATGGCTACCCCTCCCCCTCTCCCCCACCCTCCCTCTCTCTCTCTTTCTCTTGTCCCTGCCGTGACATGTTTTCCTTCAGGTCGAGGACAGTCGTCTCTCTTTCAGCCGTTTCCTGTCGCTCTTTTGTCGTCATGCATGTCCCCTGACTGATCCCAGACCTCCCTGACCCCCCCCCCCCTCCCCCCACACCCCTCTCCTTTCCTTCACCTCTCTTCCCAAGTGACGTCATGCCGCTTGTCCTTCCCTAGGGCTATATTAGTGGTGTGTAGTCGTCGACATCCTCATCCCATCGGATACTCTAACTCTATGGACATGCCGCTTGTCCTTCCCTAGGGCTATATTAGTGGTGTGTAGTCGTCGACATCCTCATCCCATCGGATACTCTAACTCTATGGACATGCCGCTTGTCCTTCCCTAGGGCTATATTAGTGGTGTGTAGTCGTCGACATCCTCATCCCATCGGATACTCTAACTCTATGGACATGCCGCTTGTCCTTCCCTAGGGCTATATTAGTGGTGTGTAGTCGTCGACATCCTCATCCCATCGGATACTCTAACTCTATGGACATGCCGCTTGTCCTTCCCTAGGGCTATATTAGTGGTGTGTAGTCGTCGACATCCTCATCCCGTCGGATACTCTAACTCTATGGACATGCCGCTTGTCCTTCCCTAGGGCTATATTAGTGGTGTGTAGTCGTCGACATCCTCATCCCGTCGGATACTCTAACTCTATGGACATGCCGCTTGTCCTTCCCTAGGGCTATATTAGTGGTGTGTAGTCGTCGACATCCTCATCCCGTCGGATACTCTAACTCTATGGACATGCCGCTTGTCCTTCCCTAGGGCTATATTAGTGGTGTGTAGTCGTCGACATCCTCATCCCATCGGATACTCTAACTCTATGGACATGCCGCTTGTCCTTCCCTAGGGCTATATTAGTGGTGTGTAGTCGTCGACATCCTCATCCCATCGGATACTCTAACTCTATGGACATGCCGCTTGTCCTTCCCTAGGGCTATATTAGTGGTGTGTAGTCGTCGACATCCTCATCCCGTCGGATACTCTAACTCTATGGACATGCCGCTTGTCCTTCCCTAGGGCTATATTAGTGGTGTGTAGTCGTCGACATCCTCATCCCTTCGGATACTCTAACTCTATGGACATGCCGCTTGTCCTTCCCTAGGGCTATATTAGTGGTGTGTAGTCGTCGACATCCTCATCCCATCGGATACTCTAACTCTATGGACATGCCGCTTGTCCTTCCCTAGGGCTATATTAGTGGTGTGTAGTCGTCGACATCCTCATCCCGTCGGATACTCTAACTCTATGGACATGCCGCTTGTCCTTCCCTAGGGCTATATTAGTGGTGTGTAGTCGTCGACATCCTCATCCCATCGGATACTCTAACTCTATGGACATGCCGCTTGTCCTTCCCTAGGGCTATATTAGTGGTGTGTAGTCGTCGACATCCTCATCCCATCGGATACTCTAACTCTATGGACAGGTCAGCACCAGTTTAGCGTCTTCTTCATAATACACCGTTATAAAACAGTCAACCGTTCTGTTGTATGCGACGCAAGGTATGTTTCACAAAGACAGTTACTGGATGAAATTAATCATACCAGTTCTGATTGTTATTGTTCGGGGTAAACTGCAGCGTAAAGTGTTCGAGTCAAAGTTATCATGAGAAAATCATAGAAAAAAGTCTGCTACTGGTACTAGTGTAAGAAGATTTCGCGTACTGTTCCAATGCCGCAATCTCTCCTTTCTGACAACCACCCGCGTCCTACCCTATCCAGTCCCACCCACCCCAATTCTTTGTTCATTCCTTTTTGTCTGGGTATAACAAACAACCCACCAATTTTGGTACACTTTTTTAATGATTGTAAAACGTTGTTTTTACACCCTACAAGCACCAACAGGTGAGACTGCGAGGCAACACACTGTCCCGATCTGGTGCCGACATTTAGCTCGACAAAGACGCGAACAAAAGCCAGTGACATGTGATCAGACGTCTCGTGCTTTGACAGAGGACTCAAGTTAACTAAGTGCGATGTCAGACTGACGAGCAAAGCATGCTCCCAAGCCTAGCACAGCACCCAAAAGCATCCAAAACAAGTTTGCGCGTGTGACATAGGTCAAGATGTTTTGCCGGCAAGCCTAGCAAAGCGCGCTCGCGGAGGCTTTCGTCTCGCTAGCACCGATGCTAGCCGATTCTGGCAATGCTCGCGAGCATCGGAGGCTGGACCAATCAGAATGCACTGAGAATGCACGAGGTTTCTGTTTCTACTCGAACACCCGCCATTTTCGGAAAGATGAATGTAAACATCCGGCAAGGGACATAACTGCGGGCAACTGTTTTGGGGCAGAGCAAGAAATGCTCTGCGTGCGTGTGACATCTTCGGTAAAAGCACGCTCGCGTTAGCTTGAAAAGCGTGGAGCATCTAGCCGCGCGATGTTTGGCGAGCATGTTGGCGAACATGCTTGCCTGTGCTTTGCTTATCAGTGTGACGCCGCACTAAGACACCAACCTTGACTGCTCCATTCACGCGAACCGAACAGCCAGTGTGATGAGGAGTATTCACACAGAGAACCAGCTAATCTCTGCCTTAGTTCGGTTTAACTGGCCATGAAAAAAGCGTTAAGAGTGTAATGTGTGCATGTTTACCACGTGTAGGATATTGTAAACTAGACACAAGAGGGAAGATGAAACGTGTAGTTTACGAGCAGCACTGGCAAAGGACTTGTCACGCGCACAGCAGGCGAACTCCAGCTGAACTCTGCACACGGGCATCTTTCTCCTTCTCTCTCTCTCTCTCTCACCTGGTGCCGGATGGTCACGTGACTGAAAGAACACCCGACAGGAGCCGGGTGGAGACACTGTCACCTTTGTGACGTTTCTCCGGCATAACCCGAGCACATTTTACGGATCATTTCACATCCATAATGCTGGACCCATAAACTTCACATTCGGTTGACTTTTCCAGCGATGTTGTGACCTCAGTAGTTTCCCTGACGCTTGTTGTTTCTTCATACAGACTGTGAGAGATATTTGCCATGAAGAATGGACGACTAAACCATTCCATCAGTAAATGATTAAAGATGCATCCCTAAAGCCAAACAGGTCGATTAAAAAGTCAAACCAAACTACATCAGCGAAACGAAACAAAGGTACAGTGAGAAAAAAAATTTTAAAACAGAAAAAAACCAAATGCGTTGCGGTAAGCAGTAGGAGACTAATTATTATCATCACTATGTCATGTGTATGCCGCCTGGTATACAGTCATCGTCCTGGCGAAGGATTTGTCAGTTATGAATTAACGACAGCGAGAATCTGGTCATGTTTAGTCTTGTTTGGCCACCAACAGGGGGCGCCTATCGGCAGTAAGAGTTGTCGACCTTGTGTGGCCAATGACACTGGACTTTCAACGACAAGAGACCAGCATAACGCCTGTAATCGATGTGTTGCCTTCATAAGCTTCTGTTTGTGTTATCACTCCCCCTCCCTCCCACCCCCCACCCCCCTTCCCGCTGTTTTGAACTGCTTCAGTCTAGGCGGCAAACTCCTCTTGATAATAAGTGTGAAAGTCTTTTTTTGTAGCAGTTAGTGGCCCGCCAGTTTGATAATACACAGTCTAAATAGCTGTTTTTTAATATTAAATTGATAATACATAATTTCTTTATAATACGTAAATGAACGTAATCTGATATGATCTGATCTGATCAGTTTATTTCAGTGCTGGACGCCAGGACAGTTTCCGAGACTGATTGGTGTCCGTGTTGTGAGTGCGTGTTTGTGTTTTACTGTGGCACACTGATGATGATCTTCATTGTGAAATCTCTTGTTATGGAACAGACAAGTGAATTCCTAATCATTGGACTATAATGAACATATTGGCGTTTGACCAGTGTGTGAGTACAGAGCGAGTCAGGAGTGAGGCGGCCACACTGAGACAACGACAGACATCGACCACTGCCTGCCCCAGCTCGTGCACCCAGATAAACCCCGACCGAGGGAAAGAAAAGGTGACCTACATGTAAGGTAAACTACACTCCAGTAATCACAACTTCAAACGACACGGAAGGAACGGTCGGCGTGAGGAAGGTCGGAATAAACCCACAGGCAAACGATAAATCAGGCGATACAAATCTCCTATCAGCCCGCACACATATATATAGCAGTCATTTATCAACACAGCCCTTCACTAGCCCACATAGCTTAGTTACTGGGCAGAAGTACTTGTTGACACGAGCACCCCCCCCCCCCTTCCCCCCAAGGTGGTAGAGAGTCCTTGAGGGTGGTGCTGGCTAGTTTGTCACAGCTACACTGACTGAATAACTGGTAGAGGGGGCAGCGATCATATGGCAGGTAGTGTTCTGAAGCCCCAGATAGCTGCACACGGCCCGTGTTAAACACTGGCTAGGTGTAGGTGAGTGGTTAAGGAACTAGAGCTGGCTGGAGGCGACACGTTGAAACAAGTCTATCGGGATCACGGCCACCTCCACTCCACTCACACTTTCCACGTCTCACCTTTTCACCCCTCACCTTGCTGCCTCCCTCCTCTCCCACCCCCTCCACCCCCCTTCCTCCCCATCTACCACCCTCCAGATCTCCACCAGGTATCGCGCTAGGAGGGGGTGGGGGAGAGGGTGAGGGAAGGGGTGAGATCAGGTAGACACTTACAATGGGACCTGTTATCGACTAGCCACATTCCACAAGAAGACGACAAAGCTACATGTACAATACAAACGGAATCAATTGTGCACCGACAACGTGGTGAACTATCAAACCGACCACATTCCAAAGAGACATAAAAAGACATTGGTCTAGCAGTCCAGTTTTATTTTTGTTGCTAATCACACACACACACACACACACACACACACACACACACACACACACACAATCAATCAATCAATCAATCAATCAATCTACGCATGCACGCAGGCACAACACTGACACAGAAGGGACATTAGGTATCAATGCAAAAGACATAAAAATAAAGAGAGAGAGAGAGAGAAAGCGTTATGTTGGTTCAGGACGACAGTTACTGTTGTATCTTGCAGCTCAAGACAGATTCACATTCCAACGGCTGTATGCTGAAGTCACGCATGCACACTGGATTATGACAGGCAGATACAGCCTTATCTGTCACTCAACACTTTAAAAAAAAAAGTGAAGAGGAGTTGGGGACAGCCGCAAAGCAGATCTAGATGCGTGAAAACAGAAACCACACTGAGTGGCGATTGTGATGCGATAGTGAGGTGGTGGTGAGGTGAAATGATGTAGGGACAGTAACAAACTTACCAACCAACTGCTTAGAGGGGCTCATAATTATATCACTGTAAGACTGATAACGGTAGACACCAAACACTAGACACCAAACGGCTGTGACGCTTCTCACAGTGACCGGCTCCTCACAGTGACCGGCTCCTCACAGTGACCGGCTTCTCACTGTGACCGGCTTGACCGTCTGCCACCCGGCACAGTATCATCAACATCAGCATCCCACCCAACCAAGATCAGAACTAAACCTGAAGCGGCACATGACGAAAGAGATGTTCATCTCGGAGAAGGAAGAATTCGGCATCGTATTTCTCGTGCCAGTCCGTCCTGCTGACCTCAACACAGCGGTGGTAGTAGTTTGACCTGAATTGACCTGGAAATCTGACCTCAAAGGACTTGCTATTTTAAAATATGATAAGCCCCCGGCCCCCGCCCCCCCCCCCCTTCCATCTCTCTCCATACAGGGAGTACCAGTGGGAGTGGAGACGCCACAAGACCTTTGGACTGTCGCCAGTTACACGTCACTCAGTATCGGGCAGTGACATGTGATCTTGTGTTGAAGTATAAATAGCAAATCATCAACATGTGCCTTGTCACGTGCCATATTGCGTCTATTCTGTCAGCTTTTAAATATATGTAGAAGACAAAACTGACACCTAACTAGCCCCGCCCCACCCGTCCCCCACCAGCATTCCACAACAGGGGACCGGAATAAACGCGTCCCTCACACTGCCTGTTGATCCCATGGCCTGACTGGTGTACAAATCTGACGGTGATACAGGCACACTAGCAGTCAACCTGACGGTGATACGGGCACACTAGCAGCAACGATCCTGTATAGGGTTGTATGATCTTTGCTAGCAGTCAACTTAGCGGTGATACGGGCACACTAGCAGACAACCTGACGGTGATACGGGCACACTAGCAGTCAATCTGACGGTGATACAGGCACACTAGCAGTCAACCTGACGGTGATACGGGCACACTAGCAGTCAACCTGACGGTGATACGGGCACACTAGCAGTCAACCTGACGGTGATACGGGCACACTAGCAGTCAATCTGACGGTGACACAGGCACACTAGCAGTCAATCTGACGGTGATACACAAACTACTACACTAGCCAGTGTACTGCCGCCTACAGTCAGGATACGTCATGATACAGTCAGGATACAGTCAGGATCAGGATACAGTCAGGATACACCAGGATACAGTCAGGATCAGGATACAGTCAGGATACAGTCAGGATAGACCGATTTCATGCACTGACAGCGACAACAACAGTAGTTCACCCGAACACGACGTAGCCCATGCTAAGCCGAAACTAGGCGTAACTTTAGGTCGGTGACTAAACATTGACAAGTGAATTGGACGCGCGTCTGTTACTAACGTATTAGTTCTACAAGACTCCGGATAGTTATAACCACCGCACGAATCAGCTGAACGTGAACGTCATGAACCACGTCATCAGTGTCCATAGAAGACAGGTATGACGCCAGTGGGATATAATAAAAGCAATTATTTCACGTCTGTTTCGATCAGTTGTGTGGGTGTGATAACGGTACTCGGCTCATAGCGTTTTCAAAGTGGGACTGGGCCGTCGTTACGGGGGTCAGATTACACGTGAGTAATGGCTGGGCTGTGCTTCTTCCTACACTATCACTATGACGACAATAGACGGCTAGCGATGACGTCTAAAACTGGGCAAGATGACGTTACGATTGACGACCGAAGTACTCACGCCAACTCAGGCTTAGTTAACTTCGAGATGTAAGGAAGGAGCCAAACAAAAAGGACAGTACCGCCCGTCATTCATAGAAAAACGGAGTTTGCTTCAAGTGAATAACTTTTCCCTGAGAGAGGAAAACAGCGTTTACTTCAAGGTTACTTCAAAACATCTGATGACGCTGAGAAAGTGATTGTGTGGAGGGTGATGGTAGGGGAAAAGAGCAAGTGAGACACAGCTTAGACTACACACACACACACACACACACACACACACACACACACACACACACACACACACACACACACACACCGATTTCTGTTGACATTATTCATGGGGCAGAAAGTACAAGCAGCTGACGTCAAATTGTGAAGGTAAGACTGTGACGCCCTGACGTTGTTGTGTCAAAAGACAAGGTGTGCATCACCCACAGCGCCTGGTGAAAGCTGACAACACTGTAGCTGTCAACTGCACAATACCGTCTGGTCCTAATCTCGTCATCACCCACTTTGTCCACTTGACTCAATTCCTACCACTCTCTTCTCGTCCTCTCGTTTATACTGACAGCTGCTACCCGCCCCGTCATAACGTCATCAACAGACACCCTCCTCAGCTTCCCCCCCCCCCCACACTCCCCACTCATCTCATGAAGGAAGGGTGTGGACGTAATGATATTGTCCAGCCTTCAATCCGTTTGTGTAAATCACATCATCAAGACAAGACAGTGCATGAAGCAGACGGTACGGACACCTTTCACTTTTTTACACGTTCAGTAAGATTTCCGCTGAGTTGTGAAATTCATAAGTGTATGTTTACCAGTAAAGCTTCAAGGGCAGCATTCCGACATCTTTTCGTTCAAGTTCTGAGCTGTTTTTGCCGTGTCTAACACCCTTACACTTAGGCACACTAGTTTGGGCGGACAAACGCACTCACAAGTGTGCCTGTTCCAAAACAGTTGTCTGGGTTATATTGCAATACATGTTGGCCGTGTCCGTGACCGTCCCCGTCACACGAGCGATTACCGGGAGTGTGTACTTGCTTACTTACTGACATCATTTACAGTGCGACGCCATACAGTGAGACTGTCCATACTCAACTACTATAGTGACATGCATGGAGTGATTGCCCCCCCCCCCCCCTCCTCGTGTGTGCTCCTCCCCACTCTCATCTTACTTCATCGATTTTCGCGGTGGGCAGAAGTGCTACGTCACCGGTCGCCTGTCCAGTGGCGCCCTCTGTCTCGCTGTCTTCCTGGGGGTCAATCAGGGGTCAGGTAATCACGGACATGTCCGCACGTCCACCGCCTACTGTCACAATCACCATACACTAGCGCTGTGTCTATTATACTCTATGGTTATATACTACCGCTATGTCTATTATACTCTATGGTTATACACTACCGCTATGTCTATTATACTCTATGGTTATACACTACCGCTATGTCTATTATACTCTATGGTTATATACTACCGCTATGTCTATTATACTCTATGGTTATATACTACCGCTATGTCTATTATACTCTATGGTTATACACTACCGCTATGTCTATTATACTCTATGGTTATACACTACCGCTATGTCTATTATACTCTATGGTTATATACTACCGCTATGTCTATTATACTCTATGGTTATACACATCCGCTATGTCTATTATACTCTATGGTTATATACTACCGCTATGTCTATTATACTCTATGGTTATATACTACCGCTATGTCTATTATACTCTATGGTTATACACATCCGCTCACTCTATTATACTATTATATGGTGTGTGTGTGTGTGTGTGTGTGTGTGTGTGTGTGTGTGTGACAGTGTGTGTGTGTGTGTGTGTGTGTGTGTGTGTGTGTGTGTGTGTGTGTGTGTGTGTGTGTGTGTGTGTGTGTGTGTGACAGTGTGTGTGTGTGTGTGTGTGTGTGTGTGTGTGTGTGTGTGTGTGTGACGACAGTCTCGCATTTATCTAAGCCAGCTGCAAACTGACAATTAATTCCGAAGATAACAAGACATGTAACAACAAACCCATTACACATGGGAATATTGCCGGTGGAACTCACTTGACTCAGGTCACGTGGCCGGTAATTACGTGATGTTATTGGTTGCACGGTGAGAGACAATGATAATTGTTTTCATTTCATTTTCGTTCTCTTACAGCGATTGGCGGAGAGCCGTGGGGTAGCCCTTGATGTACCTCCAAGGGAAAGGTCGTGGATATTTTGGTAAACAAAGGTGATACCGGCCCACCGTAAACAATGCCCGAGTCCCTATCTAATGCAAACCAGGCTTAAAAAAATTCCACTGCCCTTGACATGGCGGTAAACCAGCCAGTCAGGTGCGGTCCGATGAGCGCTTGACTTTCGTCTGCTGTTTCCTTGCTGCGAAGCCGTGAAATCATTTCGGATATAGCTCAGCCGAAGATTACGTGCAAACGGTACGTTAATGATTTGAAATCATTTTATGACTATCACTAAATATCAACGTGCGCCTACGCAGACCGATTTTTTTTGCCGATTTGTGGACACAGACCTCGCAAATCTAACAAAAGATTCGCCAAACGGGTTAGATTCGCCAAACGGGAAGTCGTCTGCTACTGAGATCATAGCTGTGTCAGCACAGCGATACCGTGACTGGTTAGAACTCTGGAGCAAGCAAATGACAAGAGAACGCATGGAAATGGCGCAAACGTTTCGCAGATGAACACGACACCAGACGAAACAAACATTTCACGTACATACCTATAGCAAAGAAGCCAAGGGAAAGATTTATTTCAAGCGGGAAGCGGTCATTCCCCGATTTCACATGGAGTGACGTTTGCACCAAACCGTCGCTGTGCACCAAAGCTGAAGCTTGCTTTTACAACGCTGCTTTACGCAAAAACTCGGCTTTAAGAACTAAGGTTAATCATTAAGCTAGGCTTAATAAACTGAGATGACACCTTTTGAGCAGTTTCGTACGGGCCAAACGCACACAATGCGGCGATACATGTACTGTTCAAAACGAGCTTTGACCTCAGGTCTGCTTCGTGCAAATGGCGCCTCACAGATTTAGTTCTGTAAACAAAGCTTGCAGGGAGAAGCTATGAGCATGTCTGTGTTCCCCCAGGTCTATGTTCCCCCAGGTCTATGTTCCCCCAGGTCTATGTTCCCCCAGGCCGATGTTCCCCCAGGCCGATGTTTGTCTATGTTCCCCCAGGTCTATGTTCCCCCAGGTCTATGTTCCCCCAGGCCGATGTTCCCCCAGGCCGATGTTCCCCCAGGTCTATGTTCCCCCAGGTCTATGTTCCCCCAGGCCGATGTTCCCCCAGGCCGATGTTCCCCCAGGCCGACATAGAAATAAAAGACAATGTTGCAACAGACACTCCTTTATCACTGAAAATTCTATTTTCGGTACAGAAAGGGTCAAGACGGTATTATGAGGTCTTTACGAAAGATCAGGTAGTGCCCAGATTTCAGGAAAAATGGAACACAAAGCTCAACTGCAGTATAACTGAACTGGGTAGTTACTTTACGAAAATTACAAAAAAATACAAGATGTAAAGCTACGCTGGTTCCAAACAAGAATTGTGCATCGTATTTTGGGAACAAACATTGTTTTAAAAGAAATGGGAGTGGAAAGAGACAACAAATGTGCATTATGTAGTGCGGAAAAAGAAAGTATTGAGACATGTACTTTGGTACTGCGAAATAGTAAAGACATTCTGGCAGAATTTGGAGGATCTTAATCAGAGCCAAATGTGGACATGTTCATCACCTGCAACTGAACAAAAAAAAAAAAAGTGGTGCTGTTTGGAAAAGACACTTTCTTGGAGACAGACGAGATATTTGATTTTCTAATCATGTTAGCCAAGTTTTTTTTTTTAATATACAAAGGTAAAATGACAGAAAGACAACCTGACATCACCCTTTTTAACAAAATGTTAAGGGAAAGATATGAATTAGGAAAGTATATTGCAAGCATAAACATGGATTATAGAAACTTTATGAAAAAATGGATTAACTGTTTGAGTAACTAGAACAGGATAACATGCATGAGTGCATGTTTTTTCGCTTGTAGGCAAGCAGGCATGTATGCATGTATGTTTATTATGTTTATATGTGTGTGTACATGTATATATGTATATTCGTGAGTAAGCTACAAAAACAAGAATTAAAAAAAAAGAAGTCATTCCTGGGGGAACATAGACCTGGGCCGGGGAACATCATAGTAGACCTGGGGAACATTGGCCTGGGGGAACATCGGCCTGGGGGAACATAGACCTGGGGGAACATAGACCTGGGGGAACATCGGCCTGGGGGAACATCGGCCTGGGGGAACATCGACCTGGGGGAACATAGACCTGGGGGAACATCGGCCTGGGGGAACATAGACCTGGGGGAACATCGGGTGCCTCCCGAAGCTATTAACTGTTTCCGAAATATTGGTTTTAAACTTCAGTTTTCAGAGATGGAATGAAAACAAAACTATTATCGGCTTGTTTTCGGGGGTAGGGCCGTAGGTGTAGTTTGAGGGAGGTGACAGAGAAAGTTGTATGCCAAGGCTCACCTCCCTCAAACTACACCTACGGCCCTACCCCCGAAACCCAGCCTATAATAGTATATTGTATACAACTCGTTATGACATTAGAGTCAGATCAGCTGTACCCCCGCCCTAGCTGGCCGTTTACACTAACTGAGAGCCAGACGGGATTGTCACGACCTAGGGCGAGTAGCGCCGATAGGATACAGATTACATACAACAGCAAATGATGTCGACGTTTGTTTCTGCCAACTCATTAATCATCACAAATAGTGCAAAATGTTCATCAGCTAATTCTCTCTCTCTCTCTCTCTCTCTCTCGGTGATTGTCCTTGATTGTTTGTTTCAGTGTTTGTTTTGGTTGCTTTATTTTTCTTTCTTTCTTTCTCTTTTGTAATTTCGAGTAGCAACGGCAAGTTTGGAAATGGTAACTGTGCCAATAGCTTTACCGTTGATAATAAAGGAGCATTGTCATTTTCTCTCTCTCTCTCTCTCTCTCTCTCTCTCTCTCTCTCTCTCTCTCTCTGCCTCTGTCTGTCTGTCTGTCTCTCTCTCCAACAAAAAAGAAAGACACAACAGTCATACACACTATATCGTTCGCCATGTTTCAACAATTATCCAAATGTTTTTTTCTGCGGTGAGGGGGGAGGGGGGAGGGGGGAGAAGAGAAAACCCCTCGACCAGGTATGTATTATTTCTGCTTTTTGTTTATACCCAACTCATCACAGCTGACATTCAGTTGATTCTATGTGCATGTTCCAAATGATTTCACCCGACACGATCAATTCCCATTAATGTCATGAGATCTTTGTCGTTTTGTTGAAACATTTACGTGCACATAATTATCTGGGAAGAAAAATAAATTCTGGGTGAAAATGGCTTGTACAGGTGACGATGCTGTTTTTGTCGTTGTTTATTCCGGATCGATCGGATGAAGCTGAATGCAGCAATAAAATACGACAAACAGTTTCACGAGTACAGCGCCGCATCAAAAGTGTGTGTGTGTGTGTGTGTGTGTGTGTGTGTGTGTGTGTGTGTGTGTGTGTGTGTGTGTGTGTGTGTGTGAGTGAAGGTTTCAGAATCCCCCCCCCCCCCGCCCCTCCCCTCCTTTCCCCCTTTCCAAGTTCGACAAACACGAAATGCATTTTCCCGAGTTGTCTTCCCTGAGAGTGAAGCCAGTCTCCCGCAACAAAAAATCAATTACGCGGCGATCGTAACGGCTTTTATTTTATGTCTATCGCCCACCACACTACCAGCAGCAGACGGTACAATGTTGTTCATGCAGACAGTGCGGAGGTTGTTCAGCACTGTATTATTGTTAGTGAGTACTGCCCACTGCATGGCGGGTCGGGTGAGCACGTGAACCACGTGATACCGACCTCACATAACACTGTCACTTCCACATGCTGCAATGACGGGAACCGTGAATATACGGGTCACATGTACAACACTGTGATTCCGGTGTCGGCCGTACATTACAGAATACATGTATTAACAAGGCCGGAAAGGAATTAATATCACCACATAAGTTTCATTAAACAATTTGTGATACAAATTCATTTTGCCGAAGGGGCAAAGCGTTGATGCGAAATCAGCGTACAGTGAATATCCATTATGCAACCTGCCTCCACCCTGCTCCTCCCCCCCCCCCCGCCCCCCCTCTCTCTCTCTCTCTCTCCGGCTCTCTCACACACACACACACACACACACACACACACACACACACACACACACAGAGTCGTGCGCGCGCGCGCGCGCACACACACACACACACACACACGTGAAATGAGAGAAAGGGTTGTGTTGACTGGTGATAAGACAGCCAGGTATAACTGCACCAGGTGACAGTGGATGATATAGGCTTGTGACCAGCTGACGGTGTCGGAAAACAACACATGCAGGCTTGGTCCCGCTTGATGGGGAGGGTGGCCAGATGATGCACCGCATTGTTACACAACACTGGCATCAGTCATCACACTAGTACACGCTGACACAGCACTATACAGACGTCATACCGCCCGGGGGCTCAGTGTCCGGCCCTCCACCAGTCGTGTGTGTGTGTGTGTGTGTGTGTGTGTGTGCTACAAAGAAACAACTTAAAGTGTTAATTTTGTTGTGTCAGTTTTGGTCTGTCTCCATAGTTCTGTGTTTGTATAAAACATTGCCGGTGTAATGTCTGTCTGAACTTGAAGACCCAGTGTAAAGCCTGTCTGAAATTGAACAACGACGACAACAACAACAACAACAACAACAACAACAACAACTCAGTCGATGTCACAACTGAACGCCGGCCGGACTGACTGGATGACCCAACATCAGTGTGACGTCTGTGAAAAGTGAAAGCGGGCTGCGAGCCCGGCGGCCAGGTCAGGTCGGACAAACTTTGAGCCCCGTCCACATGATGCAAGATGCATGCACCTCTTCTTGTTGAAATCTCAGGGAACTGAAATCCCCCAGACATGGCAACCATTTCAAGTGGTGTGTGCACAACGAGTTTGGGACCCCAGTGCATGTCGGGAAGAAGGGTAAAGCAGCGCCGTCTGTCGGCCAGGAGCTACAAGACCGACAACCCGGGAAAGAGGCGCCCACCATTACAAAATGAACCTCTTCTAATTTATCTGCTCCCTGACCTAACCCAGACTGAACACTTCCAGACCAGCACGTGCGACCTAGCGCCAGGTATTCACAGCTAGAGGACTTTACAACATGCACGTGCGGCTACGGCAACCAGGCGCTCCATCTGTCGGGATTGTTTCTAACTAAATGTTTCACGCGCCCCGGCGATGTACTCACAGCCTTCCCATTCCTCAGCACTACGAGTTTCAAGGCGAACAGTATCGGTAGGCCGTAAAGCAAGCCTGGAAATTCACATCCAGGTTTTCACTGACAAATCAATCCATCATTCCATCAATCAATCAATCCACCAATCCATCAAGCAATTAAGCAATCGATCCGTTGAAAGACTGATCGATCAGTAAATGAATGAAAGAAAGCCAACAGTACTAATTTTCAGGTTCAGTATCGATTAATTTCATTTGAAATTAAATCTGAACATAAATAATTGACATAGTAATTCAAAAAAGTGTTCTCGAATTTTTTTTTTTTCAGCCTTAACATTGTGAGTGAGTCTACCCCACCAACACTGACAGAGTGGTACATGGCCCTTCATGGCTGAGACATCACGTACATATATACAACACTCGGTGTTTGTCCTTGTCACGTGACTCTTCCTTTCCTCACTGCCCCCTAGCGGCCGCTCTTCGCTCCAACACTCTGGCATCAGTCTGTCTTCCGTCTCCAGACATCACGTGATACATGTCTCCAACACGTCTCAAACTCATTGTCAGCCTTCAATTTGTCCCCCCCCCCTCCCCTCCTCCTCCCCCCTCCCTTTCACCCCGTCTCCCCACCGGCACCCTCCCCACTGAAATATATTCCCGTATTGCTGTCCCAACTCCCATCCTGTTCCCCTCCTTGACTGAGTTAGAACGGAGTGCTGCTTCTAGTTGTTACCTGTAGCCAATACACCTTCAGTCGCACCCTTCCCCCTCCTCCCCTCAACCCCCCCCCCCCTCCCCCAACATGAACACTTCAGTTTGCAGGAAATTGGTTTCAGCTTTAAGAAGGAACAAGTGAAGTTTTCCTGCCTTCAATTGGCGCAGTTACAACTTTAGAGATCACCTCAAGTTTGATTTTGTGCGCCATGAGCCCGGCACGTGTGGACCAACTAGCAACACTGAGGCAGGTTCTCATCCTCATGCACTATCGTCACTAGTTCGTCCTGGGATGGGATGTGGCCACTTGCACGCTCAGCAAATTATCACCTGCACATTCTGACAGAAAAGACAGATACATGTATCATTCCGGCGTGCGGTGGGAGTACACGCACACTCCCCCCGGCAGCCGCCGCCTCACTCCGGCAGTGCCGAGATCGGGACAACGGCACACAGGCCGAGACAATGAGCCACTAAACCTCTAAACCATGGCGCCATCCTCGGCCCCTGGCAGCCAAAGATCCCCACCCCCCGGGCAATTAGTGAGTTCTGACCACGACCCTGACAGCCCCGCCCCCTCGGGACTTGTCCCGCCAGGCCACACCACACAGCCACCGCGGACACGCCGTGCAGCCAGGCAGGAGTTAGCTCTCTTTGTACGTCGACTGCCCACTGCGGCCCCGACACATCGCTGTGTCCCTCGGGAAGAGTGAGGCTGGGGTCACAGACCATACAGGACTGAGGAAGAGAGATCGGGGGAAGGGGTGGGGGGTGGGGGTCATGATGTGTGCTGGTGTGTACTGTAGTCTGACAGGTCACTTTAGCAGCAAGCTGGTCCTGATGCTGACGGGACAACGTAGAGTCATCAGCCGACAGTTCGATGTGTGATGGAGAAGCAGGCCGCCACACGCATACCGGTCATCATTAGCAAGGACTAGTCCTGCTACTGTAATACAGAACTCCACTGTGATTTGATCCTCTTCCCCTACAGGGCACTGCGAAGTATCGTCAGTTAGCACACACCCCGTCTATAATATAAAATAAACAACAACGTGAAACGAACGAATAAGTCCCCCTAAAAAATCTCTTGCATCTCAGTCAGTCTAAATCCACCCGTACTACTACTACTACTACTACAGAAGATACTACTACTACTACTACCACCAGCGTTCAAACCTCTTACTCCCGTAAAGCGCTGCTCCGTCAGTGCATAAACTGCTCCCTTTCTAAAACTTGCTTACTTTTCAAAACCTGCATACCACGGTAACTGAACCAGCTGTTCCCCCCAAAATCAAAATTATATAACATCCCCCCCAATCCCCCTTCAACCCCCCCCCCCCAAAAAAAAAAAAAAAAAAAAATCAAGGCCACGTTCTTGAGGAGTCACTGAGTGGCTGGTTTACGGCAGAACTCAATCTGCACCATGTCACACATACAGCCCTGACCGACACGTTCATTGCATCTGTCACACATTTCACACTCACGTGTCAACTTTAACACCAGCATACACTTCTAAGTTTTCACTCGCACAATGCCGCTAAACGTTACACTACACTCCCACAATGCTAAACGTTACACTGCATCCCCACAATGCTAAACGTTACACTGCACTCCCACAACCTGATGCTAAACGCTACACTGCACTCCCACAATGCTAAACGTTACACTACTCATACAATGCTGAACGTTACACTACACTCCCACATTGCTGAACGTTACACTACACTCCCACATTGCTGAACGTTACACACTTACACTACACTCCCACAATGCTAAACGTTACCCGACACTCATACAATACTGAACGTTACACTACATTCCAACAATGCTGAACGTTACACCGCCCCCACATGTCAAACGTTACACTCCACTCCCACAATGCTAAACGTTACACTACACTCACATAATGCTAAACGTTACACTGCATTCCCACATTCCTGAACGTTACACTCCACTCACACAATACTAAACGTTACACTGCATTCCCACAATGCTGAACGGTACACTACACTCACACAATGCTAAACGTTACACTACACTCACACAACGCTAAACATTACGCCACACGACGGTCACGGCAATGCTAACGTTACGCTGCATTCACACAACCTGTCTCACACAGACTTTAGTACAGAGCGGTTAGACATCTGTGAATGTACATACCGAGGGCGTGATTACCAGCACAGGTAGATAGCACCAGATGTTCTTACGCTATCACACCTGTCAGTTTAATGACAACAGCCAGCGTGTTAAAGAGAAGCACAGAGCTATATATGTATGTAGATCTGTGGAGCGAAGTCAAGGTCGGCGGTTTGTCTCCGTGTATCTGATGTCGGGAACACTACAGTCTGATCCGTGAGTCTTGCTGGCGGTTATCTGATCGCCTCCCAATTCACGTAATACTCCAACCCCTGTCTTCTTAGTTTTAGTTTCGTGTACGAGTGTGTCGACTCATGTTACCGCACGGTGTGGTGGAGGCGTCAGGGCATAACGGACACATAACGTAACGGACACATAACGTAACGGCCGGACAAGGAAACATGCAGGACACAAGCAGGTAGAAACGGACTCGTGTAGGGCTCTTCCATTCACCACCACAAAGTCTTCAGGAGCTTCAGATGCTGATGGCGGGCAATTATTCACAAATTATTCTCAACACATTCTCCCTTCAAATCCTGTGGACAAGAAAGAAGAAAAAAAAATGAAGAAAAAGAAGCAGAAGAAACTACAGCTTGGCCTTAACAGCTCCATAATCCCCCCCCCCCCCACCTCTCTCTCCCGCACACACCCCTGTTGTTGGTTGTTGTTTTTTTTAATCAAGAAGCACCTGGGGTGGATGGCTGGGAGTTTAACGTCCTTTTCCACCACATATGGGTGATGAGAAAAAGGCCAGCACAAACATTTGGCCCCAAGCCGGGATTCGAACTCACGACCCGAACATTGAAAGTCCAACGCTCTACCATTCGGCCACCCCGGATAATCAGAATAAAATCTCACAGTCAGTGTGAAGGTATACTGAACATTTAGTAGTGTGTGTGTACTGTTTGTCAGTTGATATTAAACGTTTATCGAAATTAAACGTTTGTCAGCGTTTGTCAGTTGATATTAAACGTTTGTCGATATTAAACGTTTGTCAGCGTTTGTCAGTTGATATTAAACGTTTGTCGATATTAAACGTTTGACAGCGTTTGTCAGTTGATATTAAACGTTTGTCGATATTAAACGTTTGACAGCGTTTGTCAGTTGATATTGAACGTTTGTCGATATTAAACGTTTGTCAGCGTTTGTCAGTTGATATTAAACGTTTGTCGATATTAAACGTTTGACAGTGTTTGTCAGATGATATTAAACGTTTGTCGATATTAAACGTTTGTCAGTGTTTGTCAGATGATATTAAATGTTTATCAGTGTGATCGTTTGACAGCGACACGATCAGGAAGGGAGACAAACCGACTGCGATCGGCAGACAATCCAATTTCCCCGGCAATTAGGAGGAGGACAATAGAAGGGCGGACGGTGTTGTCATGAAATAAGCACCACCTGACGACGACATTTGTCACTCTGTCTGACAATAGCCAGGTGATCTGCCTGGCTGTCAGCATGACAGGTAAAGTAACGGGTAACGGCAAATGACAACACCTCCACTCACATTCACTTACAGTCATGACAAAGCACATCACAAACCACTCACATTCACTGGCAGTCATGATACAGCCCATCACAATCCACTCATATTCACTGGCAGTCATGATACAGCCCATCACAATCCACTCACATTCACTGGCAGTCATAATACAGCCCATCACAATCCACTCACATTCACTGGCAGTCATGATACAGC